>JAQISU010001246.1:5756666-6096666 GCA_029339505.1 Unio delphinus | reverse complement strand
TTTTCTCTCGATCTCTCTAGATCTTGATCTCTCTGGATCTCGCTCGACCGCTTTCTCGATCTCTCTCCATCTTTTGATTTCTGTCGATCTCTCTCGAAATTTCTTGATCTATTTTTTTGCCAAATGAGATATTCCTGAAACTTTGACTACTCATTCCGAAGTCAATCAACATCGGAACAAGCCCGTTATTTGGGTTGCAAGACATATCACTAAAACAAAAACGTGCTATGTTTTACATCGTAGGACTACGGTGATGGCACTAAAACAAAAATAAAATGTGCAATGTCTTACCTTGTAGGAGTGGCAATGATGCAACTTTAAACACAGGTGCTCGAATCGATGCTTATAATTTACCAGTCTTACATCTACTATATAATAATGTACAGCAGATAAATTGTAAGCACCGAAAGGAGCCACTGTGACTTAATTAACTTTCGTTACATTTACGGCTCCTATAAGATTATGTGATTTTGTGCTGGATTTTTTTTTTAGGTGGGGTGGGTGTGGGGTGTTTATTTTGTTTGTTGTTTTTTTAAAAATTATAATTAAAAACTTTATTATTTTAGATGAATCTCTGCACTAATAAAACTGTCTAAAAATGGGGCACCTCCTGAAATGCGGTATTTATTTTAAATAAGAAAAATAGACTTCATTTCTGATTGTACTGATGACCTAGACCAATAAATAGGTATCCGCTGTTTTGTTCAGACAACGAAGACCAACCTTGTCAGACCGTATTCCATACTGAAGTTTTACGCTATTTACAACCTCTCCATCAGTTCTGATTATGGGACCCTCGCTAGTTATTATTACATTCATTTTGACTGACCTTGGTTGTATGCGGATCGTCACCGCTGTCCGAAAAAAGAAAAAAAAGAAAAGCGGACCTACTTGTTTGTCAATCTGATAACCATGATAATGTTAAGTGTTTGTAAGAATATGTTTAGTTCCACTTATTTCATTATTGCATTATTTCGCCTCAGGTCAATTAGTTATTATTAGAAAACATCTTTAAAATATTTTCTTTCGATGAGATAACTTAAAAAAGCGAAGGTTAGAGTTAAGAGATTATGACCGGAAGAGTTCCAAAAACATTTTTTTTCAATAGAGTTACTCCCCTTGAATATCCGATAGATGGAGGTGTATTCAATGTTTCCTTTATGACTTCATGCCGGGTAGACATGTATGTGGATGAATTGAATGATATGCACTAATAGTTTTAAAAATTATGGATTTAGTTAAGCGTTAACCATTCATTTTTTTTTAAGAATTGATAGATAGTGCCTCAAAAGAGATGACAGAAGAAAAAACAGACGTATTAAGTGACACAGACACTGAAAACGAAGAGTCGGACGGCGAACCGGCCCTTCCGGAGAAACAGGGAATCCTGAGCAAATGGACAAACTATTTACATGGTTGGCAGGACAGATATATCGTTCTGAAGGATGGAACCTTGAGCTATTACAAGTCGGAAAGTGATATTTCCTTTGGCTGTAGAGGAGCTGTCAGTTTATCTCGAGCCTCAGTTACGGTAAGAATTCGTCTGCGGAAAAGAGGGGGATCATAAAAGCGGGGGCGTGTCCCGTGGGCGGTGGAACAAACTCTTAATTGGTTAGGTTCTATACAGAGCAACATTTTTACATATCAAGCACAATTTTGAAACAGGGTGTGGCATTCTTTTCATTTTACGGCTCTTTACATTGCACTTTTATAAATTACAGTTTAAGTAGGGTTCTTGGTAAAACAAAGGCCTCCTATGATGGGGGATGATGTATAGTCCTACAATGTAAGACATTTTTTTGTGGGGGTTGTAGTGTAGACCATCATGTTGTGATTGACTATTTTTTCTGACATGTTTGGTGGTGGCAAAGATCTGTAAATGAGGACATAATATAATTATAGCCTCTTCACATTGTTTTGATCCATGGAATTTAAATTTGATTCATTTCTGACACAGTGATTCTAACCTCTTCACATTCTTTTGATGCTTGGAGTTTAAATTGTACTCATTTCTGACACATATTAATTCTAGCCTCTTCACATTGCTTTAATGCTTGGAACTTAAATTTTACTTATTACTGACAGATATTCCAGCCTCTTCTCATTCTTTTGATGCTTGGAATTTAAATTTGACTAATTTCTGACAGATATTCCAGCCTCTTCTCATTGTTTTGATGCTTGGAATTTAAATTTGACTCGTTTCTGACACAGATATTCCAGCCTCTTCTCATTGTTTTGATGCTTGGATTTAAATTAGACTCATTTCTGACACATAGTAACTCCAGCCTCTTGACATTATTTTGGGCTAGAGCATCAGATTCACCTCCAACTTAAGCGAGTGTTGCCATAACAAATGACTATTCATCAGTTAGTGACAATCCTTATTAACTACTGTTTAACAATAACTGAATCAATGTTGAGATTATCTTTGACATGCATAATATTTAGAGGAAGAGGGAATCAATTATGACTTGATTAGATTAACTTTAAATCTAATGTTGGCATTTGTTTGATTTGCCTATCAATATACATATAATTCTAGTGGCATTACAGCAGAAATAAAGTTTAAAGGCTGTCTAGTGTTCTGTAGTTTAAATCTACCCTACTGCTTTTGAAAACTAAAAGATTATTACAGTGTCGTATTATTATTATTATTATTATTATTATTATTATTATTATTATTATTATTACAATACAAATAAATCTATATATGTGCCTTCTATCCCAACAATACAAAACCAGTGTGAACCAGTCTTCTGGGGACTGGAAATGTTTTACCTGTGGAATCAGATAATGAAGGTTAATGTGTGAGTGTACACAACAAGCTGTCAGTTGGTTACCTTACACTTGTGATCTGGAAAGTTTAAACTCGAATGCATGATGTTTTATGAAGTGTTATAAGTAATGAAGAGACCAGTGATCCACCATGATAGCTTCATGTCTTAATAAAAAAACTGGCAGATGTGAGATAAAAAAAAGAGACTGCACAATAAATGACTTTGCCAGGTTTGATGTGTTTTTGTCTTGTTTGATTGCTATTGTGTTGTTGAAGATGCATGGATGGGATTGATTACAGGTGTTTGATTACAATTCCGATTACAGGTTTGGCACAGATTATGATTACACTTTGTTTGGAAACCATGATTACGATTGCAGGGAGATGATTATGATTGGAATTGCTATGTATTTGTTTGCAATCATATTTTGTTCAGAGCAGATATCTTACATTGCATTACTGAAAAACAAACAATTTTAACTTGGTGTAAATGTTTATGAACAACTTTTTTTTTTACATACAAATTAACATGCTAAATGACTACTACTTGTCACTGTTTGGATCACATTCCCATCAACTGTTGTGACAATGAAAAAAACAATTAATTGTTCAAAGTTTGCATCTGTCAGATTACATTAGTCTGATGTGAAGATTTTGCCTGCTATAGAGAATGAGCGTTCAACTGGAGCACTTTTATTATTCATATAATTATTAAAAAATTTATTAATGCCTTACGGGTTGTAAAACATTTGTAATCAAGATCAAACTTTGTGATAACACTGCCAATGAAAGACGATTACAATTATAGAGCTTCCAAAATCAGTGTTTATGATTACAGCTTACAATTTAATGATTACAGTAGATTATAAATGTAATCAATGTCATGCAGAACAAGATGTTTTTAGAGAAATACTTAATGGCAGTTGATATATTTTTTTTCTTCATTTTATGTCAAAATGCCAAAAGGTAAGTATTCTCCCAATGCTAAAAAATGCTCGTTAAGAAATTTCACTTGTGAATATATATATATATATATCTAATAGCCGGCTTGGAAACTTTCAACATAAAATGAACTTATTTTGAAGAAGTAATGGGGCTACAGAACAGTATATTAAATAAAACAGTGATTCTGGATGCAGGATGCAATATAAACCATAAAACAATAAGGGATCATGGCCAGTTATCTGCCCAATAGGTGGCATTACAGAAAAACATGGTCCCAATATTTGGTCACTCTTTTAGTTTTATCATTTGCCAGAACAATCTATTGTCAGCCAATTGGGTGATAAACAGCTGTCATAAGTTGAAAACATTCAATTATAATAATGCCAGGGAATGTGTTGCAGTGTACCTAACTGTCTCAATAGCTGGGAACATCTGTTCCCTGCAGGAAAATGGATGAAAGAATGGATCCATGTAATATAAAGCTGCAAGGATGTGTTCAGAGAATGGATCCCTTCATCGCTGAGTGTAGTCTGTATATGTCACTGTACAGTTGATGATTACATTGAAGAAACCAATACACAGTAAGTTATTTTTGCATAGCATTTGTTCATTTCCATAAAATATAGTTCAGTGCATCTTGTATATGTAACTATTCTTAAAAATAAAAATAAACTGTACCTGAACTTTGACATCAGTCTTTCTTTCTAATGCATTCAACTCATTCACTGTTGCATTGGTTTTACGTAAAACATATACATCTGTATATCAGTTAACTACATTATTGATATGATTTGTTGATAAACTATAAAAAGCATTGCTTTTAGAACAAATATTGAGGATATAATTTTGTTTATTTTTTAGATTCCACCCCTCTTTCCCGATGACTGAAGAAAACTACAGTACCCAGAATGTTTGCATGGACCAAGGAACCAACACTAGCGAGTTTATCAGGAGAAAACCGTGCATTAAAAAGACATGCTCAGAGGAATATTCTTTATGAAAAAAAGCAAATGTCCACACTATTGGTCTGAATTTTATATTAACTTTGAGCTAAATTGTGGTTATAACGATAATGTAGTATCATATAAACCAGTTGCAGAGAAATTGGAGTTTACATTCACATCATCCAAGATGCAATCCCTAAAGAAACAACATTCATGCTCTCAATTTTCAAATCTGAAGAGGATCATGCAGACATTCATTTCTATACTGGACTCTAAACATTTGAACTTTTCAACTTTTATTATCTGTTCTCAGGGCCTGGCAGAAGATAACCTTGACTATGTGTGTCACTTAGTAGTAAAGTTGGTATAATGGATCATTTTTTTTAAAGTTCTGATTCTGTTGCTGAGACACTAGAAATTCTCCTGTTTTGGGGGTATCTGAATCAACCATAAATAACATTGTTCTAACATTGGTTGTATTCATATCATATTCATATATTTATGGAGAGAAGTTTATCTGTGGCCATCAGAATAACTGCTACATTATTATGCCCCATATGTCTTTATACAACAATATCAGACAACTAGGGTAATTGTGTATGGAACCAATTGTCCCTTTTAAGTGAGCAATATTTCAGCAGTCAACCATTTCAACAACAAAAAATGCCAATACAGTCAATACATAAATTGGAGCCAAATAAGGTGACATGATACCCTGGCATATGGGAGTGGGGTCAACGACTGACAGGTAGATTTGTTGAGAGGTGTAATCTGGTCAACATGTGCAATATCAAAGGTTCATTAATGGTAGATAAGTGATTTAATGTACAATTTCTTTGTTGTAAATTTAAAAAAAATACAACAACAGTAGTCACTAAAATTGCCATTTGTTCTTTTGTTAAATTTGCACTCCTTCTGTTCAAATTTGTAATGCCAGCCAAGTATGAATATTTTCAATGTTAGTACAATGTTATTTATTGTTTATGCATACATCCCCAAAACATGAGAGTTCAAAATTTCATGCTATTAATGTCACATTATAATCTGCTGATCAGTGTGGCCTAATATAAATCTCCCAATTGGTATGGCTTAGTGAAAATCTCCCAATTAGTGTGCCATGGCTTAGTGAAAATCTCCCAATTAGTGTGCCCTGGCTTAGTGAAAATCTCCCAGTTGATGTGGCTTAGTGAAAATCTCCCAAATGGTATGGCTTAGAGAAAATCTCCTTATTAGTGTGATTTGGTGAAAATCTCCCAATTAGTGTGCCATGGCTTAGTGAAAATCTCCCAATTAGTGTGCCCTGGCTTAGTGAAAATCTCCCAGTTGATGTGGCTTAGTGAAAATCTCCCAATTGGTATGGCTTAGAGAAAATCTCCTTATTAGTGTGATTTGGTGAAAATCTCCCAATTAGTGTGCCCTGGCTTAGTGAAAATCTCCCAATTGGTGTGGCTTGGTGAAAATATCCCAATTGGTGTGGGTTAATAAAAAATCTCCCAATAATGAATTAGTGTGACTTAGTGAAAATCTGTTTAGTGCAGCTTAGTGAAAATGTTCTGATTAGTGTGGCTTAGTGAAAATCTCCCAGTTGGTGTGGCTTAGTGAAAATCTCCTGATTATTGTGGTTTAGTGAAAATATCATTAGTGTGGCATAGTGAAAATCTCCTGATTATTATGGCTTAGTGAAAATTTCCTAATCATTATGACTTAATGAAAATCTCCTAATTATTATGGCTCAGTGAAAATCTCCTTATCATTATGGCTTAGTGAAAATCTCCTAATCATTATGGCTTAGTGAAAATCTGATTAGTGTGGCTTAGTGAAAATCCTCTGATTAGTATGGCCTAGTGAAAATCTCCCGATTAGTGTGGCTTAGTGACAGAATTTGAAAATATCATAATGCATTTCAGTCAAGTGTATGGAAATGAGAAAGTGATAAATAAATACAAAACGTGTAATTTACTCCTTTTTTTTAAAACTTATTATAAGGCAATTAAATATGCAAAGCAACAGGGACATCAGATTGTGTTGTAAACCTTGTACAGAACAAATAAAAGAAATTGAATGTATTTGGTGAACAAATCTGAAATTCGGGTCATGAAGAGGTGGTAAGACATGGTATAGTTTATAACAATTGCAGTCCTTGAATAAATAGTTGATAAATACATCTATGATAAGATTGATTTTTATTATTTGTGGTTATCAGAAAGAGTTCCTTTTAAAAAATATTCCATCAAATGTTTTATTGCAACAAATGTATTGAAGTTTTCTAAATCAATTTTCATTTAAGCAACTGTCAGTGCAAAATTTAAAACACACCGAGAACCACACAGCTTTATTTAGACTTATGTCCTGATAATTTTCAGTTTTTTTCTGCCAATAAACTATTATTTTGTGTATATATTATAGACTTTTTTAAAATTGCACATGTAATATTTTCTACTGTGGAACATGAGTGAAATAGCAAACTTTTTCCATTTAAAGTACTTATAAAAGTACTTTCCAATGCTGAAAAAAACAGAGACTTTTCACCATTGACTTAACGAAAGAATTATCTTGAAGTTTAGTCTTTCATGTTGTCCAATGTATCAGCAATAAAATCACACGAGTTTTATTTGCATATTACATTTTCTCTTGTATTTGACAATAATGAGTACTTATGCCCTTGTATTTAACAATAATAATAATGAATGTTGATGCTCTTGTATTCGACAGTAATAACCATGATGAGTATTGATGCCCTTTTATTTGACAGTAATAACCATGATAAGTATTGATACCCTTTTATTTGACAGTAATAACCATGATGAGTTCTGATGCCCTTGTATTTGACAATAATCATGATGAGTTCTGATGCCCTGTATTTGACAATAATAATCATGATGAGTACTGATGCCATTGTATTTGACAATCATGAGTACTGATGCCCTGTATTTGACAGTAATAACCATGATGAGTATTGATGCCCTTGTATTTGACAGTAATAACCATGATGAATATTGATGCCCTTTTATTTGACAATAATCATGATGAGTACTGATGCCCTTGTATTTGACAGTAATAACCATGATGAGTGTTGATGCCGATGTATTTGCTGATAATACTCATGATGAAAGTATTGATGCCCTTTTGTTTGCCTGTAATAATCATGAGTATTGATGCCCTTTTGTTTGCTAGTAATAATCATGAGTATTGATGCCCTTGTGTTTGCCTATACATAATAATCATGATGAGTATTGATGCCATTGTGTTTGAATGTAATCCTAATGAGTACTGATGCCCTTGAATTTGACAATAATAATCATGATGAGTGCTGATGCACTTAATAGCAAATTAATTAAAATACAATTGGAAGTGTGTTACTAACCTTGTAAGGTACCATATTTCTTGCTTTGTCTAATTGGTTATATTTTGTTTGGCGACTGCTTCGGTTTGTTAGAGCATCCTCATCAGATGCCGGAGGTCATGGGTTTGAACTTCGGCTGAGTCATACCAGCAAAGACTAAAAAAAATTTTTTACTAACAGCTGCCTCTCTTGGCGCTTGGCATTAAAAGGTACCATTAATGTTAGGCCTGGTCAGCAAAGTGCCAGGATCTCTGCAGCATGATGCCCCAGTGCTAGATATCTCTATAAACTGCCACATTACAGCCTTCATAGCAATATGACTGAAAAAATTTTAAGCTACATTAAAAATCCCAAAAACACACATGCACACACATTTGCTTGGTAATCAAAATAGCATCACTTAAGGTGTTTGATAAACAGGCATCCCAGTAAAATGATAATTGATTCCCATTTTATTTTACTATCATAAGCTGTGAAGATAATTTTACAATAATCAAACCGTTATTCAGTTATGATGTATAACTGAATAAAGGTTTGATTATTGTAAAATTATCTTATCTGATGTAGTGGCCTGTTTCTTTGCCCAGTTTATAATGATTTTGAACAGGTATGATATTATTGGCTTGCAAGGTGTAAACAGTGTGGATTACTGATGCATACAGTAAATTTTTATGGACAGCATGTACTTGTTGGGACATTATGGCACAGGTGTATTATAAATTATAGTAAAACATGTAATAAAAGATACAGATTGGAATTTCCATCTGTCAGGTATTTCTTAGGTTTGAATTCCAAGTGTCAAAACCAGAGGGTATGTGTCTATTAAAAACCCTGGCAACAAGTGCATGATGTACTAATGATTTCTCTTGTTCCTTTAAGATGATGTGTGTTTCCCAAATCTAAAAGGTGAACACGGATCCCTTGCCCTTGTAATCCTAGGTGTCCCTTGTCTTTGAGAGTCTACATATCCCTTCCCTTGAGATTCTAGTTGTTCCCTACCATTGAGATCATATGTGTCCCCTGCCCTTGATATCCAAGGTGTCTCCTGCCTGTAAGATCCTTCGTGCAACAATGGCTAGGGGATCATTTACTAATTTGTACAACATTAAATTCCATGCTTGTAAAAATGTGAAAAATTTTCCTAGCAACAGGTTTGTAAGGTATTTTTCAAGAAACTCAATTGAGTGTAGTTATTACATGTAGTAATGTTGTTTATAAGCAAATTTTTTTCTTATCAAATTTTATAAAATGTTTTATTTTTCAGCCCCATCAGTTTGATGAGTTTAGATTTGATGTCAGTGTCAATGATTCGGTGTGGTATTTGCGGGCTGAATCGGAGCAGACAAGACAAATATGGATTGAAGCTATTGAGGCACACAGGGTGAGTGTGGTCTCAGGATTTGGTTGTTTATAATGATAATGAAGAAGCAAACCTACTCTTATATAACTGAACAATGTGTCGAAATTGCAGGTATAGAAGTAAAACATTTCACTGCTTCAAAATTAGCACAAATTCATTAAATTACTACTGTCTGATATTGAACACCGGTACCTCTCCAGGACAAGTGATTTTATAAAAGTGATTTGTCCTGACCAATATTTTACTAGCCAAGTGTTTCTATGTATATTTTTATTCATTCCCAGGTGTCTAAAGTCTGTAAAGCAGTCTAAGGGCAGCTTATGTAAATATGTATGGCTTATGTTATTATTATTATTAGGTACTGTGTTGTGAACTGCAACGTAATGTAGTAAATGTAAATAAGGTTTTACTGCAAAGCAAAAAATAGTATGTCTTTTATGTGTGATGTACAGTTTCAGTTTTAAACATGACTAACCTGTTCATTTTTCTGTTTGTCATAATAGCAAATCATTTATATTATTCAAATTATCCAATGTAAAATAAAGTTTCCCATTTTCATTGCCAGTACCCTCAAAACTGGGCTCAGAAGCAAATTTCCCAAGCACTTGTCCCTGAGATAAGTGAATTGCAAGAGTCATTTGTCCCTGATCTAATTATACTTAGTATAGTACACTTCTTAATACATTTATTACAGATACCTAATAAAACCATGAAAATATTATGCCTTAATGGCTCGGCTGTAACTTGAGATATTGCAGTTGCAAATAAAGGCATTGATTTCTTGGTGGTATTCACATTAACAGTGATGCCTTTCATTAATCTTTTTTTTCCCAATGAACTGTCAAACATGTTTATAAGTGAAATATGTGTGACGACTCTGTTTTCTTAAACTAAGTAACAGAAAAGAGTGAAACCAACAAGTTTTGTCAATTTCAAGAAAAAAATTTCCCTCGAATACAAATTGAAAAAGAACTTCCAATATTGTGAATTAAATCCCATATAGTCCAAAAGTTCTGTCACGAGTCCAAATGAATAGAGAAATATTAGGTATGTATTACATGTATGTTGTTTATAAAAAGCATTGTCAGGTACACAGTGAACTTGATTTTGGACAAGGTCAGATACTAAATACATTTGTATTTAAGATATCATTAAGAAAAGCCAACACAGAATGCAATATTAAACAGAGATGCAGGATGAGAAAACTGATTTTCATCTGGAAACATTCCACGCTTTTGGACTTGTGATAGAACATAATTTATTCAGGGATGGCACTGGCTTTAAAAACAGTTGTCCCCCAAAATATTGCCAACCTCAATATTGTGTTGCTGGTTTTAAAACAATGTTGCCATTTTTATAATACAGTACTATCTATTTATCTTGACATCCTTAGGATCAAGGTAATATTGTTGACATAAGCAGATGTTTCGACAAAGAAGATGGGGAGAGGCTGAAAATAAACTGAAATTTTGCATGCTTGTGAAATTTTTAAGCGATGAGCTGTCGTCAGTGACTAGGATTTATGCAATTAAAAAAATGGAAATTTTGATTCAATGAAGCCAACTAGTTTAAAATGCACTTGTATTTTGACAACTTACATTTGCATTGTACACTACACAGTGTGTTAAGTAGTGTTGTTCCGATTATCGAATATAATCGATCATCAGTTGGTTGAGAAAACTAATAAGATATTCGATTGATTGCGAAACTCTATAATAGATTGTGTGTAAAGGGAGACAACTTTTTAGGTGTATGCAAAGCAAAGCACAAAGGTTAATAAAACTCCTGCCACCAAAGTTGACCTAAAATTTATTAATCCCATCACAACTACAAATAAAAAACCTTACGATTCATAATTAGGAACATATAGTCATTATTACATTGTCAAGTTGTTAAATTGTTGAGTTTATAAATTTAAACACATTTTGTTGATTTGTTTCAGTTAAAGTGCAACATCTTTTGTAGTATTTATAAACAGTGACAAACTAGAAAATCATGTCCTTCTATTCTTTAAATTATAGACAAGACACATCACATATAAACGAAAGAGCTTTGGGCGATTGTAGCAGTATTTCAGTTACATATGACTGATCAGCCATAAAAAGTTGAGTTCATTTAACTAAGTTGCAAATCAAAAGTAACACACAATGTAATATTATTGTCAGTTTAAAGTATACAGTAGTCCCCCTCTTGAACGGCCTCCCTGACCAGCGTCCACCTGCTTCTTACGGCCAGAATCCATTGGCACAGACGAGTTTGTATTCAAAAGTACCCCCCAAGAGCAGCCACCCCTCTAATGTGACCAGCGGCCAGCATTTTAGTACAAAAAATGTAAAATGTCCCCCTCATGAATGGCCACTTTTGTTTCTTCAAATGTATCCAGAACCAATAATTAAGTCAAATCTTGACGTAAGGTAAGCAATTTTGATTATTGCTATCATAGATACACGTCTCCGAGTGTCAAGTCTCCATTAAAAGTGTCGACTAAAGTCTAAAGATTTATAATATATCATTATCTATAAAAATCGATGTTTACAGGAAATGGGCTCAATAATGTTGTGATAGAGTTTGGGGTTTAACACCTATGTCGAGTTCATCTCTTGGATGATTATAACCAGACGTAATTGTTATAATCATAATAGGGTCAACATAGGCTAAAAATAGATTTTGTACATTGGCACACACAGAGAACCTTAAAAAAAAAACAATGTACCAGACAAAGACCAGAATATACATGCACAGTATATCCATGTCCACTAGAGAGCAATATCGTGGGGAAAATCATAGTACAGCATGGGAAACATTGCTCTAAACCGTTCAGGTTTGCATGATTTCAAAATAAAAAATGGATGGTTGGAAAGATAGAAAATGCACAACAGAATTCATTTTAAACAACAACACAGCGAAAAACAGGATACAGATGACTTTGGAGCGGAACGTTTTTTTCTTCGGGAGTTGACCCATCAGTGTCTGACAGCAGTTTTTGAATAAGCAATCTATGGAATTTCTTGAAATTCGCCATAATTCCTTGATCCATTGGTTGAATCAGTGAAGTTGTGTTCAGAGGAAGGAAAATAAGCTTAACATTAAATTTAAAGTTGAAAGAGTGGATTCTAATCATTGCTTAAATTTATTCTTCATATATATTCGTGCTGTGCTGATTTAAAGCTGTACTGTACCGTACTTCGGTTAACTGCACACTCTGGTTAACTGCACAGTCTCGTGATGGGCCCGAGGCTGAGCAGTTAACCGGAGTCGACTGTACATGTAAATTTAGCCCCCCTCTGGAACGGCCACCCGTCTTATAAGGCCACTTTCCCAATGTAGAAGGGGTGGCCATATAAGAGGGGGACTACTGTATATATCATTAAAAGAGATTACTCCTGTTCATTTATAAACATACTGAACTCTTGATCAAACATATAACTATGTAAAAAAAAAATTAAAAAATTTGCTCTTAGTAACCGATTATAATCGATGATCAGTTGGTTAAGGGGAACTGATTATCGATTATGAATTTCTGACTGATTCCCATCATTAGTGTTAAGTAATATATATTGACATATATGCATATGAAAAATCCATGAATTCGCGTATTTAATCATGTGTTCAAAAATTCATGTATCATTCATATATATATATATATATATATATATATATATATATATATATATATATATATATATATATATATATATATAATATGGTGGTCCTCATTTGATCTATATCCCTTGACAACAAAGATGTTTTCTGAAACAATTGACTCTGATATTTGTTATTCTAATTGCACGTGACTATATGTATAGTTATTTATTTGCTATAGGTACATGTACTTAAATTGGCCAAGATTTTGGTCAGCCAGAGACAACAACCATGATGCCAAGGATACCAACGGGTTGATGCTATTCAGAGGAAAATAAAAATGTGAACAAATTAAAAAGTTTCACATTCTTGTGAGATGTCCCACCTTCATTTAACTTGTTGGCCAGATAATCCATTGTTTCAAAATGCTGGAACTTTAATTTTGCTTTTTAAACTGCCATTGGTAGTGATTGTAACCATGAATTTTTTATTGCAAACAGGAAACTTTCATGGCACAATAAATATGTTCCAATCACCATGAGAAATTAAACAATGCTTTTATTTAAGTTTGTTGCTGACTTTAATCTAGGGTCTTCAGCTTGCTTGATAAAAGTTAATGTGTTATTGAAGGTGCCTCCAAATGTGCTCTTTGAAGGACCAAATAAATGCCCATTTGTTATTGCTGTGGCAACATAAAATAATATGAAAAATTGAGTCAGAATTTTGTTTTCATTTGCTTTGAGTGTGGTAGATTGTCATAATTTGGTTCCTGCCTTCAAAGGTGGTCGAATGTAGCTAGTCAGGTAGCATGAATAATTTGGTTATATTACAGCTCCGAGTACTAGGGCCAGTTATCAGCATAAGTGGATTATGATATAAAAATGCAGTGTTAGTATGGTTTGTCAATATTAACATAGGATTTACTATTGTAACAATAGATTCCAGTGCAAAGTTATACCCAAGTTGCTTTCTGTCTTGGGGCCTTGAATTTCTGAACTCCAAACCCAAGACTGTATATGCAGTTTTTAACAGCCAAAAACGTTGTTGCCAAAAAGATCTCCTGATGATATATTTTGACTCCAATAAGGGAAAAAACTCTGTGATGGCAAAGCAGTGTATGATCCCTGAATGCTGTTAGGGTCTTTTTCATTTGACTAAACTTATTTGTTTGGCTTCTTTCTGTTACATAGTTTAAGACCATAGATGCATAGCCAGTTCTGATCTGCCATCACCATTTTAAGTTTTAAAAACCTGATCAAATTGCAGTAAGCTTGGAAAATGTGATATGATTGTGATACATATCTGATCTTCTATCACCATTTAATGGAGGAAAAAAACGTAATCGAATTACAGTAAGGTTGAAAAATGTGTGATATGATTACAAATGTACTTTCAATCTATTTTCTTGCAGCAGGCAGAATCTGGTTATGGTAGCGAGTCCAATTTACATCGACATGGATCTATGATCTCCCTGACATCGGGCACAAGTCTCTCAACGGCATCAGCCTCATCTTATAAGGTATGTGTGAAACTTAGCACCACTTTCCCTAATTGCATGAGTTGTCTATACTCTGAAAAGGAACGTCTTTCGGCTGGTTTTAATGGCATTTTATCCTGCCATTATCGTGCACTACATCGTGCAGAGGAAATGGGAACAAGTGCCTTGGTGAAGAACACACCAAGACAACTAGTTAGCATATGCTAATGTGTTAACTCTTTACCTTCTGCTGACGCATATATGCAGTCATAAAAATAGCCTTGTATGCATCAAGCTACTAATAATGCTCTTTCTGTCCCAGCTGGCTCAAACATGCGTTTCCGGCCAAGGGTTGGGAAACCCCAGAGATGCATATACACGTTTCATATTAAAGCTTTGTATTTGATGAAATTACAAATATCTGTTTCTATTTTAAAATATTTAGCCAATGAAAATAATCCTTAAAGTATTATTAGTTTTACAGCATAAGCGGGAAATCATGTTGAAAGTTAGGTCAATTTTGAAAGTAAAACAAAATGGCAACATCCTTGTATTCCAACGACAAGTCTGGTGAAAGTTTTGATAGATTTGAAAGTGATGACATTGCATGACATTGATTTTAATTGGATTCAAGATTAAGAATCAGATATTAGTACAAGTCCTGTTTTAACACCTGACATTTCGGATTGGTTTGAATTTGAGGATGATATGCGCAATGATCACATCTGGTCGGAGCATGAGACCAGTTAATGTGGACAACTTTACAGCAGTTTATTTTAAAAGACATTGCAAGTTTGATGGTGTCTTTTTTTAATGTTTATTTTTCTGAAGAAATAGTCCAGTTATTGGTTTATAAAACAAACATGTTGGAAACCAAATTGGCAAGAAGCCTGATCCAAAGTGGATGCCTACATCAGTTGCAGACATAAAGGCATTTCTTGGAATACATGCCATTTTTAGTGTAATGCAAATTCCAGTTAAATTGTGTGTAGACAGAGACTGCTTCAGGCATTATAATTTTTTTAAAACCAAATCTGCAATAAAATAGTGGACACAAGCACAATAGTGGTGAGAAAAGTAGTTTAATATACATTATAAAAACATCAGATGTCTTGACTTCAATTTTTTATTATGAATATACGAGTATAAACATTGATTCCTGTGGATTATATGTACCTGTTGGAGGGAATGAGTGGCACAAATCATTGGTAAGTGTTTAAAATTTTAGTTTTCATTAAATTAAATAGTTTGCATGGGGCAAGATTGATATAGAAAATGTAGACATCATGTGCATAACTCAAGAAGCTCTCACTTGAGCAGCCAGTATGATGATCTAGGGTTCATCCTACAACAAGCTGCTAGAAGGCATGCTACTTATCAGGCTTAGTGGGCAGGACAGCAAGTACTTGAAGAAGGAAAAGAGTTAAGGATATGTATTAATATGCAACGCTACGAATCATCCTTTGATTTTCAGTTCAGTGGTTGTTTTCTGATTGAATTTTACTAAATTTGTCTAGTCTACAAAATATATTCTCATTTGTTGAGTATGTGTATTTTATATTTGCTGATACTCTCTGATAAGTATTTTGTCCAGGTGTTGGCATCCCACACAAAGTTTCCATCCCACACAAAGTTTCCTTGCCTATTATATCAATAGTGTTGCTAGTAAATTTAAGCTCCAATGTTTTTTTTTTTACAGGGTGTCAGCTATATTATGAGCGTTATGTCACTTTAATTACACTTTCTGCAACAATTATTCACATTCCAAATTCATCCTTTGTGAGGTATTGACCTTTTTATTTTCATGATGGGTGATAGTCTGTCATTTTCTTTTCATCAATGAGATTTTATTTTCTTTTATCTCAAAAAAAAATTAATAAACAATATTTGCAGTGTTTCCCTTTACACACATGCATCAGGGATGCGCGCTGGAAAAATTTGATTCCAACATTTTGTTACGGTGCATTTTTTATGCAAAGGATTTGCATAATGTGGTATGGATTTAATATCAAATGGTTTGTATGACGGATGACATCATGTATATTTCAAGCATAGGTATAGTCTGGTTTCCATGGAAACAGACAAGTATATGCAATGTTATGATGGAATAGCTTCCCCTAATCTTGCTAGCTCAGCAAGATGTCTAGATGTTTACCCTCAATGCTTGTTGCACTAAGATCTCCAGATTAAAATGGCATGCACTAATAGTCATTAGCCAAGAAAGTGAAAGAAGTTGAACACAGAAGAGTAACTGTGGAACTAACTTTAATGATAAATGAAGAAAATAATTCCCCTGGCTTGAATATGGCCTATCCATTGGGATTATCGGTGTGACTTCTGATCACGTGATTGCGAAGGCTGCAAAAGTGAATAATCCTTTTGTGACAGTGTTTAAGAATTTTAAAATATCTGTCCTTGTTTGCCACAAGATATCTGGAGAACACATTATCACACAAGACATTCTTTCACAACAAAGAAATCAGTGAACTTGCATAGACAAATGCGTTATTTGGATTACAAAGTCAGGGGGTTCTTGCAGATTTTGTTGGTTTTTAACTGCTGCAATAAAAGAAAGATCTAAAAGTTCAAGTGTAACTTAATAAAGAGAAGATGAATCATTAGCCTCTTAGATTTTTGGACCACTCTTTTAGGACAAAGTACAATGAAACTGATGATGCATGTAGTACACATTTTATAACCGGCAGTAAATTAATTGCTATCTGGCTAAAAAGAGTTATTGGGCTTTTTGTATTGGCTTATAATACTACTAATAATAATGAGCACCTATTCAAGCACTTTACAACATCTATAATGCTCTGACTATAACAAGCAAAAAACAAAAACCATGAAATTGGAAAACAAAAAATGGTGAAAATATTGAAGGTAGGAAACATTATTAGGTCTTTAGGTTTGTTCTTGCAGTTTAAAAGGGTGAGTTTTAAGAGCACTCTTGACAGAGATAACTGTGTGTTTGTGTCAAATTTTAAAGGGCAATTCATTCCATGTTGCTGGGTCCTGGTATACAATAGAACAGTGTCCATATAACTTCATTTTCATAGTGGGAATACTGAGTTTGATTGTCAGAAGAGGAGCATAAGTATCTTGCTGTTGTATACACATGGGTGAAGCCAGATAAGTATGCTGGACTGGAGTCAGTCAGTGAAACGTAGCACAGACAAAAAATTGTGTGTTTCATTCTGGATAGCCAGTGTAGGGTACAGAGCAGCGGGGAGGTGTGCTCTGATCATGGTATTTAAAAGATGATCCGAACAGTTGTGTTTTGAAGTTTCTGGAGTAGATATTGAGACAAACTAGACAGAATTGAGTTACAATAGTACAGTCTTGAAAGTACTAATGAAAAGTGTTTTAGTGGCATGTTCATATAATGTGAGAGCACTGTCTAGAGTAACACCTAGGTTTCATACTGACTGTGTGAATTTAATGTCGGTGTTGATATTTATTGTTTGAGGTAAAGGATGTGAATGAGAAAGTCTTTGTGTTGTGATCAGAAAAGCCTTAGTTTTATCATCATTCAGCTTGTTACACGTCATCCATAATTTCACATCAGAAATGCACCTTTTTACTCCTTGGATGATAGCATCAACTTTATTTGTGTGGATAGACTTGTATATTTGGGTGTCATCAGCATACAATTGGTGAGGCATTGGGTGATGATCTATGACACTTGTGAGCGGATGAGTGTATAGAATGTACAGCCCCCTGTGGAACATAGATCAACTGGTCTGGAGTGTATTCCATTTGCAAATACAATTTGTGTCCTGTTGACTAAGTAGGACTTGAACCATAGTAAGGCAGTATTGTAAATGCCAAATACATGCTGGAGACAGTGAAGTAGTGTATCATGGTCTATTGTGTCAAATGCTGCAGACAAATCAAGGATGGTGATGGCTGTAATCTTTCTGCTATCCAAAGCAGAGAGAATGTCATTAAATACTTTCAGAAGAGTAGTTTCAGTACTTATATGTAATGAGTTATATTGATAGAATAAGATTAAAAGGAGACTTTTAACTGCTCCTGTGGCCTAGTGGTTAGAGAGTCTGCTGCAAAAGCAGGAGGTCATGGGTTCGATCACCGGCTGAGACATACCAAAGACTTACAAAATAGGTACTTACAGCTGCCTCACTGGACGCTCAGCATTGAGAGGTTAGTGTTAGGACTGGTCAGCCTGGTGTCAGGATAATGTGACTGGGTGGGACATCATGCTACATGTCTGTGGCATGATGCCCCAGTGCTAGACATCATTGTAAACTGCCTCACTGCAGACATTGTAGCGATATGACTGAAAAATTGTTAAAGCTTCGTTAAAAATCCTAATCAAACAAACAAAAAAGACTTTAACAGTACGACTTGAAATTATAAAACATCATTGTACTGATACAATTATTCTTTGAATAGACAATACATTTGCGTGTTAAATGTGTGTTGGTTTATTAGTATTGAGAGAGAGAGAGATCAATGCAATATCCTATTTCATGCATTGGGGGGAAAAATTGTCAATTCGTTTTTGTCCCATACATATTTTATTTGACCTCCAGTTCTGACACCCAGTTTTTTTTTTTTTAACATTCAATTCTGTGCCTCTGAAGGTTCTCTATCTCTTTCTGTGTATGTGTTTTGGAGTTTTAACAGCTTTAACAGTTGTTCAGTCATATGTCTGCAGTGTGGCTGTTTATAGTAATGTCTAGCACTTTGGCATCAGGCCGCAGACATGTAGCATTATGTCCCACCTAGTCACATTTTGTGGATGGCTTATACTTGGAGCAGTGAAGAATCAATAACAATTTCAGGGTCAAAAGACCAAAGTTACTTTGAAGGAAAGAAAAAAAAAGAGTCTCCACACAGTAGCTTAAAATTTGCATCAAATATGGTTACCATACATTGTGGATGGCTTGCACTTGGGGCAATTTTATGTCCAAATGTTAAAGATCATGTTCATTCTTTTTACACCATAACATTAGTTCCAAGTGAATCTTGTAAAGAAATGAGAAGATGCTGAGATTGTAAATAATACACAGGAGGGAAGTACTTCACACTTGTATTAATTGATTTTTTGTGTGTGCAAGATATGAGAGTAAGTAAATAATATGATGGTATGTAACTTTTCTTGACAGCGAGGCAGAGGATTAAGAGAGAAGTTGGCAGAAGTGGAAACTTTCAGAGACATATTGTCCCGTCAAGTAGATACCCTGCAGAGCTACTTTGACACTTGTGCATCCGCTGTAGCTCATGGAGTTGTACAGGAATGTAGGTTTTGTACAGAGTTACCTCCCTTGAATATACATTTTGTAAATTTTTATACATAAATTTGCTAGTGTTACATTGGCCGTGTCCAATACTTGGAATCTGAATAGCTCCAATAGATACTGAGAATGTTATGAAAATGTAATTTAGCATTTATTGTAAGAATGACATGAAAGTGTCTTAACCTGTGTTAGATGGGGATCTTAAAGTTACAAATTTTGCAGTACTTATTTTGGGAGATGAAGTTAGTGATGAACTTCTGAACAATCCTGAGAAATGCTTGTGGATTTTTGTATTTTCTTTTCCATACTCCAGTCATCACAGAGTCATTAGAAGCGATATGCATGTCAGTTGAGTTCTTGCTCATGGAATATTGTTTCCTTTCACTTTATCAGCAGGTCTACAAAGGTATCGTTGGCCAAATTAAAGATGTTTTTCGGTTTGATGTAGGAAAGAAGTAAACTTCATGACAAAACTCATAAACAGACTCATAGATATCTTGCAATAATATATTTCAATACCTTGGTATTAAAGTTATATGCATATAATTATTTTTTAAGTTAATGACGGTAGTAAGCACTTTTTTTCTGTAAGAACTTACAACACTGAAATCTATTTGATGCCATTATGTTGATTTATTAACATTTTTCAGACAGATTGATACCTGATAATACTGTTGATATCTTGGTATTAAATTTATGTGCATATAATTATTTTTAAAGTTAATGACGGTAGTAAGCACTTATTTTCTGTAAGATTGATTCCTGATAATACTGTTGATTTAAAAGAGAAATGATGACAAGAAAATGAAAGTCATTATATAAGAGGTTAAGTGGTGAATGGCACATGAGCACAATGCCTAAAAGGTTCCAATTAAAACTTTAGTTCTAACAAATGTAAAGGAATAAATGCACAATGCTTTTGAAAGATAAACCATTCATTCCAACTGAAGGTAAATATGAATTGCAAAATAAAATGTTACAGATAAAGATGTTAAAAATGTGTCAAAGATAGGTAAATAGATAATAATATTTCTAAATAGGATTTGGAAATGGAACACTGCCAGATCAGCTATTTATTGAGTACGTTTCTTATATTTTTGCTAGAAAAACAGAAGAAGTCTGCATGTTTCCAAATTTTACTTAACTTATTTCAGTGACAGAGAATGATGATATAGGAGACCCCGATGACTTAGACAGTCCTAGCGCTGACCATCACCACCACCATGGCGGAACTGGTGCAGTATATGGCAACACCACAGGCAGAGACCTAGGTGAGTCATTTAGACTAGCACATATTTCTGCATGATAAAATGCATTGGATGCATGTTGTCACAGTAATTTACATACATTGTGCATACCACAGTGCTAGACATCACTATAAACTGTCACACTGCAGACATCATAGTAATATGACTGAAAAATTGTTAAATTTACATAAAAAATTTCTAAACATAAACATAAACACACATTTTGTTTGACAGAAATTTATTTTCAAAAAGAAACCATAATATCTTCAGACCATCTGGTATGTTTCTATGATTTGATTGACTAAAAAGGCAAATGACAAATTTAAGATTAAGATGTAAAGGGTAAGCTTAATTTTGTATTGATTCTATACCTCTTGTATCAAATATGGATTGTATCGATATGGATATCAGTATGGGGGAAAAATATTGATTAATCATTTTACCCCTAGAAATAACCACACCGATACAAGATGACACATAATAATATTGGCAATGGCAAGATAAACATCACCATGATATAATTTTAGTTTGGATGAGTGTGCTGTTTATTCATTGATTTTAATGGCATGTTTGTATTGACCAGAATGATACAGAATATTTCCTGTAATCATTGTGTTGATGATTGGGTACTTGATCACACATTAAAAAGAAGCATTGTCTGTAGGTTTTGCGCCATTGCAGTGAACCTGTTCCTCCCAATACTTAATTTTTTCACATCACTGTTCATTTAGTCGATGAAAAAGATCATTTTGGTCAGCCAACAACAAGATGATTCCACTTGCACATGTGTCATCCATTTGTTCATCGTGATTGATGTTATATCTGTGTATCCTAATATACGGAGTTATACCCAGATCAGATCATTTTTGTTCATTCAGTTGCTACATTGTAAAAACACATGAACTGTGCTATCATAAAATTCATCCTTTGCATCTTTGACATTTTGGTGTGAGGAACGGATCTGTCATGATCAAATCAGGGTTATTCAAAAGGTTCAATTCAGCCTGCCTCTGTAACTCCTTGTCCGTAATTTATTTTATATTTTTAAATTTCTGCATGAAGATTATTTAACTGAGTTTGGTTGTGGAGTTGGTTGCTAGAGCCCCAGGAGTTACCATATAAATCAAGAATGAATTTGTCAATCTGCTGTCAGCATCTCTACTATATATACAAGTGTTATCAACAGTTAAATAAAGAAGACAGTATTTTTTGTGCTGTTTTGGCAAATTTACCTGGATTGATATTAGTCTTCTCCTTAGTTTAATCTTATTGTTAGTTTTCCATACTGACTACCAACAACGTCTTTAAGATCATACAAATCCACTTCTGTTTATCAGTGTCCACTAAGATAATTTGTACCAGTCAATGCATGGTTATCACAAAGTTTGTCACACAATTCCTCAATATGGCCTACATGGTATGAATATAATAAGCAAGTCCTTCCTTTATCGTTTTGATCAACCTCATTAACATTAATAGTCCAAAGTTCACATATGTATTACTGTGTAGTTGAAGTGGAATAATTTGTTCACATTCATGTTCATTGTGATGACTTCCTTGTGTCATGTGAACTATGCAATCAAACTCCAGTTTGGTCCTTGGAGGGATCAGTAATAGATGCCTGTCGGTGTATAGGTTGTCATTTATATATGTAAATTTTATCTTTGATTGGAAGTTAGATGATCAGTAAAAAAAAAATTGTATTCTTAGTTTTTGCAGATATTTGATTAGCATTGTTCCAGATTTTTAATCGAAAAATGTTACAACACACTTTTTATACAGCGTGTATTAAGCCTTTACACAAACTCCACATTGCAAGCACAGAATTGGATCACCACCTTTATGAACCATGACAGCATGTATCTAGCAATTATATTCATTTATGTCACTTGCACTTGGATTTTGTTCCAGAGAAATAATGGGTAAATTGCTTTTTCTCCAATAATATATAATATGTATATCATTTTATCTGTTTATTTTTTTTTTTTTCTGTGAACATACCCACCTGAATGACTGCACATATTTATGTAAACTTTGTGTGAAATCCCATAAAATACCCTTTGATGGGGTCCCCTAAGGTGCTGCTAGAATTGCTCTGAAATATAACATGCTAAAGCACTGTTTCCATGTTAGATATAGTGTTTTGTAAAACCATTGTATAAGATCTATTGTTTCTTGCAGCTTCAGTCCTACAGCAGCATGGTGGGCATGCTGTAGACTTCAAAGGGGAAGCCTTTACCTTCAAGGCTACAACAGCAGGTATTATCGCCACTCTAAGCCATTGTATTGAGCTGATGTCACAGAGGGAGGAGGCACTCCGAAAGAAACTAGAAAGAGTGAGTACACTCAAATCTGTTAGAAGCAAATTATAGTCAGGCATTGTTAGTGATTAGAAAGAAGGAAAGTTTTTTTTAACTTTATGAGCATATTGAGAGATAATTATCACTTTGTTTTGTCTTGAGCATATTGAGAGATATTATCACTTTGTTTTGTCTTGAGCATATTGAGAGATAATTTACACTTTTTTTTTTGTCTTGAGTGTATTGAGAGATAATTATCACTTTGTTTTGTCTTGAGCATATTGAGAGATAATTATCACTTTGTTTTGTCTTGAGCATATTGAGAGATAATTTACATTTTTTTTTGTCTTGAGCATACTGAGTGATACGTTTTTTTTTTTGTCCCGGTTGAGTGTGTTGAGAGTAATAATATTTGTTGTGTCACTAGGCTAAGCATGTTGAGATAGTTGTCACCTTTCTGACAGTGATGCAGAACTCAAATAAGATTTCAGTAAACTATACTAATTTAATCTTTGGCTTGGAGATGATTGCAATTTTAAAAATTTGATTGGATATTCTGTAAAGAACACAAAACAAAAGTTTACAAGACAGTGTCTTAATCATGAAGCCAATTTGAATGTGTTACATGGCTTACAGACCAATACTAACTCACAGAGCATTGTATTATATGGCTCTACTGTGAATATTCTTACATTGATCAAGTACATTAATTTCAAATCCACATAGAACATCTGGAACTTGAGCCAATGGTATACTCTATATTAATTGAACATAGTATAACATAGCCTGTGCTTACATCAGGAGAAATATGATGGCATATTGAATAGAGCTGTACCGATTAATCGCCCGTACGCGTAATCGGGCCGATTATTAGTACAATTGGTATAATCGGGTATCGGCAAAAATAATCGGTGCCGATGCAAATAATTTTTTTAAATAACCAATTTTTCCTGATAAAAGTTGTATATACAGTCGCGTTTTGACTGACCGTAACTTAATCCTTTGTAACACTAGAGCTCGGGATAAATGCAGTATGCAAACAAGTTGCTCATTAACTAACACTACTGTATAGTCGAATAACCATATATCGAGATAAACACATCAAACCATCAATTAATCTTTTGTAACAAAGAGATTGCTCTAATAAAGTATTTAAAAAGAATTTATCTTACTGCCAGTTGTGCGAAATTTTAAACTCCAGCGTCCGGTAACATTTGTAAACTGCAGTAAACCAGACTAAATAAAGTACATGTCGCTAACCGCCATTGTAGTGCCAGTCATGTGAATAGCCAGTAAGATTAACATCAAAGGGAGTAATGATGGATATATACAGAGTCAATTTTGAGGTTTGTGTTTTTTCTTTATCTTTATGAAAACTCACAAAACACCGATAGTCCTATGTCCCAGTGAGAAATTGTTTGAAAGGGCTTCAGTGTAGGTTTGAGTACATCGTCTGTCTTTCAGTTAATCCGTAATGCCTGGAGGGTGAACAAACTCATTGTCTTTAATACTAGTAAGTGAGAATCATTTCCGGATTTTTTAAAATTATTTTTTATTTCTTTTGTTAGTGTTTCACCAAGCCACCATCTGGCAGAAGGGGCGGTCTCTCATAAGTCATAACAGGTTTTACTGTACCTTTGAAGCACCGACATATACTAAACAAATAAAACAATTCTATATCAATGTTTTACAATTATCTGATGTTGCCGCAGCAATAACGAGTATTTGTTGTCGTCAAAGCAAGCTGACGACCTTTGCTCATAGAAAGTCGGCAATAAACTCAAAAGCATCGCCTCAATTTACATAGTGATTAGAACATATTTATTGTGCCGCAAAACATCAAGCTTTCCATTGTGTGGAAAGTTACATGTTTGTTCAGCCAAAAGACAAAACTAAAATTGATTGATGTTGATCTTAGTTGATCTATATGAGAAATTTAGCCTTTATTATTACCACGCTGCGTGAAGATGTAAATTATACTGGTTGTGTCCCATGTACACTCAAAATATTACCTCATTTTGTAGGATCGCTTATATCATTGAAAATGAGTAACTCGTGAGAGGTGATTCATAGTAAATGAAACAGCTATTACAGATTAGCTGAAATTTTATCTGAACGAATACACTTTGGTCGAAACAACGAATAAAGCAAAATCTGCAACTAATATATTTGGGAATAAAAAAGGATTTAAGTGACGCTATGCACACTTTGCAGTGCATAAGTACTGTACATTATAGTATATAGTCTCCCTGGTAAACTCGACCGACCCGCGAATTATGAAGGCTGTATTTTACCTTTATGTCATTTCGTGTTGTGGAAATCAGAAAATATGCACATGCAAAATAATAAAAAAAATCAATAATAAATAGTACTTTATAAAAGTTTAATAATTTTCGGGTCACCGAAAGTTACTTTTTTAACATGCCTATGTCTTAGAACACGGATATTTTTGTCCCAAGATGTACTGCCGTTACAACAGACAACAAAAACACCTAAAACCTGTAAAGTTTTGACATTGGCCCACGGATAAGCCCCCCCCCCCCCCTTCCAGGCCTTTATTGTTTTCTAAATTTGTCGGCTTATACCAGAGTACATAATATGATAATCAAATAATCGGTCTCATAATCGGTATCGGCAGTTTTGATAATCGGCTATACGCGGTATCGGCATAATCGGCAAAAAGTGACATCGGTACACCTCTAATATTGAATATTCCATGATATAACATGGCCCATACTTTACAGTAGGAAAAATATGCTGGCATGGTTTATATTGAATATGCCATGATATACCATGACCCTGTTATTACAGCAGGAGAAATATGCTGGCATAGATTATATTGAATATGCCATAAGATAACATGGCCCGTGATTACAGCAGGATAAATATGCTGATATATTTGATGCTTAAAATGAAATTGTTTTGCATAAATTTAATGACATGAAATATATTCAGGACGCATCTTTAGTTAAATTGACTTTGTAAATTAGGCAGATACACTGCTTTGCTAGAGCCCTCTAAATGGTAGTAGTATTATGATTATTTGGCAAAGCTTTTGAAAATTAAGTATAAAGGCTGCAAATTAAGTACAGGTAAAATCCATTATAATGCAATTCTGCTTATAATGCAATGGCATAATGGCTCCCTTTTTTCAATTTAAGGTGACGTCTTTTTAACATCCTAAATGCATGCTCTCAGAAAAGACAGCCATTTGTATCCCTAGCAGATTTTTAATCTCAGTACTGCATTTAATGTTGACTTCGCTGTGCACCGTTTATGTGATGTTATTCTTCAGACCACAAGGATTGCATTATAATGTGTTTTACCTGTATATGGGGTGGGGTGGCATTGAACAAATTGCAGGTGCCACACCCAGTTCTGGAGAACTAATGTTTCTGAACATGACAAACACTTAAAGCTATAAACAGTCATTTGATACTTGTTGCGGGAAGAAAATAACTATTAAAAAAAAAATCATTTGAAATGATTTAGAATTTTTGGTTAATTAGAGTAATCGAAAGAAATCACTGAAGATGATGCCACCATTTTGTATTATTAAATTACCATTAAATGTTTGAAAACAGATCTTGTATGAACAGAACAAATGTTTTTACCTTAAGATTTTATAATTACTGATATATTTGGCTCCTTTTGTACTGCTTTTCACTCTGAAAATGTTTACTACAGGAAATACTTGAGTAGCTGTGTGTGAACAATAAACATTTTTCCAAGATATTACCACACTGCACTACAGCAGATATTGAAATACACAGCTAATTCTGATGTTTCATCCTAGATATTTTAGTCTCCAAAATTGGCTGATATCTTTATTGTGAGCTTAAATGTTTAATGGTATGCTAAAAATAGTGGGAAAAAATGAGGAGTGGCTAGGAGTTGGAAGTCACTTATTTTGAATAGTGTAGTAGTGTGGTTGGTAATGAAGACTAAAGTGTTTTTATTTACATGTCCAGTTAAAAATTTGATAGGTTATGATATCTTATTAAATATGAACGTCTTCTGACTTACGCCCACTTCCAAGATAAAAAGATCAGAATGTTTGTATACTTTTTGTTCAAGAATATGAACAGTGTTTATTATCAAAACAATTCATTTTCTTTTGTCCCTGGTTTTACCGAGTCACCTCTCATGATGTATTTTATTGCTGATGTAGGAAATAGAGAAAAGGAAGAAACTTGAGGAGGATTTGAAGACACTTAATGAGCACAAGCAGCACAGGCTGGTTATTGGCGGGCCTGATTTCGAGGTCAGTTTATTAATAGTAATTTGCGGTCATTAGTGTACATGTTATTTTATTTATGATTCGTATATTGTCTCGATAAATTAGTGCTGTCTCATCGCCCGGTCACCACCACAAACAAGGTTTAGCAGGTAATTTCGCTCTTGCTTTAATTTTGGTAGAATTCCAAGTTTTTCTTGGTGTGAGTCTTGTAGTACAACAATTTGGCTTATTTAAGTTGACTTTTTAATGAACATATATATTAATTTTTTTATTCATTGACATTTCATTCCTCAACTTCAAAGAGGTTATAATATGTGCAAATCACAGGTTACATAAATTACATAAGCCATATTTTCTCATATGTAGTATCAAAGTAAATGTCCCTTATAAAATTCTTGGTAAGAAATACTGCTTGTAACATAGTGGATTCCAGGTTCCTATCAGTGTCTCAAATTAATTCCGTTATTGAATTGTTGCATTTTTAATAATGTCACTTGTTGCAAATAAGTGTCATAAGTTTTTCGAGGTCTCGGAGACATCTAATCTCTGATATTGTGAAAAAAGTGCTAGTAAAATACAGTGTCTTAGCATCATGTAAAAGGTAAGCACTGCAGTCTGAGAAAGCTGACTTTTTATGGAGAATAATGTGATAATGGAGGTTTACTTGTTTAGTTGCTATCCATTTGTATATCTTTACCTTCCATTTGGTCAATTGGACCAAAAGCATTTTAGCATTATAGCGCAAGTCTGTATGGCCAGATCCATAATAGGATGAAAGAAGACTAAAGGACCAAATCTATTTTGGATCCATTGTAGTGTGATAGCACAAAAGGAAGTCATGACGTACTTTTTCATGGTCATGAGCAGATGTCTTGGTTTAATTTTAAGGGTGTTCTGGCAATTTTTCAATTTTGTACACATTTTTAACATTGTTAACTTGGCTGAAACTTGCCTTTTTATGAATCAGATGAAAATGGCATAGTGAGCGAATGAAAAATAAATTAAATATGAATTATATTGAATGCAAATGAAAAATAGGGTGAACACGACATATTCAATATATTTACAAGGAAAAGGAGAGTATCATCGCTCAACGCAGAATGATATATAGTTGACAAAAATGGAACACAGTGCAAATACATTTCATTTGTCGATTTGAAAATCATTGACTTTCAAGCAGCCATTGACTTTCTGTGGTGGAAAATCTGCCATAGGCTGCCATTGACTTTCAATGGTTGAAAACTGACATTGACTTTACATGGTTGAAAGTTGCTATTGACTGAGAATCAACATTGTCCTTCCATGGTTGAAAACTACCATTGACTTTTATTTATTTATATTTAATTTTGTATCTGTTGGCTTTTTTTAATGATATTGTTATATGCATTTTTATTTAGTACTTGACTTTGTCCAAAATCAAGGTCCTGGTGAACCTGACCAGGAACATTTATTTTGTAAACAACATAATACATAAGTAATATATCTCAACGAGTTTGGATTCAATATTTAGATCATTACATTTGGAGGTAAATATACTTTTTCGAGTCTGACTCTAAGACAGTTTTCATTTTGGAAATTTCTAAACTTGTAGACAACTTTAAATGTTTTGTAAAGGAGACTGGCCTTCATCCTGGCTCCATTATTGTGTCTTAGCTTTTAATACAACTATATTTACTTGAAAATTTACTCATTCTTGGCTTTATGTCTTAAGCAGAATCAATGTTATTGTTGTGTTCAGTATGTGATTTTGGTGGATTTATTTACTAAAGTTATTCTCTGGACTTACAAATTGCTCAATAATATTCTTGAACAGAAACATTAATTTGGAATTATATTGAATTCAGACAAGGACATTTTAGATTATATTATTGTGATACATCAGATTACACTTAGCACTTCATCATAATCCAGGCAATTGACACATAGCATGTTTAAGATTACACACATTTAATATTGAAAATTATACCACTGGAATTCATTTGGAACTTATATTTGAACTTGCGATAGCACAAACAGAAGTCACAGAGCACTGAGTAAATAAAACATGATAAAATTATGATATTAATGGTTTCATTTCATATAACAAGAGTAAGTCCCCTAGCAGTAGATATCACATGATTTCCAGTGTAGTTTAATTGGAAAATTAAAATGGTCAGCTTTTGAGTAATTACCACTTGACCTTCTGTCAATACAAAGTTAATTTCTTGCGAAAAGTCTTGTTATTTTTTCGATCTAACATACAAGGTAAGTACTACTTTGGTTTCGTTTATATTTCTCTCTTCATTTTGTATAACAAGAGTTTGTTCCCCAAACAGTATGTCTCACTTGATTTCTGGTGTAGCTCAATTGGAAAATTCAAATGGTCAGTTGCACAGCTTTGAGTAATTATCACATGATGATCTGTCAAAATGATGTTAATTTCATCTGAAAAAGTCTGTTATGGCAAGTTGTGTCCGATCATCCCAGATCTTGGCACCAGGGAACCTCCTACAAATTTGAATGAATGGACCTAATGTCTGACATGCAGAGATTAATCATTCACACCCTGGAAAGTTTTTGTTGCCAACATGATCAGAGTGGAATCTGGAGGAGACAGCAACCTGTATTACTTCTTTAAAGATTCTGCAGCCAGACTAGAGGACTATCAAAAGTCATCTGGTATCAAGGAGCTGCCACCAAATTTCTTTAAGCACAGATGGCTTTAGTACTAATATTAGTACCCCTACTCCCATGGATGGGGTACTTACATGAGCATTTATGTGTCACTGGAGCTTTTTTAGCCTAATATCAACAATTGAACATGTTCCTAGCATATAATGAAATAAATTGAGTAGTGCTCTTTTTTAAAACCGTAAGTTTTGTTAATCATTGAGGAATCAGTTGTAAAATTTTGTTTAACTTTCTTATCTGACATTTTTGTTTAGATCATCCACTATACTAGTTCAGATAATGATTACTTCCATTCTCAGCCTCGTTTGTTTATGTGCCGTAAGTGCATTGAGACCACATTTGGACTCATAAACAAATCATTGTAAAAATATGGTGCTGTTTGAGTCAGAAATTCTGCGCATTAAAAGTAAAAGCGGTTTATCAGTAACTTTTAAATTCGAGCAATAAGCCATTATTCACCACTTGATTGATAATAACATAGTGTAGAATATCCAAATATGGTCTTGCAAGCCTTATGCAGAAGATGGGTCACAGTGATAGTTTCGTGTTATATGTTATGTCAGACACAGTGAGGTTAGTGTAACCTTGCCAATTTATTGTATCATATAAGAGCGTAATAACTTCAAAATAATCCAAACTTATTTCACAATGTGATTATATTTATGTAGTAGATTTCTACACTATTTGTTTTTCTGACTTATTGATGATATTTTTTGCTCCATTACATAATATGGGATCAGTTCATAGCCTCAATCACAACAAATCAAGTTGAGCCAACGACATTGTAGCTAAGGTGGCTTGAGAACATCACAGTTGTCGAGATTCACTAAAAAAGCATCCAAAATTAAAATCATTTGAGTCTCGAGGAAGTGGTTAAGTCTCATCTCCTCATTCCTGAAGCACAGTTTTTCCTTTCAGTGGCTAGAGAGATGGAGCCATTTTTACAGGAATTTCAAGGAGACACTCCATTGCTGCCTTTCCTTGCAGAAGACATTTTCAAAATGATCAGGGGTCTTATGGAGCGATTTGTAGCTCACGATCATTTGGACTGTATCAGAGTGGCATCAAAGCTCAATAAATTTTATTAACTAATTGCAAACACCTTAAAGACCTGCAAGGACTGAAATTGGCTTTGTGACAAAGACTGTGATTGCTGACTTAAAAAACAGGGAAATTGACAGAGAGGGACATTTTGGCTTTCTGTGTTGATTACAGGAATTTCCTCCAAGCTATTGTCACAAAATTGGTGACAATGTCACCAGTAACTTTGTAACTTTTGCCCTTGTAAGAAATATGACATGCTTGAACCCAGAGAAGATGATGAAGGATATAAAGTCCAGCATTCGGTCATTCCACTCATGTGGCCCTGAGTGGTAAAAGCACTCTCCATTACGGATCACTGCCATCTCACCTCTGTGTGCGTGGTTTGAGTCTCAGATTCACCCAATGTGGTTATGTGAGAAAGCTTGCCAGTTGCTTTTTGTGGGTCGGTGGTTCTTTCCTGGGGGTACCTCCACCATTAACACTGGCTACCACATTGTGCCGAAAAATGGTGTTAAAGCCTTACGAAAACAACATTCCACTCACTGGTCAAAATTCTAGTCAATAATGAAAGAAATAGATCCAAAGCAATGTGATGCCCTGGTTAAAAACTGTAAAGTAGGCAAGCAGTAAGAAATATGTTGTCTTGTGGACAGTTGCAAAACACCTTCTAAATCTGTCTCATGGCCATGCCAGATGTTGAATGACGATTCTCCATTAACAAAAATTAACCAAAATCAGCTGTCTCTCAATTCAAGAAGAATCATTGATGATAGTATTCAGAGTGTAGGAGGCACTGAAAATATAAATATTAGTAAAAAAAAATGTTAAGTTATGCTTCAGATGAAAAGCAGATGTTGAGCTGGGTGACTTGTTAAATAAAAGAAGATGACTAATGGATGACATCCAGCAGTTGCTCAAATTTGCAAATAAAATGTTGAAAAAACCCCAAAAAGGACAAAAGCCTAAACCTGCTAAATGTATCCTATTCTCTCAGAAAGACTGCAAAAGTGAAACAAGAGACTCTGTAGGACCTTGAAAAGGAGACAGAGCAGAAAAAGTTTGCTTCTCAATAAATACAAGAAAGCAGCTGGAAAGTGATGTGTTTTGTTAATAGTATAAATTGTAACACATACAAAGACTACAAAGGATTGTTTCACTTTTCTTTTGAATAAAACATACATGGAACTTTGGATTATGACATGAATTACTACATGATGTCAAGGTGTGCAAGCCCAGGTAAATTTAAAATGTACATGTTAAAAATATTTGTTAACTTATGTTATTTTTCATTGATGTCATTTTTTTATATTCATATACTTGACAATGCAAGATAGTGTGGTTCTTGAGTTTTGTGAAATAGCACTGGAAAACTCATGGAATTTGTTTTTATTAAATCTGCATGAACCCTGAAAGCATGACTAGTACATCAGACAAAGAATCAAACAAGACATTGTTTAGGTGAGGAAGTTGCTTACATCTGTATGACTCATACTCATTGCAGGGTCGGATCTGTTAAAATGCCAGTTTATTAGTTGACCTGTGATGGTCAGTGACGTGTGGATTCTTCTTGAGAAAGTTCTACATATCAGCCTCGTAGAAATGAAAGCCAGTCTCAATGCCTTACTTTCTGGCTCGGTGTCTTTTCTGATTATTCGTTCATTCTAATGGCACAATCTGGTTTCTTCCTTACAATAGGTTGCTATTGCTAGTCAACCAACAATAAATATTTATTCCCTCTCCCTGATCAATCTGTCAAGAGAAGTAAAGATGCAGCTGTACAGGTGTAAATACCCTCGGATGTTACTCCAGATGCACAGACAATATCTGCATAAATTTTAAAAGACTGTTCCTACTACTGAAGGCCCACAAATGGTGGCCACTTGGCTAAAAGAGGTATTAAATTAGTGTACTTTGATCTTTAAAAGGATCAAGTGAATTAATGATATCAGCAAAAAAAATGCAGGTGACTCCCATGTGCCTGGATGTGGTGCTGTCTCCTGACTGGCACACCCAGTCTGATTTCTCCATTTGCATGATTTGGCCATGCTAAGGAGAGAATTTAATCTCGTTGGGTTAGTGGTAGACAGTGCCCACTTCCCCATTCATGCAAGTACAATGTTGGACCCAGACATGAATTATGACACTTCTCTGAATGATCCCAAGAATTTTTTGATGGTGAGACCTTAGTCAAGTGTAGAATTGCACAAGGATCTCCCAAGCACATGTTCAAACAAAATGCCTCTTTTTGAAGAAAAAAAACCTAACATTAGAAGTTCATCCTTTTAGTAAAGTAATCATGCTCCTTTTGGATCACACTAGTCGAGGTTGGATGTTCATGATTTTTTTCCTCTTACCTATTTTCTTAATCTAATGTGATCAGGGAATATATTTGATGGTGAAAGCAATTGTTTTAGTAAATTATGTTTCTCACAGGATCTGTTAAGGTGTCATTCAAGCATAAAAAAACCTGATATAAACCAACTATAATGGTAATCTCATAGTGGATAGAAAGGGGAGTAAACCCATAAGAGTTGTTTCCCTCTTATGGCAGTAAGACAACTTTTCAGCAAGGCTGTATTTAGAGGTAGCAAAGAAAGTTATTCTAATGTGATCAGGTAAATATCATCAGAGAAACATAATTTAGAATTCGATTTCTTGAATTCCATAACAAAATTTCAGACAGTAGAATGTCAGTCTCTTTGATAGACTCTTATCACAATGTTTGTTCCTAGTCAGTGACACCAAGATACCCAGTTATAAAAATTAGTAATATTGGTAGGAATAAGAAATTCCTGCTACTTTTGACACATTTCATTTTTATATCAAGTATTTACTCTGAAAGAATATTGTTTCCCTTGTTTATTTCCTGAAATCCATGATAGATTTCTGATCATTTGTATTCAGTGTTTGAATTTTTTGTATATTCGGTGATTTTGAAAGTCTTCAGTATGTGAAAATGAGTCCACTGTTTTCAATCATAGGAAGGACCACATTGTGCTATCAAGGAAGATGAGTTCTTTGATGCAGTAGATGCCTCTATTGACAAGCTTGTCCAGGAGGAGGAGAATGTAAGTCATTTCATTTCCTGAAGCTTTATTTCTAAACTAGAAATTGACATATCTTGCCATTTTACAAGGACAATATATTTTGTGTATTATTAGCAGACAGTTTGTGCTGTCAAACCTTTGAATAATGAGCACCTATCATCATCATCATCATTATTATTATTATTGTTTTGTTGTCAAAATTGTTTCATCACCACTATTAAACAAATTAAAAAATATGAAAATATGATGTTCTCTGCCAAATTTATTCCACACAAGATTACTGTGCCCTGCTTATTTTAATCCATCTGGTAAACTGTATGATTAGCAATCTTCAATTAGGGTACCGCAGCAAAACACTAATTTTACTACTGAATGACCGCTTGCATGTGAATGTAATACATAACTGACTCTTAGGTCAGCCAGCTTATATAAATTTCACTTGGAAACAGCAATCATGCTTTAAAAATATCTGTATTAGCCAGTTACTCATCTTGCCAGTATCAAAAGACGGCTTTATGTGAGAATTCAGTTTGACAAATAGGAAACAAAAAGCCTGTTTTTTTGTAATTAGAAGAACTGAATGACCTTAATAATGAACTTCAGTTGTAATGCCAGCTTATATTTAAATTTTTTAAAAATGTCAGAGAACGCCATACCTTTTAAGGTAAGATATAAGTATTTATTTAAGTGGTAGAATTTAAAACCTGTCTTTGTTTACTTTGTTTCAGAAAATAGCTATAAAGACCACAAAACCACCACCAAAGATTTTACTACAGCCTTCCAATCCATACTACGATGAGGTAATTAGCATAAAATGTGTTTTCTTATGTATAGGTTATTTACTCCTTCATTCCATATGTGTAGTGATTGTCAGGTTTTATTTTCTTTGTTACTATGACAGTGGGGTCATTTTAATTTTTCCCTCTATGTACACCCACCAGTCTCAAGAAACTTGTAGCAGAATTGTACAAAACTGACTCAAAGTGCAGAAATAAAATTTATTAGGAATATTTCCATCCATCTATCCATGTTTAGATAACCTGATTAAAATTTCACGTGATAACATCAATGTTTCTATATTTTTTAAAATACATTTTGAAATAGAAGAAAGTGTTGAAAACAAACTATTTACCTCCATTAAACAAAAGCAGTGTAGACCAAAATAAAATTTGGTAGGCATGCTTATATTCCTATGTAGGTAATCTTGGAGTGTATGCAGGGTTCCTGAGCCATTGTGGTTTTTAAAAAGGTTTAGGAATCCTACTGTAATTTCAGTTCCAAAACAATATCCTGGAAACCTCCATGAAAATTACTTTTTGTCATAAATGTTCTGGAATTTGATATTAAAAAAACTAACCTTGAAATTTTTTTGGAGAATGTTTGTTAATTTTTCACTGCAGTGGCATGGTTGAGTCTATTAAACTAAGAGATTTGTGCACAAATGCCTAATAATTTATCCACATATGCAGTCATCTGTTTATTTTTTTCTGCACTGGAAGTTTCTTTATTCAGTTTGATTTCATACCATCTATATTTGCAAGACTTAATATTCTTTTTTATTCACTAATGGCAGGAAAAGTACTAGGGTTAAAATGATGCACCCCTGATGCATATCCATATGATTCAGAAACACACAGCCTTCTGTACAATACATTATTGATATACATATCAAATTTCATGGTCTTTTCATATCCTTGGGATGGCAGTGCCATACTTTTGTGTATAAATATTTCTTGTATTTCTGGTAATCAGATTACAGACAAAGTCTTATCATCTGTTCTTAGCCATCCTCATCCATGACAAAGTATAAAAAGGTACTTCCAAACAGACATGTTAGGTGTTGGAGATTTATGTTCAACTTTTTGGGTCATTTCTGGTGCAGGACTCCTCTTCATCACTACACCCTTTGTTGTGCACTTTAAGAACATTTTTGAAATATCTTATTACCATATTCTTATGCCATCTTCAAAACAGAAGAAATAAGTTCCTAATGCAAAGGAAATCTTATATAGAACAAGTATATGAGTATTCTTCATATTGTACTTCCTGTTGATGCAAAATGAACTACTGTGTCCGCAGACTCAGTCAGTAAAAGAAGGAAATTGTTGACAACTATTCCTTTTTTTGATAAGATGATTAAAAATCTTTTGGTGTTGTATTGATGTCAATTAATTATATCACCTCTAAACAATACCCGGACAAAATTTGGATGAAATGCTTTTTAAAAAATTATTTAGCATAAGAGGAAAGCATTTGATCAAATTGTTTTCTTTAAGTATACAGACTAATTTAGGCCTGCTAGTATACTTGTAAAATTCTTTTATTACAGATAAATGAGGTGGTTTCTCGACATATCCATCGCATATATGAGAAGACAAAGGGTGGAGGGGATACATGGGAATGTATTGCAGAGGAAGGAGAGCTCAAGGTGTACAAAAGAGAGATTGAGGAAAATGGGATCGTTTTAGATCCCCTGAAAGCTGTACATACAGTCACTGTGAGTATAACATATAATCAATCAATCTGTAACAGAATTGTTACCGAGAGGAGGGTGGATTAAATAAACAATACAAACACAATTTGTGAAAGAAAATATAAATTTATGTAATAAATTATAAATGAAAAAAATACAGATGTATTAACACAATAACTCACGCGCTCAACCCACAATTACACTCACAACCATTCACAATACATGAATAAATTAAATAACAATACAAAAGGAATCACAAATGTAAAGGGATCTCTTGGATTATACACAGATCCAAGAATCCTTTACGAAAGTTAAATAAATGCAAGTATGATTTACGAAAAAAATAAACACAAACGACAAACTATCTATCGCACGATGGATTGCGATAACTAGCACGATCATATACTTGTATTCAATCAAGTTGCTAGCTTTTATTGATATCTATGTGATCACTTGAAATATTATTGCGATCTGACATAAACATGCAAATACAACAATGTATTAAATTATATTACAATTTCAATACACCTATGTGTCTCCCCTGTATAACCGCACGATTCAGCAACAGTTGAATCGTCTCCCAGTTTCCCCGAGAACCGAGGGTTGACCAATACTATTATCGGACGTTTCCCTACACGGATCCACCACAGTTATACGTTCAGACAGCATACAACATCTACCCGAACCAACGGTTCCTCACTACCCTAGATGTCGACCCGGACGTTTTACAACTCTAAGACAGCTCCGACACTCGGACTTCTAGCTTTCCGGATATTTACATGTTACACAGATGTTGACGAACAGACAGTTCGACACACAGACAGATACTTCAATTCCGTTTGCACAAATTAACGGCACAAGCACATTCAGATATTTATACAGAGATGTTCCAGAACAAACAATAGATGTCCCACAACAAATCAGACGATATCAAAGACGTTTATCAAAAGATGGTATCAGATGTGTTAACAGCTACGGTATCAACGATGTTATTAGCAGCTACGGTATCAACGATGTTATTAGATGCGCTATCAGTGATGTACTTCTACGGTATCAACGACGGAATCAACGACGGAATCAACGACGGAATCAACTGGAATCAGACTGAATCAACGACGGAATCAACTATAATAAACAAAACCAGACTAATAATAGTTGTCTCAAAAATAATCTAAGCCGTAGATTACGATATTGTATTTAAAGTCTAAAAGTGACTAGTAATTCCAAATATTCCACGTTTAATTGCAATAAAAGCATCATTATACGAAATGATAATCTGAATAAAATTCACAATAAAACGAAATGTAAATTTAACACTCACCCCTTTGGCTGGAGATTTGCAAGACGAGGTTATCTATCCTTTGATTAGATATTTGGGTTCCCGTAAAAAATTATGATAAATAGTTCGCCTTATATACTCTCAATAGGTGAACATAAATCACATCAAGCTTGCCGTACACCACGTAAAACGAGTATTTCGGATTTCATGTAAATTACAAATTGGCACATGCAAATCGTTACACGCCACTTAATCACCCCAGGTAATGCGTGTACGACGAAATCAAGAAAATGGTGAGTTTCGTTTGCAATTCAAGAACAGAAATCAGTTCAATTTTCGCCTAATTCTGTGACAATACCTCCCCCCTAAGAATAAAAATGTACACATTTTTAAAACTAACACAGAATAGAAGAAAAATAACTACTGATGATATCTTACAACATTTACACTGGTTATACTACAAACTGGATTTTATTACTGGGCAAATTCATTCAAATTTCCCATCATGCCCTACTCAAGTAGTCTGCGCCTATATTTTCAACTCCCCTTATTGACATTGTCGCTCTGTCTCTTGATGTATAACTTGAGCATGTTAGCATGGAATGTCTTTACATTACCGTCCATGTCAATTTTATAGTCCATGTCACCTTTTACTTCTTTAACTTCATATGGACCTTTCCACTGGACTAATAACTTATTCGAACTCGTTGGAAGAAGCAATAGCACCTGATCTCCCACAAGAAATTTCCTATTACGCGCTCTGCGGTTGTAATACTTGGCATATCTGCGCCCCGATTTAATCAATTCGTCACGTGCCATCTGGCATGTACTCTCAAGTTTGTTTCTTAGATCTAAAACGTACTGGTAAGTCGTTTTTATTTCCTCGTTCGCGACATCACCAGTCCATAGTTCGCGTAGTATCCGCATCGGGCCTCGAACTGTTCTACCATACAACAGTTCAAAGGGCGAGAACCCTAAACTTTCCTGCGGTACTTCACGGTACGCGAAAAGAACAGCGTTTAAATAACGGTCCCAGTCTTGCGGGCGTTCCGCGCACATCTTCCGTAGCATGCTTTTCAGGGTACCATTAAACTTCTCTACCAGTCCATTGCACATCGGATGGTATGGGGTAGTGTTTAGCTGTTTGATGGACAACAGCCTACTTATTTCACCCATGAGGTCAGAGGTGAATTGGGCACCACAATCAGTGAGGATTTCCTCTGGCACCCCTACCCTACTGAAGATATCAACTAATGCTTCAGCTACCCTTTCCGTTTCAATAGTTGGTAACGCTACGGCTTCGGGGTATCTGGTTGCGTAATCAACCAGAGTAAGTATGTACCGATTCTTTCTTTCGGTAACCGGGTGTATTGGTCCTACAATATCTACTGCCACTCTTTTAAACGGTGTATCTATTAATGGCATTTGTCCTAAGGGCACCCTTGTGACCCTTCCCTTACAAACGGTTTTCTGACATACGTCGCACGACCTACAGAACCGTGTGACATCGCCATTAACACCGGGCCAGTAGAATTCAGCGACTACCCTGCTAGTGGTCTTAGCCTTACCTAGGTGTCCTGCCATGCTTGACTCATGCGCCACCCTAAGTACTTGAGATCTATATCTCTGGGGTACGACCACTTGCCAATACTTCTTACCCTCCCGAGCGCTAAACTCCCTATGAATTAATCCGTTCTTGCGTACGAATCTCGAGCTACCCCCACGCTTGCAATGTTTAATCGCGCCGGACGTGATTTTCTCAACAATTGTTCTGATGGATTCATCACGTTCTTGCTCTTGTTTGAAATCATCACGGGAAATTCCTGAGATCGATTCAGGGACTATTAATTTATGAAACGCGGATTTCTCTCGCCGTGTTTGCGCTCGCGTTTCGACTGCCTGGGCCAAAGGTATTTTAAAATCGGCCATGGTTGGAAGACGGGAACCTTCAACATTACCGATCGTCAGATCGTAAATAGGATTGTCCATACAAAGGGCATCAACAGTTCCCGTTAAGAAAGGTGTTTTTACTGTGATCCTTGCTACGGGAATGCGACCCATCGTCTGATCAAGTAACATACATGGGGATTCCCACCCGAGCATTTGGTTATCCTGCACGAGACTACGTTTGATCACTACGCCCGTACAACCAGTATCACGCAATACCACGACTTCTCGACCGTTGACAAACCCTCTCGCGGTTGGTACGCGCGCTTCAGGAAATAAACACGTGCCAAGCGAATGAATACAAGGTTCTACCTGTACGATGTTATCAGTTATACCTTTACTTTGTATAGCCACTGCTACCTTATGTATAAGTGCCTTTCTTTTAGGACAGTCTTTTTGAACATGACCCAATGCATTACACAAGAAACACCGCACACGCTGAAAAACTGGATTCCCAACTGACCTTTTTACCTCAGCTGATTTTACAGGCTCCCTAGGCATAGGTCTTACAGACTGGTTTCCAGACTTAAAATCTTTTAAAACCACGTTCTGGGTTCCCCCATGAGCTTCGGCAAATAAATCGGCTTGCTTAGCCATATCTTTTACGTTTGTGAAGACTTTCTCCTTCAGAAATTGATCTTATTCTCGCCCAACTGTATTAAATAATTGATCTCTGAGCAAGAAATCAGTCAACCCTTCAAACGTTTTCACCGCTTTGCCGCATTCAATCCACCGCTCAAAATAGTTCGCAATTCTGACGGTGAACTGACCAAAGGTTTCTCCCTTATCGGGCTTGCTATACCTGAACTTTTTTCGAAAACCTTGTTCAGTGAGCTCGTACCTTTTGAGAAGTGCTTCCTTTAGGACATCGTACTTAAACACATCGTCCCTAGGAAGTCGCGAGTATACATCCAGTGCTTTACCTTTTAATAAAGCACTCAGATGCAGCGCCCAGTCATTTTGACTCCACTTCTGGTTTTCGGCATACCGCTCAAACCGATGAAGATAACTATCTATGTTATCTTTTTCATCGTCAAAGGGAGGTAATTTGGGGCCCCTTAATTTGCTAAAGGTAGAATCGTGTTCTCTTCCAGATGTCGCTAATTCTACCTTACGCTCATGATCCCGTTGCTTTGCTTTTTCATCTAACTCTATTCGCTTTTGCTCCGCTTCCATTTCCCATCCTATCCTGTCCTTTTCGGCCTGCTTCTCTAATTCTATCTTTTCCCTTTCGGCCCGCTTCTCTAATTCTATCTTTTCCTTCTCAAATGCCCATTTCCTTTCTTCGGATTCCCTTTCTAATTCCCGTGACCTTGCCCTTTCTTCCCTTTCCCGGGCTTGTTCTTCTTGAATAAATTTCCTTAGACTTTCACCTTCATACCCAAATTCTTTGCCTAAGGCAACCAAGTCCTTAAGGGATGACATGACAATGACAATTGTAATATGAATATAGATATATAACCAAACCAATACTTTAAACACGTTTATACTGGACTCACGGACCTAGGTAAACTAGACAAAAATAAACTCCAGCTAGAGTATTATCTTAACAGAAGGTCACGCTCGAATATAAACATTAAATGTATACCTTCACAAAAATGATTGACAGTTCACTTAATCCAACGATCCCACTTCTGACACCATTGTAACAGAATTGTTACCGAGAGGAGGGTGGATTAAATAAACAATACAAACACAATTTGTGAAAGAAAATATAAATTTATGTAATAAATTATAAATGAAAAAAATACAGATGTATTAACACAATAACTCACGCGCTCAACCCACAATTACACTCACAACCATTCACAATACATGAATAAATTAAATAACAATACAAAAGGAATCACAAATGTAAAGGGATCTCTTGGATTATACACAGATCCAAGAATCCTTTACGAAAGTTAAATAAATGCAAGTATGATTTACGAAAAAAATAAACACAAACGACAAACTATCTATCGCACGATGGATTGCGATAACTAGCACGATCATATACTTGTATTCAATCAAGTTGCTAGCTTTTATTGATATCTATGTGATCACTTGAAATATTATTGCGATCTGACATAAACATGCAAATACAACAATGTATTAAATTATATTACAATTTCAATACACCTATGTGTCTCCCCTGTATAACCGCACGATTCAGCAACAGTTGAATCGTCTCCCAGTTTCCCCGAGAACCGAGGGTTGACCAATACTATTATCGGACGTTTCCCTACACGGATCCACCACAGTTATACGTTCAGACAGCATACAACATCTACCCGAACCAACGGTTCCTCACTACCCTAGATGTCGACCCGGACGTTTTACAACTCTAAGACAGCTCCGACACTCGGACTTCTAGCTTTCCGGATATTTACATGTTACACAGATGTTGACGAACAGACAGTTCGACACACAGACAGATACTTCAATTCCGTTTGCACAAATTAACGGCACAAGCACATTCAGATATTTATACAGAGATGTTCCAGAACAAACAATAGATGTCCCACAACAAATCAGACGATATCAAAGACGTTTATCAAAAGATGGTATCAGATGTGTTAACAGCTACGGTATCAACGATGTTATTAGCAGCTACGGTATCAACGATGTTATTAGATGCGCTATCAGTGATGTACTTCTACGGTATCAACGACGGAATCAACGACGGAATCAACGACGGAATCAACTGGAATCAGACTGAATCAACGACGGAATCAACTATAATAAACAAAACCAGACTAATAATAGTTGTCTCAAAAATAATCTAAGCCGTAGATTACGATATTGTATTTAAAGTCTAAAAGTGACTAGTAATTCCAAATATTCCACGTTTAATTGCAATAAAAGCATCATTATACGAAATGATAATCTGAATAAAATTCACAATAAAACGAAATGTAAATTTAACACTCACCCCTTTGGCTGGAGATTTGCAAGACGAGGTTATCTATCCTTTGATTAGATATTTGGGTTCCCGTAAAAAAATTATGATAAATAGTTCGCCTTATATACTCTCAATAGGTGAACATAAATCACATCAAGCTTGCCGTACACCACGTAAAACGAGTATTTCGGATTTCATGTAAATTACAAATTGGCACATGCAAATCGTTACACGCCACTTAATCACCCCAGGTAATGCGTGTACGACGAAATCAAGAAAATGGTGAGTTTCGTTTGCAATTCAAGAACAGAAATCAGTTCAATTTTCGCCTAATTCTGTGACACAATCCCAGAATCAGAGACAAACATGCCTACTAATAAATATAACATCATTTGTTTTTTTAATTTTAGAATTTCTTCAAAGATTTTACTCTTTTTATTCTTGGCCAAAGTTAAAGTGTCACAAAATTTTGCTGAAAGATAGTGAAGTTGTAAGTTTCAGTTTTGAACATTATTGTACTACATCTGACATCAGCATTGGTACAAATTATACACTTTTACAACCTCAGTAATAATTTTATGCAAGTTAACAAATACTTAGCCCTCATTATAAAGTATGTTACTGTGACCCGTCTTTCATGCTTCACTGACCTTGGTCAAATATTATGCTTTCGGTTATTCATTCTCAGTTTCTGTTTATCAAAAGCCTCTAAAATAGAAAAGTGTACCACACCCATTCACCCAAAGAAGATTACCGTGACTTACAATTTACATTTTACTGGCTTACATTAAGTTTTTCATTCTCAGTTTCTGTTTATCAAAAGCCTCTAAAATAGAAAAGTGCACCACACCCATTCACCCAAAGAAGATTACCGTGACTTACAATTTACATTTTACTGGCTTACATTAAGTTTTTTCAATTAGCGCATGACATAGGTTTTATTTGTCTACCTGAGTTGTCCACAATCTATGGTTACCAAGCTTGGTGGATCGTTTGCATCTGGGGTAAAGAAGAACTGGAGTGCAGTACCACAAAATAATTATTTAGTACTTCACTGTTTCAGAACTTATCACAGTATACCACAATCAAATAAAGGACAAGCAATTTAATGTACCTTTGCACCTGTCCCCAATTACCTTCAGATAACAAAATATCTCAGCTTGAATGTACCTTTGCACCTGTCCCCAATATGAAATGGTCAGTACCTTATAATAGGCATGTGTTCATTGTTATGTAAGTTGTGCTCGCATTAGAGAGTATAGGAAGTGTGTACACTGAAGCAGGCAAGTTACTAGCTGCACTGTTAACATAACAGGCAGGTAAACTTTGTGACATTCCAACATATTGCAAGGTATCAATCACAGAGGGTCAATAACATGAAACACGCTGGCTTGGCATAAAAAAAATATTTTGTAGATTAGAATTTTTATGTAAAACTCCATCAGAGAGCAGAATCTTAGGATTAAGAACAGTTATATAAACATAAACCTATCATATTAACATAGAAAAGTAAATAACTAAAAGCACATTCTTTTTCTTATTTATTATCTTAAATTTTGTGAAAAGTTAGATCTACCTTGAATATATTTCACAATATACCATTGATCTGCCATGTTGGTAAACATGTGATTAAAGATTCATAAATATAATTATATTTGTAATATTTTTTAAAAAAAACAATTGTTATAGATACGACTGTTTTGTAAATAAATTAATAAATTTGGAACTGGTATGTAAAGAAAAATGCAAACATGCTTTTAATACCGTTATATTCATATCAAGATTTGTTGGGATTTTTCTGATACATCTTACTGACAGAAAATACCAGTACAGTGAAAAAGTACAATGACTAGAATAAAAATACTGCAGCGTAGAAGTAATAGCGCACAACATTAGGAAGAACACTATCAGTTTTGAGGTTTAAAGCTCATTGGTCTTGGTCTGTGTGACTGAAAAAAGAAAAATTGTTTCCAAGCCATAATTCCAAGCCTGTGAGGAAGAACCCCATCACTCTCAATATCAAAAGATCAAAAGTCAAATTATTGTGATGTAAAAATACAAATTGTATCTGTATAATAAGCTTTCTGTGGATGCAATAGGAAATTATTCCAACTCCAAAAAGACCCATCAAACTGATACTTTTATGGATAAAACTTGGCCTGGAAGAGACTCAGTTATTTCCATAAAAGTATCCGTTTGACGGGTTTAACTCAATAAAGACCTATCAAATGGATACGGTTGTGGAAATAACTCGGCCAAACTCCATAAAGACATAAAAAACAATGAACATTTAATGAAAACAATACAAGCTCTTCCAAAATCCAACAATCAATGATCCTTGTATGGAAACAATATAGGCCTATCCAAAATCCAACAATCAATGATCCTTGTATGGAAACAATATAGGCCCTTCCAAAATCCGACAACAATCAATGATCCTTGTATGGAAACAATATAGGCCCTTCCAAAATCCAACAACAATCAATGATCCTCATGAAAACTATACAAGCCCTTCCGATATCCTTAAAGACCTAACAAACAACGATCGTTCTATGAAAACAATACAGGTTAATTCAAATCCAACAATATGAATGATCCTTGTTTGGAAAACATACAAGTCAATCCAAAATCCGTGACCTAATAAACGATACTTTTATGGAAACAGTACAAGCCCTTCCAAAATCTATAAAACCTCAATGAGCAAAGATCATTCTTTGAATGACTGCGCCAGTGGCCTAGTGGTTAGAGCATCCGCCACAGGAGTGGGAGGTCATGGATTCGACCTCCGGCCGAGTCATACCAAAGACTTACAAAAGTGGTATTCACAGCTGCCTCGCTTGGCACTCAGCATCAAGAGGTTAGTGTTAGGATTGGTCAGCCAGGTGTCAGGATAATGTGAGTGGGTGGGACATCATGCTACATGTCTGCAGCATGATGCCCCAATACTAGCCCTTCCAAATGTCATAAACACCAAACTAACAAAGATCATTCTATGAAAACAACACAAGCCCATCCAAAATCCATGAAGACCCAACAAACAATGATTTTTGTATGGAAACAATACAAGCCCATTCAAAAACCATAAAGACCCAACAAACAAGGACCATTCTGTAGAAGTAATAGAACTACTTCCCGAATTCATAAAGATCCAACTGTTATGTATATCTTAATCATGTAATTGAAATTGATCAGTAATTGAGGACAAGTGTCTACAGGAATATTTACATCTTATTGGAGTTGTTTGGTTTTGTAAACAATATATTATGTAGTTAATACTTGTAAATGATTTTAGATTATATATTAAAATAATTATTAGTTGGAGATAAACATATTTACTAGGTTTTAGATGTCCATACAGTCTTGCTTCTGGCCTTACAATTTTCTAGAAGCAAAGTTTGTTTTCAGTTTGATGGAAATTTCCATTAAGTTTAACCTCATCCTGGTCCTGAAATACCATCTTTGTTTTTAATATAAATGTTGTCTACTTCAGAATTAGTGATTTCATATCTTAACATCAGTCTTTGTGGAATCAAGTTGTATTCAGTTAATTCCAGTTAATGGAATTTAATTTATTTATTTAAATTTTTTGTTTGTTTGTGTCGGGTTTAACGTCATTTTTCAGTACACGATAGGCTATACATGGCAGCCAGTATTATTGGTGGAGGAAGAACCCCCACAGAAAAAAACACCGACCCACGAGAAGCTACTGGCAAGCTTTCTCACATAACTACATTAGCCGAATCTTAGACTTGAACCCACGCAAACAGGTGAGACGGCAGTGATCGTAACGGAAAGTGCTTTAGACCACTCAGCCGGGGATCGAACCCACGACTTACCACATCCAAGGCTATAAAGCTTACACATGTTAAATATTATAACTTTGCAACTGACATATATATATCTTCAATAAATCTGAGCAATAAACTATTGATACATTGTAGAAAACCTCCCCTAAAACTGGTCAATAGACTATTGATACATTGTAGAAAAACCTCCCCTAAAACTGGCCAATAAACTATTGATACGTTGTAGAAAAACCTCCCCTAAAACTGGCCAATAGACTATTGATACATTGTAGAAAAACCTCCCCTAAAACTGGCCAATAAACTATTGATACATTGTAGAAAAACCTCCCCTAAAACTGACCAATAAACTATTGATACATTGTAGAAAAACCTCCCCTTAAAATGGCCAATAAATTATTGATACATTGAAGAAAAACTCTCCTAAAACTGCCCTTAAACTATTGATACATTGATGAAAAACCTCCTCTTAAAATGGCCAGTAGACTATTGATACATTGTTGAAAACCTCCCCTAAAACTGACCAATAGACTCTTTATACTTTCTGTTATGTTATAGCTTTATCCACTGTTGTGATTTCCCATGCAAGCATTGATCTCTTTTATTGGGATTCAGCGTTATTTCAGATGGTGGGGGATGATCAGTTAGTCATTCTTCGGCAACTAAAATTTCATGTTAGTAGCCAAATTTTTGGGTGGAAAGAAACAAAGAATAAATATAGAATTTTAAGGCCTATCATCCTTGCCATTGTATGTAGGTGAATAATGGATTTATTACTGGTCACCCCCCCGCCCCTTGAGGGTGAGATAAATGTTAATGTATATTTTGTGTGTTAAAAACAGGGCATTACTGGACATGAGGTGTGCCACCACTTCTGGGACATCAAAGTCCGGATGGACTGGGAAGGTTTGTTGTCTTTTCTTCTTCATTTAATTTGCTTAATGTATGAAAACCAGCATTAAACTAAATGATATATCAATGTATATGATAGTAATGGATACATCTCAGTATATGATGTGTTAAGTACATCATAGCAAATTATGCATTACTGTAATGTCACTATTATGTACATCATAGTAACAGATGCAATGCTGTATTGTATGTGATATGTACATCATACTAACAGATGAAATGCTGTACTGTATGTGATATGTATATCATACTAACAGATGCAATGCTGTACTGTATGTGATATGTACATCATTGTAGCAGATGCAATGCTGTACTGTATGTGATATGTACATCATTGTAGCAGATGCAATGCTGTACTGTATGTGATATGTACATCATTGTAGCAGATGCAATGCTGTACTGTATGTGTTATGTACATCATACTAACAGATGCAATGCTGTACTGTATGTGATATGTAAATAATACTAACAGATGAAATGCTGTACTGTGTGTGATATGTACATCATATTAACAGATGCAGTGCTGTACTGTACATGATATATACATAGTAACAGATGCAGTGTTGTACTGTATATACTGTACTGTTATATGTACATCATATACATTATTAAATTGTTTGAAATAATAACATAACAAGCTATGGATATTAAATTAAATATAGATGTTATTTCTGTTTACTTATCCATCTTGAAAACTAGTGATATTGAAGTGGGCTCAGAGGACACTTTCATCTGTCATTGTGTAAATGTTATTTATGTTTACACAGCCACCCTGGAAAGCAGTGATGTTGTTGAGTGGCTGTCAGAGGACACATTTATATGTCATAATGTCATCAAGAGAGTATGGCCGGCTTCACAGCGAGATGCGGTATTTTGGACACATATCCGACATGTTCCTGGTGAGAGTGATGAGGAGCCAGATGTATGGATAGTTGTCAATTACTCGACTGACCATAAATCTGTCCCGGTATGATCTGTTTGTCTGTCTCTCTTTCTGTATGTTCACACTATCTACCTGTCTTTCCCTCCATGTGAGTACTTACAATTGATGACTTGTAAAAGAATCAACGAAGTCTCAATGAAACTCAGATAAGAAAAATACTTGTGCAACATAAAATTACTATGAAACTTAAAGAAGAGGAAAACTTAAAAGTTCCTATAAAGCACATGTTGATGATAAGTTTTTATTTAGGAAACTGTTAACAAATGATAATCTTGCCTTCTTCATTTTAATAGTAGTTGTTTTTTGTGACATATAGGAGATATACTAAGTTAATTTTGGATTATTATTACGATTTCTATCATCTTTTATCAGGTCAATGATAGCAAGCGTTGGACATTGCTTTAAGATTTGTGAAATCCATTAATCTCATAATTTTTATTGGAAATCCATCAATCTCATAATTTTTCTTCAGACAGGAAAGTATGTACGGGTGACTATGAATGTCGCAATGGTCTGTCAAACAATCATAGACCCACCAGCTGATGGAAAAATCACCAGAGACAACATTCGCTGTAAAATTAGTTATACTGCTGATGGTAAGTGGTTTCCATAGAGATGGGAGGTTATATGGAAATGTAAATGAGATTTTAATTAAGCTCATGACCTTAAAGTTCAAGGTTACTAGAGACCGAGAAAAGTTGTTACTTTAAAAATATTTATTAAGTGCTTCGTTTATAGGACGCTTGAGAGTTAAAAAAGCATAGTCAATCAATTATTGGAGCTAAAGTTTACTTTGATCATTCCAAACCCATACGTCTTACAGGAATATATTGTAGTTTTGACAGTTCTTTCATCATTCAAAACCCATACATCTTAAAGGAATATAATATAACTTGGTTCTTTCTCAAAACATTGACTTATAACATGGGGTTTGATTAAGTACATTTTAGTTGTCTGTAATTATTCGGTATGTGTATTCTGATGATCTTTGCATGCAATATATAGTTTCTTGTTTTCAGTGAACCCTGGGGGCTGGGCTCCTGCATCAGTTCTTAGGGCAGTTTACAAGAGGGAGTACCCAAGGTTTCTTAAGAGATTCACATCTTATGTAAAGGATGCCACAGCTAAAAAAGAAGTCATGTTTTGAGATGACCAACCACTTGTTTCTACCATTGGCTCAAGAAGGGAGAAAGGTGTTCTAGGACTTTAGGCAGCATGTTTGTTTGTTTTTTTCTTTTGAAGAAAATAGAAAGAAAGGAAAAAATCCCAGCTAGTAGAGATGTTGTGTCCTGAGTAACCAATCAAAGGACTCTGGCATGCAAAATATTCAATACACAGTACAGAACTTGTATGCAAATTCATAACAGCATTTTGCTATTTAGATAAAAATTGTATTCTATGCTTATGCCATAACAATGCAAACTTTTTTTGTTTCCCACAACAGAACATGTAAATCATTGTCCCTCCATATGTACATCTTGATATCTATCTGAATTAGGTCTATGTTCAGGCACTAATCATTTAAACAGCTTGTGGTAAAACTTAACAGAGTAGTCTACAACAGAGGTAAAAGTTTGACAGCCTATTCATTGATGATACAAGTAAATGAATAATTCAGATTGTGTGAAATTTAAATTAAATTTTTGCTATAAATGGGGACTGTTGGAAAATGTTATACGTGGTTAGATGTAATCTGTTAGCTTTTGTACTAATTTGTAATTTGGTTTGTATTGTAATAAGTCAGTATTTACATAACTCAAGTGCAAACAATTCTGCAGAGTCTTTTAATAGGTTATATGGAGCTTTCATCAGAAGTAACATTCCTGTAATGTTATTCCTCTTTTAGGCAGACAGGCAAGTGGAGGGCTGGCTTTGGATTGCTGAAGCCAGAAATTGTTAAGCATGCTCTTGTATAATATAATAAAACCAATGACACCAATATTGGTCCAAAACTTCATGTTTAAAAAAAAAGTGACTTAAGTTTTTGTTCCTTGACTTTTGAGCAGTCAACACGATTATATGGTGTACCTAAGGCAAATGTACCTCATATTTCCTGAGGCAAATGTACCTCATGTTTCCTGAGGCAAATATACCAAAGCTTTTATGAGGCAAATGTACCTCATGTTTCCTATGGCAAATGTACCTCATGTTTTGAAAGTCAAATATGCCTCATGATTCATGAAGCAAATTTACCTCATGCTTCAGAGTTGTTTTAAGTATCACTGCTCACAAAGATAGGTCACTAATATTTGTTAACCATTACTGTTAAAATTCCAATGTGTTTCTTTACATGAATTACCATTATTATTATTATTATTATTATTATTATTATTATTAACTTTTCAGAGCCCTTGCAAAGGCTGTTCTGATACTAAGCTGATTGACAACTTTACTGGTCATAGACCAAAGATCTTAAAGATTACCTGTTGTATTTGGTACCTGTCATACTCCATCCATTAACACAAGTTTTTTATCACTACTTCTTCTGGGAGAATTGTCATGAAACTTTACATGCATATTATTCCCATGGTCTAGTTAGTTGTAAATGAAAATGGTTCTCCTGAGTTATCCGGTATTGGCCACCGCAGTGTCCATCTTGAAAATCTGAGGCCATGTCAGCATGAGGTTTCACGAAAATATTGCTTGTGATGTCTATTTTGTCATATATGAAAAGGGCACTAATCAGACTTCCAGTATGTCCTCCATAACCACTTTTTAATAATCTTGTTATTCCTGCTTCTGATTTGATGGTCATATTGGCTTGGTTTTTCACCTAAAGACTTTATGATGGTCCTGAATGAAAAGGTTGCCACGCTGACATCCAGTATGGCCACAGCAGTAGCTAGTTTTGAAAATGTTATTGTAGCTACTCACCTGAATGAATATGTCAACCATGTGAAAATATTGTTGATACTTTTCCTAAATTCATATTGACATAGGGTTTTCAGTGTATGGTGTATATTTGGGCCTGAATGAAAATGATGCCAATCTGACATTCACTATAGCCACTGTAGTGACCATCTTGAAAATCATGTCACTACACTCTAACATAGATGGTTACATTGACACGATGATATCTAGTTGGTCCTAAATAAAACTTGTGCCTGGAAGAGATTACCATGTCGTTAAGTTTTCTGAATGGATGGTCATATTGGCATGATGTTTTCAATATAGACTTTTAATGGTGTCTAGTTTGTCCTAAACAAAATTGGTGCCAATCCTACATCTGGTATGGTTGCAACAGTGGCCAACATGAAAATCTTGAAGAAAATGAATATCAGAGATTGTTTCACCACTCATTACTTTTTTAAAAAAAATGGTTGTATCTTTAATTCCTGGAAATTCATTTGGACTGTAGTGCATCAGTCCCTTTGAGGGACGTTTTTGTTCATTTAAGCAGAATTCTTATAAACTAGTCCAAGAGAATATGTCTCCATTTACATATATGTTGGCATGACATGTTCTTTTGAACATAAGGGAACTATTACACCCATTGTTGGCTTTCTACCAGTTTTATTGGCACATGAGGTGTAACAATCTTCATAAATCAGCACTGTATCTTTGTGTAACTTATTTTGAGTGCATCTGTTTTATTTTATGAAAGGTCTGTCCTCATACTTTCCGTCTAGGAATAATTTTTGGTAATTTTCTCAGGTTGAGATTTTGTTCATTCCCCATTGTCTTTTCTGCATGTAGCAATATAGCAATATTAAAGTTTTTGTTAATTAATGGTCCTCATATCTAAATTTTGATGATTTTATTTCAGATGTCAATGCAATGTAGTGTGATCTTTACTTCACAGTGAACTAGATTAGTTGCGTTTCAAAAGATTTATCATTTATATTCTGTGTAAATCTTTTATATTTATATGTTTTCAATCAAGTTATTGTAAATAATATTTTCATGATAAAAGACAGTGTTTGTGTCTTTGTGTATTTTGTACCATTCTCTTGTGCATATTTTGTAAAATATTCACATACATGACATTCTCATGGCATATATTGTACAGTATTCACCTAGCTGACATTCTCTTGCATATTTTGTACAGGATTCACATAGCTGACATTCGCATTGGCATATTTGTACTGGATTCACATACCAAACATTCACATTGAAAAATTGTACTGGATTCACATACCTGACATTCTCATTGGCATATTAATACAGTATTCTCATGCCTGACATTCTCATTGACACATTTACACAGTATTCACATACCTGACATTCTCATTGGCATATTTAGACAGCATTCACATACCTGGCATTCTCATTGGCATATTTATACAGTATTCGCATACCTGACATTCTCATTGGCATATTTATACAGTATTCGCATACCTGACATTCTCATTGGCATATTAATACAGTATTCTCATGCCTGACATTCTCATTGGCATATTTAGACAGCATTCACATACCTGACATTCTCAGTGGCATATTTATACAGTATTCGCATACCTGACATTCTCAGTGGCATATTTATACAGTATTCATAGACCTGACATTCTCTTGAACATATTTTGTATATGATTCACATACCTGACATTCAAAGCCCAAATTCAGATAGATGCAAGAGATATAGGTAAAGATTTCATCATTTAGTACCTCATTACAAGTTGCAATATTCCATAGATTGGCAATATATTGGCAAGGTCAAGGTTGCACATAATTCAACAGCAGCATCTTTTTTACTTCATATTTGGTTCATAATTTACCACAATATGGTGGCAATAAAAACATACTTTTTTGAAGCAGAAATGTGAAGGGGCCAGGAATGATTTAGGACTTCTTCATTCCTCCAGAATTAGTTATAAGTATTCCCATTTATCATCACCAACACCTCCTTAAGTTCATGGTAGCAGAATTAAAATTTGTGGTTTTGCAGTCCAGTTCTTAAACTTCATCTTCAGCTGTAGTTGATAAAACCCACAGGGACCGTGGCTATCAAGTGGTTTATTCATCAGACGAACACACATAGATTATCACAAGTGACTGTTCTGTACAAACCCACTAAATTATGTTGAGCTTCCGGTCTATTCATCTCACAAACCCACAAAAACTATGTCAAATGACCAGTCTGTTCATCACACAAACCCATTAAAATTATGTCAGGTGCCCAGCTGTTTTGTCACATAAACCCACTGACATCTTGGTGAGTGACTGGTCTGTTGTTCACACAAAACCCAGTAAGATTATGGCTAGTGACCAGTCTGTTTGTCACACAGTCACTAAAATTATGGCATGTGACCAGTCTTTTGATCACATAAGCCTTGTTAAGCCATTTCTGGTGCAACTTCATAAGTAGACTGGTAATTTAGTAAAGGGATTTCCTTATTGACATTAAGGACTCCTAGAATCAAATGTGTTACAACTATTGATTTAAATGGCTACTGCTACTTGTAACTTGAATTTTCGATGATCTGCTTTCATGAAGTTAGTCCTTGCACATTTTTTTCTTTGCCAGTTTAATATTTCATCCAGTGATTATGTGTCTGCACATAATTTTATGTTAATGGACTTTCAGGGCTTTGAGAATTTGTACAAATAATCTTTAAATATTGGCAACTTGACTAAAATGGTAGAAGATCTTTAATCAACTTTTAAAAATAACAGAATTCATAAAATCAGAGAACATGCATCCTTGCAGGAAGACTTTTGAAGTGTTTGCAAATGATACTGATTTGCCATGAAATATGGATGCTGTCACTAAAAATAGAAAATGTTTAAGCACTTCCAACAAAGAAAATGCATAACAGAATTGGATCATAATTTGGCAGAAAGCATTCTGGCATGGAGACCTTTCAATTTTGACCATATTTGACAGAAAGCATTCTGGCATGAAGACCTTTCAGTTTTGATAATATTTGAAAGAAAGCATCTTGGCATGATGAACTTTCAGTTTTGATACTTATTTGACAGAAAGCATTCTGACATGAAGACCTTTCAGTTTTGATAATATTTGAAAGAAAGCATTCTGACATGATGACCTTTCAGTTTTGATAATATTTGAAAGAAAGCATTCTGACATGAAGACCTTTCAGTTTTGATAATATTTGAAAGAAAGCTATCCGGCATGAAGACCTTTCAGTTTTTATAATATTTGAAAGAAAGCATTCTGACATGAAGACCTTTCAGTTTTTGTTCAATTTTTGTCAATCCTTGATAACATATGGCCACTATTGCTAAAAATAGAAACCTTTAAAACAGCTTTTCAAAAAACATTCAACAGAATTGGACCAGATTTGAAATAAATTAATTTGGCATAGATTGTTTCAAATTTATACAACTGTTGATGATCAGCCATCATAGGTAGTTGGCACAAAATTCATTCCTAATGCATCTCTTTGTATGATTGATACCAAGCTGGGAAAGTCTTTGATGTTTTGGAAATTCTTGAGCTAACATGCAGTGCCATGCATAAGTTGATCCGTATCCGTGACAGTTCTCCATTATATTTAAGACAAAATGAGGTTAAGCGTTAAACATTATTGAACATGCTGAGATGACTGATTGACCACAGAAGATCAATTTATCAAACACTTAGCATTCAGAAAGATCTCTGGCAGCATTTCATTGGAATGGAATATATAAAAAATATGAATTAAAATGTTTATTTTCTTGGAGCATGTCTAAAACATTGTAATCTTTTTCTATAAAACTTCATTTGTCACAAATCTAAATGTGATTTTCTCAATACCACTCTTTTCAAATATGTGATCAATGACATGTGTGGTTCTCTGACAGTGAGTAACTTCTGTCAGTATTTTTTATATTTGCAGTAGAATGAAATGTGGTTTGCATTTGATGTATCACTGACAAGAAAGTATTGTCGTAGAACGATTTTTGGTTTGTCATGGCAATGGCAAGAAAGTCTGCTATAAAATAACATGCAGTTTGCTTTTGTCATGGCATTGGCAAGAAAGTCTTAAAATTGGCATCCTTTAACTGGCTCCTCAAAAATTTGCTTAATGTAACCAAATTTAGCTTTCAAGTTTATACAGCTGAGGCTGATTTGCCTTTAAAATACACTTTTACTAAAAATAGATAAGCCTTGACTTCTTCGAAACCACTAAAAAGAATATAACCAATCTTTACAGAGAGCATCGTAACATGAGGACATTTAGGATTTTGTACACCCATTATTCTGATTTGCAGTCAAATTTATTACAATCTCTCAAGTAAGGCTACCATTACTAAAAATACACAAACCTTAAACACCTCGGAAACTGCTTAACATAATTTGATAAAAAGCTTTTTAGAAACGGTAACAATTTGCCATCAGATTTTGCCATTGTTACAAAAAATTAAAAGAACTATAAACTCTTCCTAAAGTGCTGCTGAGAATTTGATCATATTTGACGACATCCTGATTTAATCAAATGATGCTGGTCCGCCATTAAATATGGATATTGTTATTAAAACTTTTATTAATGACTAATTCTCTAAAATTATTATATAGAATTTGACCAGATTTAATAGAAAGCACCTTGGAATGAGAACCTTTTAATTTTTTTTTATTTTATTTTACAAATCAATATTTAAATATGACTGCCAGTACTAAAATTAGAACAGGTAAAACTTAAAAACCACTCAACAGAATTTGACCAGACTTGACAGAAAGCATCCTAGCATAGAGGGCTTTCAAATTTATGAAACAAATGTTGATGCCATCGAATATATCCATATTACTAAATTAAGAAAAATCTTGAACGAACATCTCCAGAACTGTAACATTAAAAAGTTGACCAGACTTAATAAAGGCTTCCTGTTATCAAGACATTCCATATTTATACCAATGATGAGAATTTTCTGTGAATTATTAGATTTCTGCAATTTGATCATGGTCATCTGGGTCATTTCTAAGAACCACATTAATTTATGGAGAAAATTTTATGTGTTTGTGTGGGGTAGGTCAATTGATTGAGGACCAATTTACTGGACGGTTCCTTGCATGGTGATAACTGTAGAGATTTTAATGATTGTGCTTTTCCTTATAATGAATTTCTGATATCACTCAGTATAATTTGAGTCACTTCGTCTTCTTTGATGATTTAGACATGTATTGCATGAATGGTTTATGGCATTTGACAATTTTATTGTGTCCTGATAGTGAATATTCAAAATCAGTCATTATTAATTGGAATAACTTTTTTTTCTCTGTTATAATATCAATTTAAAATGTCTCTTGTCAGAAAAATGTCGCATGCAATTCTAATTGCATAGGATGACACCAGAATTTGGGAGGTGGACAGTAATATGAAAAAATTTTCTTGGGCTCTGTTGGATTGATATGTGGATGTCTTAATAAATCAAGTCATTCAAATTGTGAAAGTTTGTAATCAGAGTGACATAGTACGAAAAGTGTTGTGTTCACTGTGTGAATGCCTTTTTAGTTATGGTGGTTATTGTTGTAGGGTTTAATGCCCATTGTCAGCACAAGATAATCGATTACATGGCAGCCAGTATAACTGGTGGAGGAAGAACCATGGAAAACCCCAGGCAGAATCACTGACCCATGAGAAGCTACTGGCAAGCGTTCTCATGTACCCATATTAGCTGAGCCTGAGATTTGAACCCACACAGATGTAAGATGGCAGTGATCTGGAACAGTGATCACTTTGGACCACTGGTCCAATTGGAGTCCCCCATTAGTTATGGAAACAATGGTGTCTGGGCACTAATAGAACTCTGTACATATCTAAATGGCCCCGAAAACCACATTCCATTCTGTGTTATACAACAGATGATGCTGGTCTGTCATCAAACTTTGCCCCAGTTATTAAATAATGAGAACAATTTCTAATAGCTGCTTAACTGAATTTGGAACACTTTGAGAAAGACCATTCTCTGATATACAGATAATGACAGTCAACTAATAAAAGTAAAATCAAAGCATCTGCTGAACAAAATTTTAATAACTTTAGGACAATGCATTCAGGTATAGGAGCCATTTTATAATGGATGAATGATGATACTACAGCAGGTATGGGTGAAGATGGAAATTGTAGAGAAACCTTGAAATAGATGCTTTCATAACATATGCAGTGAATAATATTGGATGAAATTACAACAGAAAGCATCTTATTGATCTTAATTTCCTGGCCTACTCCTTTAGGCAGGTGTCATCTAGGAGAGGAATCTCTGGCCATGGACCTCTTGTTTCTTAATTAATGTAAGTTTGAAATTTATAATGTTAAATTGTTCTCATAATAATGTACAGGTATTTACCAAATTAATCAATATAGACTTATGGAAATTTTATGTTAACATGATTTCTTAATATTTTTTAATTAAAGTTTCTTTTAGTGAAGAATAATAAATAAAATTATGTCTAAAACAATATAATTAGGATTTATAAATGGCTAAAATCAAGAGCAAAAAGGTTTATTAAATTATATTTTTTCAATGAAAATTAAAGGTAATGAAACCAAATATACATGCAATTTAAAGGTTGCACAGCCACTCCTGAGATTGTAGCTAAGTCAAGGGTTAGCTGTACTTACATGTATGCAGGTTTGTAGTTTTTACAAGAACAGTTTGTATTATTATCAGACATGACTTGGGAAATATTGCAAGTGGCCATTTTAAGCTTATCCAATTAAACATAGATCTATTTAGAATGGAAGATCAGGCTAAGGGCCTTTATTGGTCAACACTGATAAATAAACATTTTCACTGCACCAGTAGATCAGGGTCTACCCTAGTAGGTTGGGATCTACACCAATACATCATGGTTTACACTAGTAGATAAGGGTTTACACCAGTACATTATGTTCTATACTGATAGGTTGGGTCTGCACTAGTAGATTAGGGTATACAAAAGTAGATGAGTGTACTGCACTAGTAGATTAGGGTTTGTACTGTAGATTAGGGTCAACATCTGAGGTTCATTGACCACCAGCTGGTCAGGGTCTCTACTGTAGATCAGGGTCTACTCCACTTCATCATGGTCTACACCAGTAGGTTGGGGTATACAACAGTAGATTGGTCTATGCACCAGTAGGTCAAGAGTCTACACAGGTGGGTCAGTGTATACAACTATGGATCAGGATTACACCAGTAAGTCAGGGTATTTAACATTAGATCAATAAATGCACCAGTAAGTCAGGGTATTCAACAGTAGATCAGTAAATGCACCAGTAAGTCAGGGTATTCAACATTAGATCAATAAATGCACCAGTAAGTCAGGGTATTTAATATTAGATCAATAAATGCACTAGTAAGTCAGGGTATTCAACAGTAGATCAATAAATGCACCAGTAAGTCAGGGTATGCAACAGTAGATCAATAAATGCACCAGTAAGTCAGGGTCTGTATTGTAGAGAAGATTCTAAAGTAGGTCAGGGTCTGTACTGTAGATTAGGGTCTACACCATTAGATACAGGTCTGTACTGTAAATTGGGGTCTACACTAATGGGTCAGGATCTGTACAACAGTGTAGATTGGGATCAGAATCTACATCAGTAGGTCAGGGTCTGTACTGTAGATCAGTGTTTTTGCTGGTAGATCAGGTGTACACTAGTAGATAATGATCTACATTTGGTATATCAGGGGTTTTAAGTGGAAGAATATGGTATATACAATGTTGATTCTGCTTAGAACTTCCAAGCAGATTGACTTTACTGATCTGTCATGGTCTTGCTCAATCACCTCTTGCATTGCTTCATGAGATCCCCACCAAATGAGGGTTTGGTGAAATACTGAGTTGTTACATCAGAATGATACATTCCAAAATATGGAAAAGTTATTTGATTAGCAGATGAGAGATGATGTAATGCATCATTTTGATGATGATATGACCTTCTGTTGTGTGTAAACACAGATAATTTCATTTATTGTGTTAGACTTGCCTTCTGTATAGGCTTTTTATATACAAGCTGATGGTTTTTAATATCCTTTTAAAATTACAATATAATTTGGTTAGAATGATTGCAGAAAGTATGCCTAGATAAATAATGAAGTAGGAAAAAATGTTCACTTTTACAGAGTTGAAGTAAAATGATTTCTGTCAGTTACAGAGATTGGTGGGACATCTTATAGACCCTCTTATGGTATATGAAGGAAATCTCATTGAGTAACACTGGAGTCTGGTTGAAAAAGACTAAATCTGTCCAAGTATTTTGCACCTTCAACAGATCAAGGTATAGTCTGTCCATGGTTAAGTGTAGTTCATACATGGTCAGCAGATACAGGGGCTATGCATATAAGTTTTTCTAGATCTACTCTGTACAATGTTGGGTGTAAGTTATACATGGTTCAGAAGATCAGGATGTGGCCTGTCTAGGGTTGAGTGTAGGATATACTTGGATCAGCAGGTCTGAGTGTACTTTTCCCATGGCTGTGTGTAGGATCAGCAGGTCTTAGTGTATTCTGTTCAGAGCTGAGTGTAGGATATACATGGCTCTGCAGATCTGGGTGTATTCTGTCTAGAGTTGGGTGTAGGATGTACATGGAGCAGCAGATCTGGATGTAGACTGTTTAGGGTTATAGTGTAGGATATTCGTGGGTCATTGGATCTGGGTGTAGTTTCCACACTTGGGTGGAAGTTATTCATGGTTGTTGTTGTAGGGTTTAACGCCATTTTTCAGCACATAATAGGCTATACATGGCAGCCAGTATTAATGGTGGAAGAGGAACCTGGGGAAAACACCCAGAAAGAACCACCGACCCATGAGAAGCTACTGGCAAGATTTCTCACATACCCACATTGGCCGAATCTGAGACTCAGACCCATGCAGAGGTGAGATGGCAGTGATCTGTAATGGAGAGCGCTTAAGACCAATCGGCCACTCTGGGCCCCTAAGTTATACGTGGTCAGATGATCTGGATGTACTCTTTCTAGGGTTGGGTTTAGGATATACATGGATCAACAGATCTTGGTGTAGTCTCCATACTTGGGTGTACGTTACACATATTCAGCAGATCTATATATAGTCTTTCCATGTTTATAACATTTCACTGGGGGACAGATTTTTTATTATATCATTGTAACTTGTATCCAAATTCATTATTTATTTTTCAAAATATTTTTGTTCTTGTCCTTGTTGAAGGTGTTTTAGAATCAGTTCATATATATATATATATATATGTAACAGTGGGAAAGAGAAAGAAATTGTCAGTAGCTGTACAGGATCTTATTAGTTTTTTTCTTCATGAACTGTTTTCCAACAACATGCAAGCTCATATGCAGGTTTGTCACAATGAGCTTGTAGTTACAATCTAATGTCCACTGTGGTTTCTACAACCTTGCTGATATGGGTCCAAAAGCTGGTACTAACTCTTACAAAAGCTGGTACTAAGTCATACAAAAGCTGAAACAAAGTCATACAAAGGTTGGTACAAAGTTATACAAAGGTTGGTACTGAGTCATACAAAAGCTTGTACTAAGTCATATTAAAGCTTGTACAAAGTCCTACAAAAGCTGGTACCAAGTCATACAAAGGTTGGTACAAAGTCATACAAAGGATGGTACTACATCATACAAAAGCTTGTACTAAGTAATATTAAAGCTTGTACAAAGTCATACAAAGGCTGGTACCAAGTCATACAAAGGTTGGTACAAAGTCTTACAAAGGTTGGTACTAAGTCATACAAAAGCTTGTACTAAGTCATATTAAAGCTTGTACAAAGTCATACAAAGGTTGGTACTAAGTCATACAAAAGCTTGTACAAAGTCATACAAAGGCTGGTACCAAGTCATACAAAGTTTGGTACCAAATCATACAAAGGTTGGTACTGAGTCATACAAAGTTTGTGCAAAGTCATACAAAGGCTGGTACCAAGTCATACAAAGGTTGGTACTAAGTCATACAAAAGCTTGTACTAAGTCATATTAAAGCTTGTACAAAGTCATACAAAGGCTTGTACAAAGTCATATTAAGACTGGTACCAAGTCATACAAAGGTTGGTACCAAGTCATACAAAGGTTGGTACTGAGTCCTACAAAGTTTGTGCAAAGTCATACAAAGGCTGGTACCAAGTCATACAAAGGTTGGTACTACGTCATACAAAGGCTGGTGCCAAGTTATACAAAGGTTGGTACTAAGTGATACAAAGGCTGGTACCAAGTTATACAAAGGTTGGTACTAAGTCATACAAAAGCTTGTACCAAGTCATACAAAGGCTGGTACCAAGTCATACAAAGGTTGGTACTAAGTCATACAAAAGCTTGTACAAAGTCATACAGAGGCTGGTATCAGTCCATACAAAGGCTGGTACCAAATCATACAAAAGCTGATATCAAGCCATACAAAGGCTGGTACCAGCTCACACACAGCTGGTATCGTCATTCAAAGGCTGATATCCGGTCATACAGAGGCTTGTATTAAGCCATTCAAAGGCTCATGCCAAGTCATACAAAGGCTGGTACAAAGTCATCACCATCCTTATCACTTCCTGGTAGCAGATAAGTGGGTTGCTTCACGGTGATACTAATTTCACAAACACTATCTTCATTTGTTTGTATTCAAGATGTAACAATGTCACTATGATTTAACATTATCCAAGAAATTAAAATCCTTGTTACCAAACCCAAATAAGCATAATGGATCACACCTTATCAATGGAAACATCATTATTATCATCATCATTATTGTACCTTGTAATGACAGCTGTTTGCTAAGTAAACTAATGAAATAACAAACCAGTATGAAACAATCTGTGGAAATGTTGGGCTATACAAGATGAACCATATTTATTGTAGACTATAAATTTATTTCTTGATGTTTAAATTTATTTCTTGCGTGTCAAACTTTTGACCTCAAATTGAAGATGACTCCTTGGAACACGGGAGATATTTATTTCAAAATGTATTCAACGTACAGATATAGAAAGCCATTTTATGTTTTAAAGGGTAAAAAACAAAGCTTTTCTTGTGCTTTAATTGGTACCCTAATTTCAAATTTGCTGATCATAAATGAACTATTTTGCCTTTGTTATTTAAATGACTACCATTGTTTGACCTTGTGCATCAGCACAAGGTCAAAATGGGACTAGTGAATTAAGAAGTAAACAACTTTTTATTCAGATTGGTTCTCATCAAGGTCATGTTAGGAGTACATGATACAAACAATCATATGACTTCTGCCCCCTCTCTCCCCTTTTTTTTTTCTCTCGATTTCGCATTTGGGGATTTTTTTAAACTGCATCTTAGAATACAATATAATCTTTATTTTGGTGAAATATAGTTTTGGGCTTTTACAAATGACAGTAAGTCATTTTCTTTTGTTGTAGCCAGGTTTTTGAATGTATGTTAACTCCTTCAGTTCATCTGGATTTTAAAGGATTATTAATTCATATGTCTGGAAATATTTGATGTGCTCATACAGAATTCTTGGACAAAGATGGTTTATCAATTTCTTTCCTTCGGATTTCCAACACTAGAGTGTTAAATATTGTGTTTCTACAAGAAACTGTAGATAAGCACAAAACAGACTTTAGCATATGTCATTGTCTTCCATCTTGGATTGTCCAACAGGACTCAAACTTGAATTTATTAGAACATTTCATTACTAGGACATTTGTAATTTAATTTGTGGCATATTCTTGGATTGTTGTTTTTGCTTTTTCTGTGTTACTGTTTATTAGAGCCTAAACACTTTACAATATGTAAATGCATGATATTAAGAAATGGGTCATCACTACATGTAAATACATATAATGAAGAAATGGGTCAGTGTTGTATATGTAAATATATATGATTGTAATATAGGAAGATTTTTTATTTATTTTTTGTTTGATTAAGATTTTTTTATATAGCTTTAACAATTTTTCAGTCATATTGCTACGATGTCTGCAGTGAGGCAGTTTATAGTGATGTCTAGCACTGGGGCATCATGCCGCAGACATGTAGCATGTTGTTCCACCCAGTGACATTATCTTGACACAAGGCCGACCAGTCCTAACACTAACCTCTCTTAATGCTCAAGCGAGGCAGCTGTTAGTACAATTTTTGTAAATCTTTGGTATGGCTTGGTCGGGGATCAAACCCATGACCTCCCACTTCTGCGGCTGATGCTCTAACCACTAGGCCACTGGATCAGTTGTATGATAGGAAGAAGAAGCATCTCAAACACAAACCAGGCTCAACTTTCAAATGCAGCAAGGACTGCCACTCCTGTGTTGGGCTTGCTAGCCACTACAGATGCTGCACAACCACCAATCGGGACATCTCCCATGGGCACACTTCCATTGTCTCTCAAGACTACTGGATCCCAATTAATATGAGATGAAGAAATGGATCAGCATGGTATATGTAAATATCTCATGTAGATACAATATTATCCATGTACCCATGCCAAAATGCTTTTGAATAATACATTCAGCCACAGTAGGTCAAGCATGTAATACATGTAAATAGGGAACAAATTATTTACTGACCAGCAGAATGAATTTCAGGGAAGTGCTGATAACTTTATGCTGATGAGGTGAGACAGGCAAGATGTGTTTGGTGTTACATGTACAGTGATTCATCATGTTTTATTCTTTAGCATGCAGCCATACAAGTTCCTGTTCCTAAAGCTGGATCTTACAATATTTTGCTTAAAATAATTGTTTCATAAACATTTAACATGTTTTTCTCAGTTGACCTGTTAGCCATCTTAATGTGCTGGTTGACGTGTGCACAATTCATACAGATCTATTAAAAATCTCTCCACATACTAACTGGGTAACATTTTATCATATCCTGCTTTGTGTTGAAAGTCTTGTTAAGATTTGTAAGAAAGTTTATTTTTGTTGAAGTCCTCATTTTCTACAGCAACACCATATGAACATATGATGAAATCCGTTTTTTGGAGTATATGAAAGGAAATGATTGACAAATGGAAACATTTTGTTGTCACGAGGGGCTGTGCTACTGTAGTATCTGATATCTGCTAAAAGTAACAATTTTCATTTTGTTAAATATTCTTTAGAGAAAAAACTTGTTATGGGTTTGTTTCTCTGTTTTGTGTTGATGTGATCATGGTTCAAAAAGTTTGAAATTGTACAATAATGTTAGGAAATTGGCTCTTTACAAACTTGGATTGAACATATAATGCTTTAAATTGCATAATTTGTCAAATTAATTAATATTTTTCTTCAAAAATAATCAGATTTTTTTTATTTTGTATATTTTGTCTAATTAGGTAATTAATGTTTTCCTTTGAAAATGATGAGATTCTTTTTTTCATTAGCACATTTCTTGCATTTATTGATACAGTGGACATTACCGGGGAAAAGAAGACAAATTTATATGGACCCAGTATATGAACAGGACTGCACAGTTCAACAGACGTTTGAGCTTAACATCATTAAACAACAAATATTGATGATTATGTGTTTATCTGTAAAGATTTTGGCAGCTATTTTTGTTTATTTCTGCATTCAGACATAAATTTATGTGTAATTTCAGTCTGCAACCTATTATCATACAAGGTACTGTACCCAATTATCCATTGTAATTAATTTCAGTCTGCAAAACAAAACTAATCAATGATTTATACATCATTATTGTGATAACGGTTATAATCACTACTTAAACAATGATATTACTATAAAGTCCCCACGTTTTTCCTAATGTGTACCATTTGACATTGAGTCTAACAGGTATATGATACTGTATGGGTGGCACAGAATATTATATTGCAACAATCATGTAACTTCAGTCACTGCCAATTTACATGATTGATGAGGAAAAGAAGAAGAAACAAAATAGGCGTAACTTTGGAACTAAAGGTTTGAATAACAAATAAAGGCAGATTTACTGCCTAAATGGAAAGAGAAATTGTTCCAAAGTGATATCACCAATGTGGCAATAAAAGTGATATCACCAATGTAACAATAAAAGTGATATCACAAATGTGGCAATAAATGTGATATCACCAGTGTGACAATAAAAGTGATATTACCAATGCGACAATAAAAGTGATATCACCAATGTGACAATAAAAGTGATATCACTAATGTGGCAATAAAAGTGATATCACTAATGTGGCAATAAAAGTGATATCACCAATGTGAAATTGCCATTGTGATGATACTATTTTTTCACCACTAAATTATATTTCATTATCTCATTAAGAAATATATAATACATGTACAATATCATCCAAGTCATCACTTCCTTTTACACCACTATATAAAGTATTAATCTATACGCAATATCATCAGAATTCTTGATTCTTGCTATTACACCACCATATTACTGATTATATATATATATATATATCTATATATATATATATATATATATATATATATATATAATCCAAGTCGTTCACTGTCTATGACACCTCCATATTACTTACTGGTATATATACATTATCATTAAAGTACTTGCTTTCTATGACACCATCATGTCGGCTACAGAAATATTCACATTATCCTCTAAGGTCCTTGTACTAACTAATGATATATACCTGATGCCATCAGAATCCTTGTATTAACTAATGATATATATACCTGATGCCATCAGAATCCTTGCTTGCTATTACTCCACCATATTAACTGCTGTACTTATATATTTATATTGTCATGAGAGTACAACTTTCTATAACACAACCATATTAACTACTGTACTTATATATTTATATTGTCATTAGAGTACAACTTTCTATAACACGACCATATTAATTACTGATATAACCATGGTATCGCTCAAGTCATACCAATGTGTATAGAATTAAGATATACATTGTATCATATGTAACCATAATACACTGTACCCACATCCTCCAATAAAACATAACATTATACAATATACTCTGTGTGAAAGAGGCTAAGTGTTTGCCATTGTTTTGTGATACAGAGATTGTTCAAGTTTTCATTGTATCAATTATAAATAATGTCTGCATAAAATGGAATGGATGGAAGCACATCATTTTTAGTAATATGCCTAAAAGAAATAACTTCTAAAAGTGATTATTTACATTATTCCATTTTTAAACCATTAAAGTATATTAGCGTTAACAACGCATTTCAATTAAAACTTGAGCAAATGTTTCTGTAACATTCCTTTTGTGTTTTCTTCAAAAACGTTTCTGATGATTTTTTGTAGCAAAGCAGTTGTAGAGATGAATGGATTTTTTAAAACATTTTTATGTACACCCTCCACACTTTGGTGGGGCATTTGTGTTTAGGTTAGTTTATCAGGCTTTTTGGTGGGGCATTTATGTTAGGGTCGCTTTTTCAGGTAGTTTAGTGGAACATTAGTGTTTCAGAAACATATTTCTTGTTTTGGAAGATTTTTACCTCAAATCTTTACATATCATATATTCATGTAAACATCTAAAAAATATTGGCCAATTTGAAAATTTTGGTTGTGTTTGTGTGATTGGATTTTTAGTGTAGCTTTAACAATTTTTCAGTCATATCACTACATTGTCCGCATTGTGGCCGTTTATTGTGATGTCTGCCTCTGGGGCATCATCCCACAGGCATGTACCAACATCTTCCACCCTATCACAGCATCCTGAAACCAGGCTGACCAGTCCTAACACTAACCTCTTATTGCCGAGTGCCAATCAATGCAGCTGATAGTACCATTTTTAAAAAATTAGTCTTTGGTATGACTCAGGCTGGACTTTGAACATATGACCTACATCTAAGGTGGATGCCCTTACCACTTAGCCCACCAATGTAATCATTTTTAGTTTTCAAAATGCTCCTATTAATCCCCTTGTCAAAAAAGTTATGGAGGGAGGGGTTGATGTTCATTATTTTGTTACCCACCTAATATCTTAGACCCTTATTTCACCTACACTTCTAAAACTTGGCATGTGCTTACATCTTGGAAAGAGTAACAGCAATGCTAAAACTTGGCATGTGCTAACTCGCCCATACCAAAACTAGTTACAGTGACTTGGTTTTCAATCTTATATTGCCATTATTTTCATCTATACACACTATGTGTGCTTGATCCTGTTAATAAATGCATTCCTGTCTGTAAGCAAATGATGAGTAAATTTTTTTAATTGACAAAATCATAATAAATGTATTGGCTTCAAACATTTATTACAATTCTCAAAGAGGAACACCAACATTTTGTAACAGTTACATCAATTTGTGTAGCCAATTGTAGGTGTTATGTAACAGGGACCGCTTGTATAACCACTTATAAGCATTATGTAACAATTGTGTCACTTTTTGGTATAACCAGTAGTAAGTGCTGTGTAACAGTTGCACCACTTAATATAACTATTTGTACCTGTTACATAACAGCTTCATTGCTTTTTATTACTGCTTGTAAGTGTTATTAGCACTTACATAACTTTGTATAACCACTTGTAACAGTTCCATAACTTTTTATAACTATATTTGTTATGTAGCACTTACATAACTTTGTATAACCACTTGTAACAGTTTCATAACTTTGTATAAATATATTTGTTATGTAACAGTTATATCATGTTGTATAACAACTTGTAACAGTTTCATAACTTTGTATAACTATATTTGTTATGTAGCACTTACATAACTTTGTATAACCACATGTAACAGTTTCATAACTTTGTATAAATATATTTGTTATGTAACAGTTATATCACTTTGTACAACAACTTGTAAGTGCTATGGAGTTGACGGTTTTTCTAAGAGAAATGTTCAGTTCAAATAACAAAGTAAATTCTGGTACAACACGTTTGTGATATTAATATAAAATGTTCATAGCATAAATTTATAACACATTGAATATCGTGTCATAGTATACTCATTCCCCTGGAATCTTGTAAAGCTGTATAGTGTTACCCATGTCCATCTGTTTTTCTAGTTATGGTTTTAAAACACTGTGTTGGGGTATTCATGTTAGATAAACACATTTTTTAACTTTATTGTTTTGAAACTAAGAAAGCTAGTGGGTATGACTTTCTTATATAATAAACACTGTCACTTTGATACTGTTTAATTAACCATCTTGTCTGCTTCCTCTAAGCCACCAGTATTCTTAGTAATATCATGTTGTCTTATAACATTTAACCCCATGGAAATAAGCTCATCAAATGGTGTCAGTGTTATAACCTTGTATAACCCATGGAAATGCATTCCTCAAATGGTATCAGTGTTATAACCTTGTTTAACCCCATGGAAATGCATTCCTCAAATGGTATCAGTGTTATAACCTTGTTTAACCCCATAGAAATGCATTCCTCAAATGGTATTAGTGTTGTAACTTTATTTAATCCCATGGAAATGCATTCCTCAAATGGTATCAGTCAGTGTTGTAACCTTGTTTAACCCTATGTAAATGTGCACTTCAAATGGTATCTATCAGAGTTATTAACTTTTTAATCTCCATGGAAATGCATTCCTCAAATGGTATCAGTAAGTGTTATAACCTTGTTTAACCCCATGGAAATGCATTCCTGAATTGGTATCAGTGTTATAACCTTTTTAATCTCCATGGAAGTGGGGTTTTCAAATGGTATCAATCAGTACTATAATGTTTAACCCCATGTAAATTTGATCTTCAGATGGTTTCAACCAATGTTATAACCTTGTTTAATTAACCCAATGGAAATGTGGTCTTCAAATGGTACCATTCAGTGTTTTAACCTTTTTAATCTCCATGGAAGTGGGGTTTTCAAATGGTATCAATCAGTGCTATAATGCTTAACCCTATATAAATTTGATGTTCAGATGATAGTCAATGTTATAACCTTATTTAACCCAATGGAAATACACTCTTTAAATGATATGGTAACTCCATGGAAAAGCACCTATCAAATTGTATTAATTAGTGTCATAACATCGTCTAAATCTATGGAAAAGTACCTATCAAATGGTAGTGTTAAAACCTTTTTTAACCTTGTAGACATGTGCTTTTCAAATGGTTCCAGTAAGTTTTTTATTTAATGCAGACAAACCAAACAGTTGTTTTTGTGCCATAATTAAAAGTATGCAAACTTTTTATTGGCAATATTATGATAATATACATTTTGACAACATGATGTGGAACAAACTATGCTGTTCAAATATTGAACAATATTTTGTGTCGCAAAGTGTGCTGTTTAGACATTTTTAAAATATTGTGTTACAGACTGTGGTATTTAGACATTTTAAGACAATGTGTCGCAGACTGTGCTGTTTAGCATATATAGACGTGTTCTTTATCTATACTGTAATATTGATCTAGTTAGAATTCTACTAAACGTTTGACATAATTTCAGGTACAGATTTCATTCTCGTGTAACTTTGTATATCAGATTGTATATAGACTCTTAATACACCAAATTAACCAATTTAATCATTTTTGAAAATAAATTATGAAAATACAAGCATGTGTTATTAATGGTTAATTTGAAAATATTTTTTTGGTAAATATTTTTATTATATATTTGTCCAAGTTTTAAAATGTATCTGTCCATATACTGATTCCAATTCTGTAATTTTAAAATTTTTAACATTATTAAATGAAAGAAAATACATATTATAATGGTCTTTTGTATTCTTGTACAGTGTTCATTGTGCATCAAAATGATATACTGCATAGATGGTTGTTGTTCGTCCGTTGATTCGACGAGGACCTTTCTAGTCATCCGAGGGTTGGAGGGGCAGGTTCTGTTCTGTGCGTGCGCGGGTGGCTCATGAGGCCAACCCTAACACGGAATGTTCGTTTGCATAAGGGGCAGAAGATGAGTGCAACATGTCCAGGAGGGTTGATGGCATGTGCTTTTCTGGCTTGCCTCTTGAGCTCAGCAGCTGCTGTCCTGTTATATTCGCTCATCTTGGAGCTTTTGTGCACAGACGAACGCCAAGTGACTCGATCGCTTGCTGTTTGCTCCCAGAAATCAGGGTGTATATTGAACGCTTTCAATGCAGCTTTCAGATTGTCTTTGAAGCGTGTCTTCTGAACTCCGTGGGATCGCTGTCCTTGCTGTAGCTCGCCATAGCAGACTCTCTTAGGCAGCCGTTGGGCTGGCATGCGTACAACATTTCCCACCAGCGTAGCTGGCACTGCATCAGGATGGTGTGGATGCTGGGGAGACCTGCTTGAGCAAGTATCTCAGTGTCTGGAACCTTGTCCTGCCACTTGATGTTGAGGATTTTCCTGAGACTTGTGGTGTCAGAGTGGTTCAGCTTTCTGGGTGACGCATGCGAAACGTGTACCGTGTACCAACACCAACATGGATGGCTAAAACAACATGAGATGACAAAAGTCACTCCTTGTTACTAACATGACTGTCAAGCATCTTAGAAGTTCCTACAATCATGAAATGAAAAAAAAATCGGATATTTTTTTATTCTTTATAAGAAGCAATGCTTAATTTTTGAGGGACTGTAATTGTAAACGAAGAAAATTCATCTGATTTGTATAGTTTCCAGACTTAAAGGGAACTGATTATGTTGAAAATTTCTGGACTATTACTTTGAACTAACTGATCGTTGATTGTTTAGCAGTCAACCAATTTCGGATACACAATGTATTGCTGAAATTGGGGATTGAAAGTAATAGTAACCTGACATTCCAAATCATATGAGTGGTGCAAAACTGAATTACAACCAAAATCAGTACAGTTCTTGTAATGTTTTATAGCTAAGAGCAGAAAAGAGTATGGTATGGGTACATCAACTACCCATCATCCATAAGCACAAATGTGCTATCACTACTCCTCAACTATTTTGAGGATTGCCATAAAATGCTACACACAAACATCCATTCATTCCATGATATAGTCGATTTACGATAAAATTGGTACCACTCAGACATCCATTTTGACCAACAAAGTGGCCATCGTGACACTTGTGTTATCACTGCTCCTATTGAATGTTCATATCGAGATAGGGCTTTCACTGAAAGACTTATTATGATGAAAATGTTGCTGATCTGATGTCCATTATGGCCACCATGGTAGCCATCTTGAATATCTCCCCTGAAGGAAAGTGATCTTGACATGTGGTTTTCTCCAGACAACTTTTCTAGTTGGTTCTAAATGCAAATGGTGCTGATCAGATATGGAAAATGGCCACCACGGTCAGCATATTAGAAATCTGGTTATCCCTGCTGCTTCTGAATTATGCTCCTATCAATTTAGGTGTTTGTTTTTGCTGAATGACGTAGGATGTCTAGATGGTATTGGATGAAAATGGTACTGATATGATGTCCAATATGACAACCATAAACGATACTTTGAGAATATTTTGCTATTAAATTTCGTTTAAAAAAATTAAGGTACAATTTGGATCGCATTATCCGCATACCACACTATGCCGAAGCGTTGATAAAACAACGGCGCATTGAAAAATCAACGAATTAGATAACGCTGTGTGTATATTAAAAGTTCAGTGGCATAGGAACTCAATTACTGTTATGGCGTTTGCCATTGAAAATATCAATTATGTAGCAGAGACTGCCATTACGAATATTGCAAATAACATTTTTTTCGCGTATCGAGTTGTTTCTGGCATCGGAATAAAATAATGCAATCAGCTTTGTCAGTCATGTGGATATGTTCGCTTGTATTATCGCGCACATCGACGTGGATTTAATGAAACTAATTACACAAACAACTAACGCAGTTGATGAAATACGCGACGTTGTTAGAACACAAGTAAATGAAATAATACAGAGGATTGAATTAAAACTATAGACATAGACTTTGTGAGAAAAATTTCCAGACCAATCAGTTTATCAGACTGGACTCTTGACAGATGTACCTCGGTTGAAGCGCACGTTTCCACACATCAGACGTTTTGTGGATCGAGTTATATTCCAACGCCAAGATCTATACCATCTCGGTCAGAGGTAAGTGTGAAAATTGTTGACAGCCAATGTTATGTATTTGTCAGCGATACATTCCGCTAGTGATATTAAAGATTAGCCCGAAACTGTTAGCAATACATGGTTGAACTTAACTTTAATAACATTGAATTTCCTGTGCAGAATGGATTATCTCCACTTGCACGCAGGTGGTTGGGTATTGATTTGCTATTATTGCATGATTCCGAGTCCAGTTACTATTATGTTTGGATCCAAAATTTCTCACTGAATGGTATTCCAACTCAACAAATACCAGGGCAAACCTTCTGTGCATATATTTAACACCCTACAACTGCTAGACCATCATGCATTTTACTTCTGTGGAATAAGAGAAAGAAAATAGACCCAGCTTACGTTTAAGACGGTAAAACATTTTTATTCTGTAGCGGTGCTATGACAATTGAAAGTACCCGATATCATCTATCCAAAATTCTGCGTCCAGCTCTGCTATCTGCGACCAAACAGCAAATACAACACACGTTGCTGAGCATATCCCATGCGAGTTTTGTTACACTATCGTCAAATGTATTGCGAAAACTGATCTGCCAATGTTGTATCGCGACAGGATTTATTTGAGATGTTTCTTAAATCATTCGAGGTTATGGTAAAATTGATTCGACAGAAACTCTATTCACCCACCGGCATGACTATAATCGGTGATGATATTTATACATTTTATACGGTCACTCGTTGTTGGACCTGTGATGATAATTACGATGGAAGCAAATATTGGGTTCGTGACCACTGTTACATTACTCGTGCATATAGAGGAGCTGCACACAGCGCATATAATTTACGGTTACCAATTAAACAGTCAAAACAATTCTAATCGTGCTTAATAACCTGTGATGGTCACCTAATAATGCAAGTCTTACTTAACACAGCATCGAAAAATACATAGACATGAAACTCGGACAACTAAGATCATCCATTCATTACAGTTTCTGAATACGTCATTGGACAAATTAGTTAGCAGTCTAGAGGCAGAAAACTTTAATTGTATTGTACCATTAGGACTGACTTGTTAACTAGAAAAGACGCGTATCCGGGCTAGCACAGGGCGATTGGGACACGTTTATTCGTTGTTGTCGCGTCAAGGTGTTTTCCGCCAGTGACTTCGCGCATGCAACTAGAGTCTGGTTCTCATTTGATTTCAAAATTATGGATGATTAACACGATCTGTACCCGCACACTGATGTGTATGAGGCATTTCGTGACATTGCTTTGCAAATATGTAAGCTCTATCCCTCGCACCAGTTTACGTTACCGCAAATGGCTTTGATTGCGTTCTTGCAAAAAACGAAAATCGAGTTGGAATTTCTCACTGAAATGAATATGCATCTGTTAAACGAGAGCTCTTCGTGTAATAACGACTAAAAGTCATCGATGTGCGCGCGCAAACAACCCATGGTACGACGAGTATGACTCCGCTGTAACAAAGTCACATAACGGTCATTTTGTGATTGCGAATCGCAAAGCGAGTCACTGATACACTAGTGCATTAAAATAGATCTTGGTGGTAATTCTGTATTCGCTGGAAATACTTGCAATTCCACTCTCACAGTTGCTCTTTTAGGAGGTTTAGGTCCACCTGGTGACGGCCAGAAACGGAAACGTGTTGGCTGACTTGGAGTATCAATCAATGTACGATAAACAACTTCAATGCCGATACAGAATCAGTAGCGCAACATTGCCTGCCTGTTAATTGCTTTGGTCCATACAAATAGCGAACAATATTATTTCTGATTGGTTCTATCGATGGTGGTTGTGAAGTCGTTTTCTCAGTAACCGTTATTATCTTTTGCAGAATTACATTAGCTGGTTTTAATACTCAAGAAATCCATTAGATGCCGAAATGCATTAGCTGGTTTCATTATTTAATGTTTGTAATAAAAGTAGTCTCTCTCTCTCTCTCTCTCTCTCTCTCTGCCCTAATTCTTTGCACAGGTATGGAGCTAATTTGTTTCCTGTCTTCCTTTTAGAGGCTATCCCCGTGTCCCAAATACTTCTTCCAGACCTCGTCCCACGATCAATATAACGATCCAAGTACATTTTACCGATCTCGGAGCCATATTATTCTTCTATTGAAAAACTTTGACAGCCGAATTTAACAAAGCCTTGAATTTTGTATGGGAAACACGTCAACTTTTTTAGCTTAGCCAGGCCCACACCTAGGAAATTCTGGGCTCCAGGCAGCTGACAGAGTTCGGGCCCCTTTCGTGTTTCAAATATGTGCATATATGTGCCTATCTAGCTCGGGCCCCTGACAGGTGCCATGGTTGCCCCCCCCCCTACCCCCCCCCCCCCCCGGTGCGGGCCTGGCTTAGCCAATCAAGATAAGTTTCTCTAACCGCCAACATTTTAAGACTCACATCGAAATCAGAATATTAAGTTTGCCGTTTTAGTAACCATTCTGAAAAATATAAGTTTGTGTGTGTGTGTGTGTGTGTGTGTGTGTGTCTGTCTGTCTGTTTCAGTAGCAATCTATGAGAAATATATAAAACAAAAGCGTTCTTAATTGATATTGGCAATTCATTTACTCTTGTAATAATGCTTCGATGTATAGGAAAAAGATCAGTTATGTGGAGGTCTCTTTCATAACTTGCAAATACAGTATATTAATGACATTAATATTTAATTTGTGTAATTAATTTTTTTTGCTGCGCTTTTTATAATACAGGAAAACTAATTGCATTGATATATAAGAGAAATAAATAGACCAAATATTTAATGGAAGAATGTAGATGTTTAATTTTCTTCGTGTTGTGCAAGCATACTCTGTTACTGAAAAGAAAACATGTCCTTATAAAATACAAATTGGCCAATTCTGCATACAAAATCTCATCCATTTTATGTCCTTTTTTGGACATTGGCGTCGTAATTTGCTTCAGCCGTGATTCTGATTAAATTCTAAGTCGTCTTCTTTCAATAAGGACGCATTGACTCAGACCCTAAATCTTGACTAATCGATCATACACTTACAAAAGCTACAAATGAAACTGGCGTGAATACACTAGTCGACACGCACCCTGTCGAGGGAAGTGCAAGGGGGGGGGGGGGGGAAGAGCAATAATCAGTATTTATGGTCAACTAAAGAGTCCATTCGGAGTAGGAAATTTCATCCCGTAAGGGGTTTGAATTTGAATTTTGGTGACTTTGTATCAAATATATTCTTTTCTGCGACAGACATGTTAATGTTGTGGTAATTTTAATGCTATATAAACATGAGAAAACAGTCTCTTTTAACTCATTGTTGCCATTTTCACTTGAACGAGATGTACAGATTGACTTACTTAACATCTTGGTGAGAAATGGACGAAGGCAATGGCATTAATGTCATACAAAATGATACCATATTTATGTCAAATGTAACGAGGAATTTTTTTTAAAAAAATTTATTATGATTCCAGTCAATAAAGAAACTTGATTACAGAGACAAACTTTTTTTGTATGTCAAAAATGTTTACAATTATTTTTGTCATTCAAAAATTACATATATCTTCGAACGAAATTCATCTCTTATCCCAACAACCGTGCGCTGGCATATCTGTCTATATGCATTTTGCTAGGAGTAATCAATAGAGTAAACAACATAGACCATGATCTGCCGATTCAATTATTCTGGGTCCATGCAGTTTGCATTTCTACGCGAGTGAAGATAGTGCGTGGGATATTAGCACTGTTAGCATTAATGTTATGATCAACGCCGTATTCTTATCCATTTGTAGGGTTCAGATATTAAATTGCAAACGAGGACACAAAACATGTGAAATTCATCTCTCGGCTGTGTCAATTAAGAATCGTAAAATAAATGATTCAGTTATCTGCTAGAAGTTCTAAATGTTAACCTAATTTCATTTGTTGTGGTAGTTATTTAAGTACAAAGAAATGGGTCACCCTGGCATTGGTATGTTTAAGGCATATACAGTTTTACATGTTTATAACTCCAAACTTTACTCGTTTCTTACAAATATTCTTGCAACATCATGATTTTGATTCAAGAAGAAAATGTCCAATTTTAATTTTAAAAAAATGATTTAATTGATAATTGGTGAACAGGGAATTCTCAAATCAGAGAGGTCTGTTGCATTTTGTGTTATCATATACTTTGCGATATGCTTATGTCTAATCTTTGACGAAAGCAGGTATCGATCACTGCTTGACGAGATGGTATCTATTTCAACTGGAATCTTTTTGAAGCTGTTCTGTTCGTTCATAACCCAATATTTCTACAATCTGAAAGAACTCATTATATTAACGTGCTGCTGTTATTATCTACGTAAACCTGACAGACTAGCTTAGTGATTTTGTACTTGCATCTAAATTAACAACAACGAGACTATTCTTTTCCGGTCTTCACTTTAATTTGACTGCTTCTCCATTTTCCTCACATACTGGAATCTAAACCTCTGATTGAATATAAACAACTCCACATTAATTTGTCAGATTTGTGTGATTACTCTTGGTTAGTTCGGCAAAGGAAGCTTGTTAGCAGCAGAAATATTTGCCTAGAGTTCGACAACCGGCTAATTAGAGAAAATTTACGATCGTTAGTCTCACAGCCAAGGTAAACATCTAACAAATCAGTGTTGATTAATCCGGAAAAAACTGGAGGAATTGAATCAAAAATCTGTACAACGGTAAGAAATGGAAATCTTTATATTTATACATACATACATACATACATACATACATACATACATACATACATACATACATACATACATACATACATACATACATACATACATACATACATACATACATACATACATACATACATATATATATATATATATATATATATATATATATATATATATATATATATATATATATATATAGATGTATGTATATTTGATTTACATTGTTTGTTATTTATTTTTTATATTTGGACTTAACTTTGTCCAAAATCAAGTTTATTTCTGTTTGAACTGATTTGTTGATATTTTTTCATTCTGTAAACAGCTAATTCAGAGCTATAATATTCTACGTGCATATGATTAATATCAGGATAATTATTAATAGAAGTAAATGTGTTTATTTGGTTATTGGAGTTTCATTAAAATTTGCATGGTTATATATTATAAACTTAGCAACATACTTTCTAATAATAACCAATATTTTATTTTGTAAACATTAAGAACTTTCCAGAAGTTCATTTTCCATTAGGTAAGGGTTGTGTTTTTTTATATTATTATTTAGAAAATGTTTATTGTGAACTGAGGGCAAGTAGAGCACTATATAATCTTGTCACTGGAAAGATTACTCATTCGTGCTTAAGATGTAGTTCATTAACAAAATAGTATTCTTGGACCGAGACATTAACTTGGATTTATAGTGAAATCAAACCTGGAATTATATTAATTTATTTCAACAAATGAAAGTTGGTACAACAACACAATACAGGCCGCTACAGGCACATCAACACCTTCAGCGATGGATTTTTAATTTGGATTTCTACTAAAATGTATTCAGAATTAGATTATTATGACTTGCGTCTGTTATTCTAGGATTATTTGTGGATTTAAGTCGCAATATTTTAAGTTAATTTTCCACCTTGTATTCTAGGGAAATAAATTATTGTTGAATTTTAAATCTACCCCCACCCCATCCCCATCCTTGCCATTACACCCTTCACGATATGCTTACTTTTCTTTCCCAATTCCTTGATGCGTGACTTCACAATCTCGGGAAAGATCAACTGTTATGACAATATTTCCGCCAATATTCACTTTATATTTAGGCCATATGACGCTGCAGCAATTTAGTATGCACTTCATGTCTTTTTCAGCGCTGGATTGTGCCATATTTTGTTTCAGTCGGAGGGCTGATTAAATCAGCTTTTTATCACTCACCATCGCTACACAAAGTAGCCATATCGTTATTACACTGTCATTGTTTTGTTTATACTTTTCACGGCTTTGATGGAAAAGCTCTTTCTCTACACAGCTGGCAAATTAGAAAGCAAACTACTTACTCTACAGAGCAGTTCGATTTGTGAGACAGTCTGAAGAAAGGTTGGCTGTTGGGCACTGATTGAGCTGTGAATTTTCAGGAAGAATTTCATTCAGCACAGAACGTGAGTGTTATAATTTTGCAGTTGCTAAATCTCATAATATCTTTTGTTCATTTCTTTGTTGTAATGATTCTATGTAGAGAAATTTATCAAAGGCAGTTGCTAACTTTGTAGTAACTGCGCGGAAAAATAAATTGATTTGTGTTTAAATACGATCCTAACACTTATTGTTGTTGTTGGATGTTGAGTTTAACACCATTTTTCAGCACATGATAGGCTATACATGGCTGCCAGTATTAATGGTGAAGGAAGAACCCAGTAAAAACCCCAGAAAGAAAAACCGACCCACGAGAAGCTACTGGGATCTTAACACTTGTGTTATAACTTATGGTTGCAATCATCACGCACTGGTATATTCGGTTATATTTTCACGAGAGAGAGAGAGAGAGATGAGAGAGAGAGAGAGAGAGAGAGAGAGAGAGAGAGAGAGAGAGAGAGAGAGAGAGAGAGAGACAGACAGAGAGACAGACAGACAGACAGACAGACAGACAGACAGACGTTTGTATGTGTTTTGGATTTTTTAAGAGAAAGAGACAGACAGACAGACAGACAGACGTTTGTATGTGTTTTGGATTTTTAAGGTAGCTTGAATAATTTTTTCAGACTATTTGACAATTTATAGTGGTGTCTACTATTGGGGCATCATGCCGCATATGTGTAACATGATGTCCCATCCAGTTACATTATCCTGACACCAAGCCATCAGACCTAACACTAACCTGTTAATGCTGAGTGCAGGTGAGGCAGCTGCTAGTGCAATTCCTATATGTCTTTTATATGATTCGGTCGGGGTTCGAACCCTTGACCTTTCGCATCCGGGGCGAACGCTTTTAACCACTAGACCACCGGAGAGAGAGAGAGAGAGAGAGAGAGAGAGAGAGAGAGAGAGAGAGAGAGAGAGAGGGGGGGGGGGGTAATTGTTAAGGGGAAGTGATGTAACATATAATTAATGAATATTTTTGTTGATACACATTTACTGACTTTTAAACACATCAGATATAAGTCCCGCCTAATTGTATCCAGTGAGAATTGCAACAGAAAGAATCCCGTTTAATTGGAAGTCTCAGGTTGCCGTAAATATTTGGAAACATCGTTGTAAATAAATACGACAAAATGCAACGAACCTTATTTAACCTAATTGGATAGTATTTCATAAATGCATGTTATGTAATGTATTGTATGACAAGTAGTGAGGTAAAGTTGTCGTAGTATTTATTTTGATCGTTGATGTTCTTCAGTAGAAAGTTTTAAAAATATAATTTTGCGATGATTTTAAATTTTAACATAATATCTTTTCTTAGCTATTCCTTCTCCCACTCCTTCATTTCAGGGTGAGTTTTCCTGATAGTATGTGTCTCATCATCTTTGATTATATCCTAGTCGAAAAGAGAGAGAGAGAGAGAGAGAGAGAGAGAGAGAGAGAGAGAGAGAGAGAGAGAGAGAGAGAGAGAGAGAGAGAGAGAGAGATATTAAACGACTGAAGTAATTCCTACCAAAATCGGAACACATTTATAGCAGTTATCTTTTTTGTCAATAATCCATTAGCGAGTCATTAAATATTCGATTACATTCGATTAACTGAGATAATTTTCTCATCAAATCAAGTGTGGTAGGTGTTAGAGAACATCTCTTGAGGGAACGGAAATATCAGTGGCTTAGCAACCGCCCAAGCGTCCCCAGCAACTGCGTGGAAGGGAAGAAGGGGACATTAGTTTCAACAAACAACCTCTTTTAGGAAGGGGGCACAGGAATTATGTTTTATTTTCGTAGGAATCTTCTGTCTTTACAGTGGAATTCTTTAAGCTATAAAGTCAGTGATCGCTTGGATCAGAACAAGACTTGATCCGCCATTATAGGTAGAACAGCATTGGACTATTGGACAACAATATTTTTCATAATGGTTATGACTATAACTATTCCTGATTCTACTCGTTTTACATATTCAAATATCTAATTAAAAAAATAATCATGTTGTTTCATGAAATAAATAAATAGGACGGGCGGGATGGGGTGGGGGCACACAATTTATTATTACTCCTACTCCACTGTGACAAATGATGCATTTTGATAAGGACTCCATTTAACACATAACTTTCAAGTGCATGCCTTAGACTAAACTTTAATTTTCTTCTGTTTATATGTGCTCTCTCTCTCTCTCTCTCTCTCTCTCTCTCTCTCTCTCTCTCTCTCTCTCTCTCTCTCTCTCTCTCTCTCTCTCTCTCTCGTTAACCAGTTAGATATATAGTTTATATTTTAGATAAAGAATGGAGATTGGAGACCGCAGTTCTTAATCCGCTCGCGTACGTCAATCGACTTTTACAGCAAACAGTGCAATACAAACCATTGCGTTTGTTCTGTCTCCCGGTTCCGTACGATCTGTACACAACGCCGTCGAAAGTTTTCCAATTGGACGAATACTGTCTGGAAATGCACCGTGGCTATCGATTAATAAACATTTTGTGATGCTGCTACAATTTCCGAATAGTCATGTTTTCGTTTAGGTAAATGCAACAAAATCATTTTTCCAGCGTCGCCAGTTAAATCAGTTGCTCTTTATAAAGTCCCAACAATAAATCTTATTAGCACACCTGTTGTAGTTGCTGTAGTCTCAATTAAGGTAACACCCCCAAAAAGCGGTTGCTGGTGAAGCGAGTCCACAAATCGCATCACCGTCAAAGCAAACGCGCTTGTATTTAGCGAGTGTATTGGTATTTTGTTTAATTTATGGTGATTTCATCTCGCAGCTGTTCTCCTATTCATAGTGTCACCTTGAAGTATAAGTCCTCAACAGGCAGACATTGTCCACACATATCGCGATCGAGTGCAATGCATCGGAATTAGAGAAATTTAGAATCTACTAGTAGGAGGAGCTAGTATCTCAGATACACATGGGGACAGGGAAATATCTAGCCGTACCTGTGTAATTTGTAAATTTCAACCTTTCTGCCGTATTAGCCATACGATCCATCGAGATTCTTCTTATACCCTGCAGACTCACTGGTTCCTTCGCTTTGGTTCCTCACTGCGAGTAAACCAATATCGTCAGCATCGTCAGCCGAGCTGACGTCACCATTGGCAGCTTCATGCGGATTACACGAAACTCAAATGAGTTCTACGAAACAGTGAAACTTTATAAAAATTCTTGTTGTAGTCAAATCTACGACAGAGTACTCATTTAGTTTTGGTTTCTCACTGCAGGCACATTTCGTGTGCAACAGTAGGTAAATCGATATAGGTATTTTATCATTTTAAAACATAGGCAACAAATCAACCACCCACCGGCAACGCTGTACGCGGTGATGACCTTAAATAAATATCAAAACCGTTCCAAACACAGTCTTTTATTTCCGCGTTCTTAGTGACTTCAAATAGGCTTCTCGGGATGGCTCCTCGCGGCATTAAAACGAAGCCACTATTTATTTGCAATTTCCTAGTTCGTTTGCGTCGATGTAAATAACACCCTATCAGTGCTCAGTAGCTGCTGACAACTCGTGAGTTGACTTTTTAAAATGTTGCATCTGCGTTGGTGACAGCATTAGTGATTGTTCATGGATAACACATCCGGGGAAAGTTTCAATTGGTGGTTGATGATTGGTTTTCAAACGCAGCAAAGTTCTTTTTAAGTTGACTCAGCTTGACAAAGTTTATGCTTGTGTGACTACTGACTGCCTTAACAGGTCCAGGTATTACTACACAACATGATAAATCAAGTATACATAGTGAAGCCTGTTGAAAAAAAATGCAGACACATGTCGAGGTTCTGATCCCAGCCAATGTATGACCAAAGTTTGTGATACGTATGTGCAACTTGATTGGCTTCGCAATCGAGCACAATTTTTTCGGACGGTTCCTAATAGCCATTTAACTGCAGAGAAACCTCAGGCACACCTAACTTGTCAAATAACATTACCCTGCGGTCATTTCAGCAAAAACCAAATATGCGACTAAGTGGAATCGGTCAAGAAAACAGCAGTCAGAATGTGGGTCCGCTAAGGCATCCAGTGTAAGTTGATATTATATGACTTGTTTAATATGATATGTATGATCAAATGGATCCTTCACAAACATCAAAGTTCGGCTATCAGATCTCGCATTAGCGTCGCTGTAACGGATGAGTCCAAATATCGTCGTGGCAACGGCGACAACATCCAAACATGCGCCGATTTCATTTCTCTCGATGAGTTATCGTGCGTTGTTGAGCAAAGCCGCGATGCTGTTGTTGATAAGTCAAACCTTTTTATTGGCGCCGTAATTGGTATTGTTGGCAGGTAAAGCTTCACCTCAGTTTCCATAAAGGCGTCACATGGGAGAAAACATCTAGACGTCTTCAAAATTCACGCTGTTATAATTTTTGTTGGTGTATGAGCATACTAAACACAAGAAGGTATGAATGGACTTTTGTCAGACCTATTTTATGGATATATCTGAAGAATACTTTGATTGATACTGGTTTAATAAATTTATTGTTCAGTACAATATGATAACAAAGATCAACGGATATGAATATACCTTTGAAAATCTGTCACAGCTTCCAATGTCTCTGTCCATGATTATCAATATTGAAGACAAAATGACAAAACACATATTTTTGCACTGCACTTATCATGTATAAATGTTTACTCCAAATTATTAAACTACTTTTATCGGAAAATTTAAAATGTTGAAAGGATAAAAGAAGTTAATAAACAGACATTTCGTGAATACCGGAAAGTACTTGTTGGCCAGTAGAGATTGAGTTCCTTGGGGACTTTTGCTAATATAGTAGGTTTTGGTGAAAACACTATTGGCTGAATAAGGCAAAGAACTGATGATATTGACAAACAAATACTTAGATGTTTATATTTATATGTTAATATAAATTACTTGGTTATATCTATAAGTCTCTCAGGCAACCTTTTCCTCGATGCTTGAACTCCATCAACATTTAACATCACAGTGACTGTACGGGTTTGGACATTTCAAGAATAATTCTGTAACTACCCACTAGTTGAGCTAGGTCACACGAACAGGTCCAGACGATGCAAAATGAGTAGTGTATTCTATCACGTGGGGTTTATTGCGAAGTGCAGTCGGTATAGACAGTGCATATAAAGAGAAGACGTAGAAATCGTTTTCATTCCGATTTTGGAGTCACTCTCACTTCTTGTGCTCCTGTTATAATTCTGCAGACGTGTTTTATGTTGAAATTAGATACTATTCCAGAAGGAAAAAAACATTTGTCTGGACTTTTCAGTGGAAATATAAAGTGCTCTTTCTTTGGACCATACTATTATTCTGGAACTGTTAAAAACTATTCGAAGTGATTCTGGACAACGCCATCTTAACAATGCCACAGTTCTTGGAGGACCATTACATATTTGTCTTTGAAATGTATCAGGAACCTTTTGTTCACTTAGGACTTTCGTAGACCTTTATTGGGATCAGTTTGGATTTACCTCATAATACTGTAAGTTCCTCTTGCATTTTCATTTACAACCTTGATAATTCAATTGTTGGTTAAGTGTTACAAAACACGTTGGTTTTTACTTTTATCTATTATTTAGTTTGTGATCATAGAGTCGTAACAGATTTCAAGTTAAGGTATTAATATCAGAAAGTACGATCCAAGTAGAGGTATGGATATTCGAAAGTATTATCCAAATGGTGGTGTGTATATCAGAAAGTATGATTCAAGTCGAGGTATGGATATTCGAAAATATTATTGAAGTGGTGGTGTGTATATCAGAAAGTATGATCCAAGTAGAGGTATGGATATTCGAAAATATTATCGAAGTGGTGGTGTGTATATCAGAAAGTATGATCCAAGTAGAGGTATGGATATTCGAAAATATTATCGAAGTGGTGGTGTGTATATCAGAAAGTATGATCCAAGAAGAGGTATGGATATTCGAAAATATTATCGAAGTGGTGGTGTGTATATCAGAAAGTATGATCCAAGCAGAGGTATGGATATTCGAAAATATTATCGAAGTGGTGGTGTGTATATCAGAAAGTATGATCCAAGCAGAGGTATGGATATTCGAAAATATTATCGAAGTGGTGGTGTGTATATCAGAAAGTATGATCCAAGTAGAGGTATGGATATTCGAAAGTATTATCCAAATGGTGGTGTGTATATCAGAAAGTATGATCTAAGTAGAGGTATGGATATTCGAAAGTATTATCCAAATAGTGGTGTGTATATCAGTAAGTATGATCCAAGCAGAGGTATGGATATTCGAAAGTATTATCCAAATGGTGGTGTGTATATCAGAAAGTATGATCCAAGTAGAGGTATGGATATTCGAATGTATTATCCAAATGGTGGTGTGTATATCAGTAAGTATGATCCAAGTAGAGGTATGGATATTAGAAATTATTATCGAAGTGGTGGTGTGTATATCAGAAAGTATGATCCAAGTAGAGGTATGGATATTCGAAAGTATTAGTCAAATGGTGGTGTGTATATCAGAAAGTATGGTCCAAGTGAAAGTGCTTAAATCATGAAGTATGATCCAAGTGGATATGCGTATACCAGAACGTAAAATCCATGTCGAGGTAAGATCATGAAGCATGATCCAAGCTGAGATGCGTATATCAGAAAGAAAAATTCAAGTGAATGTATGAAGATCAGGAAGTATGCTACAAATGGATCTGTGTATATCATAAACTATGAAGCAATTCAATGTATGGTGATCAGAATGTATCATCCAAGTTGATGTGTGTATATCTGAAAGTGTGATCCAAGTTGATGTGTGTAGTTCAGAAAGTGTGGTTCAAGTTGATGTGCGTATATCAGAAAGTGTGATCCAAGTTGATGTGTGTATATCAGAAAGTGTGATCCAAGTTGATGTGTGTATATCAGAAAGTATGATCCAAGTGGGTATGTATATCATAAAGTGTGATCCAAGTTGATGTGTGTATATCAGAAAGTATGATCCAAGTGGATGTGTATATACCAGAAAATGAGATCCATGTGCATATGTGTATGTCCGAAAATTATCTATGTGCAGGTGTGTATATTATAAATTGTGATCCAAGTTGATGTGTAAAGTTCAGAAAGTGTGGTCCAAGTGTATGTGTGTATATCTGAAATTGTGATCCAAGTGGATGTGTGTATATCTGAAAGTGTGATCCAAGTGGATGTTTGTATATCTGAAAATGTGATCCAAGTGGATGTGTGTATATCTGAAAGTGTGATCCAAGTGGATGTGTGTATATCTGAAAGTGTGATCCAAAAAGTGGATGTGTGTATATCTGAAAGTGTGATCCAAAAAGTGGATGTGTGTATATCTGAAAGTGTGATCCAAAAAGTGAATGTGTGTATATCTAAAAGTGTGGTCCAAAAAGTGGATGTGTGTATATTGGTTGTAAAGGCTTTCATTTTTGGAGATCAGAAAATCTTGTATTGATCCTCAACTCTCAAATCGCCTCAACAGAAGCAATCGGTCTTTAAAAACAGCAGATCTTGATAAGTTTGCAACGAAAAGTCAATTTGAAACCGACAACAACAAGCAGAGAGAGAGAGAGAGAGAGAGAGAGAGAGAGAGAGAGAGAGAGAGAGAGAGAGAGAGAGAGAGAGAGAGAGAGAGATTAACTAACATTGCATCGAGTCAATATGAATTAGCGACGACTTGAATAATACTTCTGCTGCTCTACACACTCGCAAAAGGAAAGCTCTCGTTGAATGGTCATGCTAGACTATATGACCTTGTTATGACCTTGAACTTGAATCAGGGATTTTAGTAGTTTATAGGACTTTCTGATCAGAAACATGCTAGCTAAAGGTTTCAAGAGAAGATTTCAAGATAGTCGTGACTTAGCCATGTGACTTACTTGTGACTTTGAAGAATGACATAAGTACCTACACGCAGAATGCAACTCAATATCAGTTCGAATTCAGAATGTTTCGTCAAAGTATTTCCAGCATTCAAAATCTAAGTCAGAACACTCAGAGTAGTCCCAATAACGATCTGGCCTTCCTATCACACCCCATTCATAGTCCATAAATTATATTTCAAATAACGATCTGGCCTTCCTATCACACCCCATTCATAGTCCATAAATTATAATTCAAATAACGATCTGGCCTTCCTATCACACTCCATTCATAGTCCATACATTATATTTCAAATAATGATCTAGTCTTCCAGTCTCATCCGAACCATAGTTCCTAAATTATATTTCCACACACCCTCTAGAAATTATATATTCAGGAGCTTTTATCAAAATATCTCGGAAAGTAAAGAAACGTTACAGCACGCCAAAGAAATAAAATCGTAATTTAATAATTGACTTCTCTACGACCTTGACCTACAAACATATGTGGCTTAAATATATTAATCGGCAAATGGTCTCGTTATAAATTATTAGTATCTCCAAGGATAAGGCTTTTTCTTTCTTAAATAAACTCAGTAGAAAAGTTAAAGCGCTAACACAAAAGTGTAACAGACAGATGGACATGCTCATTTTAATATACTGCCCACACACGAAAAACGTTTGAAAGAGATATGTTAATAACGCGTTTCCGTCGAATATTGAAAAGGAAAGAAACATGTTCCAGTTGTGTTTGTTTAAGCTGGATGGAATCACTATATATATATATATATATATATATATATATATATATATATATATATATATATATATATATATATATATATATATATATATATATAATGAGAGTGAGATTATAATGTAGAGACTAACAGTAATACATATAATTACATATTATATATATATATATATATATATATATATATATATATATATATATATATATATATATATATATACACACATATACATATACACATATATATATATATATATATATATATATATACATACATACATACACATACACATATATATATATATACATATATATATATATATATATATATATATATATATATATATATATATATATATATATATATATATATATATATATATATATATATATATAAATACAATATATCAAATCATCCACAAAAATTCTATACAATTTTATATAATGCCTTAGTATTAAGGCCATTAGGATAAACAGTATCTAACCGATTAATCCAGTAACTTTCTTTAATGAGTCTGTTCATTTCTCCGTGCACAATATCGATTGGCATGAAAGAAAAATCCCTTAATGAGTGATTATTTGTATTAAAATGCATTGAAACATTAGAGGAGAACTGAGGATCCATATAATTTTTTATATGAAAGCGGTGATTATTCATTCTCTTAGAAACTTGTTGAAGTGTTTGTCCAACATATTGCATGTTACATTTTTTACAGGTTATCAAATAAATTACATCAGTTGATATACAATCAGTGTTATAACGTAGAGAAAACATTTCTTTAGTATTGGAGCTACTAAAATAGGTACTTTCTGTAATATTTGCACATTGAGAGCACCTACGTCTGTTGCATTTAGATGACGAAAAACATCTTTGAAAATTTTTTTTCGGTTTAGTTCTGATCAAAAGATCTTGTAAATTCCTAGGTCTTCTATAAGCAAGAATTGGCTTGCTCTTGTAAAGTGTTTTGACGCTGTTTTTTTCTGATAAGTTAAGGAGAGTCCAATATTTATTAATTATAAGGCCTATATTTGGCAAAGATGGATTATATTGTATTATGAAAGGAATTATATTTTTATCTTTCGTACATTCTGCTGTATTTAAAGCATCATTTTGGGTAAGAATACAGACTTTACTTACAGCAGACTCTATTATATGTATAGGATAATTTCTTTTTATGAAATATGTTTTTAATTCATTTAAAGAATGTTTTAATTGATAAGATATATATATATGTATATATATATATATATATATATATATATATATATATATATATATATATATATATATATATATATATATATACTGCAGTGAGGCAGTTTATAGTGATGTCTAGTGTCTAGCACTGGGACATCAAGCCGCAGACATGTAGTATGATGTCCCACCCAGTCACATTATCCTGATATCAGGCTGACCAGTCCTAACACTAACCTCGTAATGCTGAGCGCCAAGTGAGGCAGCTGTTTGTACCATTTTCGTAAGTCTTTGGTATGACTCGGCCGGGGATCGAACCCACGACCACTAGCTCCCGCGGCGGACATTTTAACCACTATATATATATATAAAAAATTTACAGCATCCCCATTTAGACTTTCGAAAAGAGTGATGGGATCTAGAAAACAAGAGGCAGGCACCTTATTAGAACCCCATCTCCATACCCTCCATTCCAGCTCGAAAGAAAATCCAAGCTCCATTCCATGTCAACGACAGAAATTTTAAATGTCAATGTACAAGTTACTATGTATGCAGTTTAATAAATAATAACAACATTTATCAGCAAGCAATTAAAATACCCCAACTACAACCCGATTCTTTATACTCATAATAATATCTATTTCACATTTATGTCAATAAATCACTGACAAGATATTTCCAAAGAGAAGAAACTAATGAATGGCGTTTGGATAAGCTAAAAATGCAATGATAAACATTAGTTTCTATTCCTAAAAACAATCATACATCATTTCAACATATTTTAGATAAAATCAGACAGACGAAATGTGCATCCCGATTGAATACCAAGATCAATTTTCCTGTTGAGCCAGGGAGCTTTTCCTGCTATCAAAAACCGCCTGTAACGTTAAGGCAAAAGTCTTCAATAAACAAAATTGGCAACCATTAATCGCACATTTCCAGTGTAATACGATATTAATGTTGTATTGACCAAACAATCAAAGCAAATACATGCTAATTGTCATTCTACATTACAATTTATTTTAAATCTCTCTCTCTCTCTCTCTCTCTCTCTCTCTCTCTCTCTCTCTCTCTCTCTCTCTCTCTCTCTCTCTCTCTCTCTCTCTCTCTCTCTCTCTCTCTCTGTGACAGTTTTCATAACATTTACAGAATGTGCTTGGAGTCTCTTTCTACAAATTGAATTGAGCAAATAATGACCCTGAAAGTAATAATACTGTAGAGAAACGGTCAATTATGGTAGAAAGCTAGGCGTGGTTATTGTAGATTTTAGTCAAAAGTGTCATTCATAGAGAGTCTGAACTTGAAAGCATATCTTATTTCTCCTTATAAAGAACCTGACACCGATATTGTGAACCCCTTTGAGGCAAACAAATAATTAAACATTAAAAGTACAGAACATAGCTGTCAATATCATTGATATTTGAAACGTAGAAGGGAAAAACTGTTAAAATCATTGATATTTGGAACGCATGAAGGGAATAGCTGTAAATATCATTGATATTTGGAAAGCCTGAAGGGAATAGCTGTAAATATCATTGATATGTGGAACGCCTGAAGGGAATAGTTATCAGTATCATTGATATTTGGAACGCATGAAGGGAATAGCCGTCAGTATCGTTGATATTTGGAACACATGAAGGGAATAGCCGTCAATATCGTTGATATTTGGAACACATGAAGGGAATAGCCGTCAGTATCGTTGATATTTGGAACACATGAAGGGAATAGCCGTCAGTATCATTGATATTTGGAACACATGAAGGGAATAGCCGTCAGTATCGTTGATATTTGGAACACATGAAGGGATGCAAAATGTCGGCACCTGATATCCATGTTTTGATCTATAACCTCACTTAGAGAGAATCTGTGGAAGATTCAACATTTTGGAAGTGTACGAATGGAGTGGATTTTCGTGTTTTAGCAGTATTTTGACCCCTGGCCCTACTTATTTTGTAATGGAATCCGTTGGAGTATCCAGTATCGCATTATTCACAGACAAGCCAGTGTTATGTACCGGTAATTCAAACGATTAACTTTACGTAGAAAAATCAGCATTTTTAAATATTGTGTAAAAGCCGAACAAATACTGTCAAATTTACATTAGAAATGCAAATATCGCCCAGGATAGCACCGGCTGAAAGACACTTGTTTCTTAAAAAAAAATGTACTCTTTAGTCACTGTGCAGTCGCTGATCGAGTTAGGAAACATATATGTGTGATTCGGACAAAACTTATTGCAAATACAGCTAAACTTTGGACATATTTTAATAACAACAACCCCTCCTCATATAATCGATTAAACACATCGCTCTTTCGAATCGCGTACAAACACGGCGTGTAAGCAGAGCGTACTCGATTTACTTTCTGTTGATCCTTGAATGAACAGTAGCCCCATTATTTGCTGACAGACATGAATGTATTTTATGTCTATGTACAAATCGGATTTTAGAAGATATTTTCATTATGTCCACTCACATATATTTTGTAGACAACATAGGAAATGTTTTTCTTAAATATAATATATGTAAGCATTCTCCGCTAACCCCACCGCCACCACCACTATCACCACCATCAATAATGAAAGCAACAGCAAAAACCAAACGTAGTTTTTACCAACATTTGTATAGCTATTTCCACTGCTGCTGATATTAATATTACTACTATTAGAATATCAATTACTAATCGACCACTCCGGTGGCCTAGTGCCTCGGATGCAGGAAGTCGCGAATTCGAATCCCAAGCCGAGTCATATGAAAGACTTATTAAAATAGTACTAGCAGCTGCCTCGCTTGACACTCAGCATTAAGAGGTTAGTGTTAGGACTGGTGGTTCTGGTGTCAGGATAGTGTAACAACGGTGGGATATCATGCTACGTGTCTGCGGTGTGATGCCCCAGTGCTAGACATCACTATTAACTGTCACACTGCAGACATCGTATCGATATGACTGAAAAAATTGTTAACGTTAAAAATCTAAATCATGCAGTCAATTGTTAATCGTGCTGCTGTTGAAATGACTACTACTACTACTATTCCTACATACTACACTTTTTGAGTGTCTGCTGTGGCATATGCTGATCTCAAGACATAAAACGCCCTGAATGGCAACAAAGATATAAAACGCCCTGAATGGCAACAAAGATATAAAACGCCCTGAATGGCAACGAAGATATAAAACGCCCTAAATGGCAACAAAGATAAAAAACGCCCTGAATGGCAACAAAGATATAAAACGCCCTGAATGGCAACAAAGATATAAAACGCCCTGAATGGCAACAAAGATATAAAACGCCCTAAATGTCAACAAAGATATAAAACGCCCTGAATGTCAACAAAGATATAAGACGCCCTAAATGGCAATAAAGACATAAAATGCCCTGAATGTCAACAAAGATATAAGACGCCCTAAATGGCAATAAAGACATAAAATGCCCTGAATGTCAACAAAGATATATGGCAATAAAGATATAAAACGCCCTGAATGGCAACAAAGATATAAAACGCCCTGAATGGCAACAAAGACATGAAACGCCATGAATGGCAAACAGTAAAACACTATCTTTATACATATAAATACATACATATAGATGGGATTAAAGCATTTTAATGACAGTTCAAATTCATTTTGTCCTTATTCCAAGGTTGCAGTTACTGTCTCCTCGATCTATATTTTCGTGTCACCAAAACAGTCTTCTAAAAAATCAATAGTTCCAAACAATTCACTGTGGTTTGATTTCTTACGCTATTCTGTAAACATTAGCAACTGCGAGAAAAGTCCTGGCAGGAATGGCTATCTGCATGGAAATTCGGTAAGTCCCACATGATACAATAGTCCTTATTTTAAACAATGTATCACTGGAGTTGAACAATCGTTTACACAAAACGAGAGCCGACCATGATTATTTATATGTATCGTCCGTTGTATGTATAGATGTGCTGATTTAAGAGGAGGACGTTAATTGTAATAGTAATATATTAATTGCAATATTGGACGGCTATTACTGCAACAAATCACGGTCTCTATCCCGAATGACTTTGTGCTTATACTACAATAAATCACACATGTGTGCATGTGATCCCGCGGATTGTAATCCGCGAAAGTCATAAATATGCGACTAGGCAAGAAGGTAGAATACTATAACTTATCAGGGACTGACAAAACCACCATTGACACATTTTAATGGTAGACAGGATTATTTATTATGATTGTTATTTATATCTATATTGACCTGTATTCATTTATGATTATAGATTGCAAGGGTAAAGCATATTAGATAGCTAATTTTGTCCATTGTGTGTTTGTACAATAAGATATGTTCGTTTTGGTTGGTAAGCATGTTATTATGGCATTTTGATCTTGGAAGGTGTAGAAGAATTCTTGCTGACGAGTATGATGCGATTTGAGTTCAGGCCATTATTTTCCCCCTAGGAAAAGCAGGTCACATGATTTCTGATTTTCACGATGATACAAGACCAGACCTTGTAGCAAAGTTATAATGATTTGGAAATGAATATATATATATATATATATATATATATGCATCCAACCTGACACTCGCTGGGCTGCATAAGCGGTGACACTCAATCATTGATTATATTTTGAGACATGAACTTGCACCACCACTTGATGTTGATTATTTAACCATAGGAGGACAAAATCTTTTTTTATAAACATATTTTATTATATATATAATGTTGCAGACCCGTCTGGACGGATCAATATGTGGACATCTTGTTGTAAAAGCGTTGCGTGCACTTGCAGAAGGCACCACATATTGATTTTACATTTTGACTTAGAAAATACACGTAATATATGAAATTAGGGGATACAAATTTCGGACTATAGGCATTATTCAGCTGGACGAGGATCTAGCTTGGATTTGACCAAATATGCTACCAAATATGATTTAGTTGAGTTTACCAGTCGTGTTGTTGTTGACATAGACCTGAGATCGCATTTGCAAAGATCGAACTTTAAACTTGAACAATCAATGTCAGGCTTCGACGCTCTGTTGCTAGAAACCTGATTGTAATCTGTGGGGGAAAAAAAGGAATCAGAGAATGTGGTATTTCGATTGAGCTTATTACGAGTGTGTTGATGCTTCAAACAAACAATCCGTGTTTGAACAAATCGGAGATACACCCCTACCACCACTCGTCGTAAATTTATTTACAAGGCACGCATGAACTTTAACCAGCTAAATAAATTAGGAAAGAGCTGGCATCACCATAACAAATAGCTGACTCGTTTTCCCTGATACAGCCGTTTTTGATATACCTTGATCTCACATCCTAAAAACGCTAGATATATATTCTATTGAGTGGTATGGAATGGTAATATTAAAACATTAATAGCTTGTATGGTTAAGATGAAGTGCAGTTGAAAGGAATCAAAATCATTTTAGTTAGGTACTTAAATGTTTTCGGTGTTTATGTTTATCATTACATATAATAGGTGGATTCTGGCTGCGGTGATGAGGTTATGAAATATACAGACAAGGTGTTGGATCAACTGCCTAGTGATGGCAACATCGAAGGTGATTGTGTTTTGTTCAACTTGTTTACAAAGTTATGTTTCAGAATGGTGTTAACACAATACAATATAATCTTGCTATGTACCAAATATACATCAACGGTTGGAACCACCTGGTATTGCTATAACAACTCTAAGTCAGATTAGGAGCATCGCATGCGCAATGTTGAAAATGCTAGGTCGTTGACTGTACCACCAGATGAGATGAAACTCAGGGAATGTTTCTACAATGATGAAATGAACTTCACAGCTGAATCCAGCCCGGTTACATTTCTCGTTGATTATGTCCCATTAATATTGACTCTACTGAGACAAAAATGATCTTGCCTGTTATTCAATAAGGATGTCCAATCATCGAAAATTGCACTGTTCCCCCAAATAGACTTTTTATATGATTGTATGACAGTTGTGACACATGGTGCGTGGTCATAGATGCGATTTGTGGGATTGCTGCCGCAGTCATTGTTGATCTGTGTGTGGCGCGAATCACGGCCACAAAAACCATTACGGGTGCACCAGTCAGAATTATTCTTGGAGCTGTATCGATTGTAACCGGCATGTTTGGTTGTTCTAGCAAATAATTTCGATACAAGTACAAATACGTATTTATTCAGAACGTCTTGGAGCAGTAAATCGTAGCATCACTGAGAGCAGTAAACGGTATTTGGTGACTATCTTGGATAAAATAAATAACAACTGTTCGCGACTATTTGGAAGGAAATGTAAAATCTCCGACAACTCCGAGCACAGATACTGAACCGGGAGGGAGCAGATTTACAGATCAAAGTCCAGCAATTTAATTTTTTTTCATTTTATAAAAACGTATGTATATAGCAGCAGCAGCAACAACAACAAGAGTAAAAACAGAAGCAAATATTGTGTTTGTCTTTGCCAAAGACGTGACTTTGAATGAATAGTTTTGTCATTATATGCTTTATTGTTGTTGTTGCATGACGTGATTTTATATCATGATATGTATTGCGTACAGCATCATGCCCGGTACATATTTTAGACTAGGTACATCTTTTGTTTTATTTATATTCCCTAGTTTCATGCTTTTTCAGAGCGTTACATTTTTTTAAATAGGCTATGAAATATTTTACTTTTTGTACGATTTGGAGTACGTAACTTGTAGCTACCATGGGTTTTATCCACTGAAAATTAAAATCGTATTGAAAGGATGAAATATCCAATCTTCTTAAATGTCCATTTAGTCTGATATGCTTGATCGATACAGTTAGATACAGCTGTTCAATCCTTATTTCCGTATCACAAACACAGTTTCGAACTACTTGGGTGCCTTCTTTGATATTTTGGAAGGACCGACTCGAACTTTTATAAGAATTATTCTGTTTTAAATTTCATTCATACAGTAAACAACATTTAGTTTAGAAAACCGCATTGGTGTCCAGAGAAGCAACTAGTTTGATGTAGCGTATCGACCAGAGACATTATTTAATTTTTGTTCAAAAAAGAGGGGGGGGGGGAGAGGGGGGGGCACAAACTTTGATGGGCATGTTAATTTTCAGATATAGGTTACAAACATTTTACAGCACATGCCCAACCCCGACCACCAATGACATTCCTGGTATTAACTCTTCTCGGCCCAACTCTAAACAAAGCACGTATGGAGTTTTGTGTATATGCTTTATGTTCATTGGTGATACACAGGCAGATATTATCAGTAAATACAAGTATTATGTTTCTCTTCCGACTGTTCTTAAAACGATCTTGTAATATTTTTCGTAACTAAAAGGGTAGGCTTGTATGTACAGTGTCTATTAAATTCCGCTCGTCTGGCGAGTAAATTCAGGCTCATCTATGTGAGATTGTGTACGTAGCTGGGCATTCAATTCCATTTATCTTTCGACACGTAGGATAGGGAGCTGGTGCTTGAGAGCCAGCTGTGTGGTGCCGATAGTCTTGGCATGGGTTGGATTATTGCATTGTTTGAAATATAAATATAAACTATGGGATTATATTGGTCTCATTCTATATACATTTCTTTCATATAATCACCAATCAAAGCAGGCAATGTTGGATCCAGTGATATACCCGTTCCGTATATGTTCCATTTTATAATTATTACTTAATGCATACATTATGTAATTTAATGTGTTGATCCAATGGGTTTGCACTAAATTCCTCTTGCTTAGCTAGTTAGTTCCAGTACACCTCGATTTCATACATTCACCCTTGCTACATAAATTTTCGGAAACGAATGCATGGCCGTTTCTTATGAAATAATTGTGTATACACTTACGAGATTCGACTAGTTTAAATGAAACAATTTTATCTCGAATAACACATTTGATTTCATTCGGAACTGAAAGTTGTATTGTTTTATTTTTGGTGGGCGTGGTGGTGGTGGGGTTCTCTTATTTTTCAGTCGCAAGTTACACATTCTCAGAGTCCCATATCAGACAAATTCAACTTGATGACATTCATGTAATATATTACACCAGGATGCATTTAAATGTTAACTCGCGTACTCATGAATAATTCATGAACCGGTTTCAGCGATTTGATTATGTCTAATAAAGAATGCTACGAATATTTTAATTTGCCTCTTGACCAGGAAATTTTTCAGTCAAATTTGTTCGCGTAAGGAACCTAGATTAGTAACGCTGTAGTCGATCTGTGTCTGGATTAGTGGGAATCATGTGTTCTTATCTCACAGTTAAACGGACGGACGGACGAATATATAGATATATAAGAACTAAGAAAGCTTTCTACTCAAGATGTTATTGTATAGTCAATTATGTTTACGTAATGTATGTATATATTCATTTCAGATGTACGGAAAACGCTGGTGACCCAGTAATAATGACCTAGTCCGACCATACTGGTATTATATTGTCATGCCGACCGTAGAGCTCAGATGTCTTACTCTACTGACAATTTTCTCTTTCATAACAGGTAAACAGGACTTTAAGATATATATATATATATATATATATATATATATATATATATATATATATATATATATATATATAAAATACACACACACATATATATATATATATATATATTTTTTTTAAAGATATATATATAAAATACATACATACACACACACACACACACATATATATATATATATATATATATATATATATATATATATATATATATATATATATACACATCTATATATATATATATATATATATATATATATATATATATATATATATATATACACATCTATATATATATATATATATATATATATATATATATATATATATATATATATATATATATATATATATATATATATATATATATACATACATACAGAGATGGGGGTGTGGGGAGATATTATTTTCTCATCTTTTTCATGTTTCTACATGTATTTTCTTTTTGTATTTCTTTCCTTCCTTCGTAGTTATATCGACACTGTTCTTTATATCGCAAAATGACAAAGAATTCCTGTATCAAATACAGTTTTATATTTTCCTCTCTAATGAAGGTTATTTGCTTATTTCCACCTGATAGTGTATTTGAAGAGTACATAAATTCATTCATGTCAAATGAATTTCATATTTCTATCATATTTACATAACCAGTGATATCATTTTTTTCATTTACTCGTTAGAAAGTCATAAATGTTTTCTTCTTAAAATATTCCGTATCGTAAATTCTGTATGAGAGTGATGGCAGCATCGGCTAAGATATTGATATATGCTACATTATACAGACAATTATTGGATTGTATGTATATAAATGTGTCCGATCGCGTTTATTTCTTGTTGAACGGGTGATATTTTTATCTTGTGCTTGGTAGAGAGTCCGCCTTGGATGCAGGAAGTCATGGATACAATATCCCGGCCGAGCCAAAGTAAATCTTTTAAATATGGTACTAGCAGCTGCCTCGCTTGGCTATCCGCATTAAGAGATTTAGGACTGGTTGGCATGGTGTCAGGATGATGTGATAGGGTGGGAGATGTCACATGTCTGCAGCATGATGCCCCATTGCTAGACATCACTATAACCTGCCACACTGCAGACATCGTATCGATATGACTTAAAAATTGTTACATCTAAGTTAAAAATCCAAATCACACACACACACACACACACACACACACACACACACACACACACACACACTTGTACAAGGGCATTAGTCAACCGAACAAGGCTTTCATGTAAACTGATCAGAGATCATTCTTAAACTATTTGTGGCGGCCATTGCTATTTTCAACACCTGAAGGTTTTAAAATGTTGAATGTCATATTGTGAATATTAAATCTATTATAAATTATTCATTTTGTTCAAGTTAAAATAGTACTGGAAGAAGGTGACCCAGTTTGTTATGGGCCAAAATTGCAATGCTTAAACCCCGAAAAGATGGGAATTCTTCTGCAAGAATTAACAATAAATTGAGTAGGCAATTCAGATGAAGTAAATTTCATTGCAGAAAGATCTTGATATTACATTACTGGCTTAATCAATAGCTGAAATATTGTTATTGAAACAGAATTCGATAAGGGAAAGGTGACCGATGACCTAGTGCGGCGTGAGCAGGCATATCTGACATGCCAGCCTCATCTCTGGCGATTCCTAATCGTATAATATAAGCAAATCAAGCAAATATCAGTAACCGTGGCTAATACTGACTATATGATTGAGAGATTCCACTGGTAGATAATATCAGAAAATCAGCATAAATGTTAACCAGACTGTCTATGCCAAAATATTTATGTTGCTCTCTTTTCTCCAATCGACCCTTAACTTTATATCATTATCAAACGCCGTCTTGCTTCCTGCTCCCCCCCCCCCCCTCTCTCTCTCTCTCTCTCTCTCTCTCTCTCTCTCGTTTTGTTGTTAATGGTACAGTCTATTAGTAGCTCCCGAATTCATGGAACGACTCTGAGATTAAAAGAGAGGCAGAGATACATCATTCTAGCCTCCTTTTAGCGGCCCGTGTCACTCTAGCGATGTAGATATTACATCGCTAGTATTAGCGAAGATGTACTGGGATGGAACTGGAGAAAAGAAAGTTCAAAGCTAAGTCTGCAGCACCACAAACCTTACGATCGATCGAGTTAAAGTCTGCTAATGTAGTGTATTCCTGCGAAGACACTAACTGACGTATCTGTGTTGATGTACCGTAAGGCTGTAACACCGCCTTCAACTGCACCCTGCGCCATCAGCGCTAAGTAAGCACCTCCGCTATAAGTCAATGTATCCCTACGCAGACCAACTCGGATGTTATATCTGTATGTTAAGAATAGCAAATTAGTTCCAAACACACGGCCCTCATTATTTTCTTTATTTTAATGACATGCTAAGGTCAGTCTTATATATCTCTTTATTGTAATTTAAATTATTCCTATCTGTATGTGGGTTCTTGCAAAGTAAAAATTGCCCGTAATGCCTAGATAGATTGATCGGTTTTGAAACATTACTGGAACTTATCAAGTTTGGCGTTAACCGTCGGAGATCTTGTTTGATTTGAACAAGTAATAAGTAACGAATGCTGAATACCACATGGAATGTGTTCTTTTGCAGGAGACAAGCTTGGGGCGGAAAAGAGACTCTTTCTGAACATAACTTCTGGTTACAATTCCATATCTCGTCCTGTTCGGAACGCAAGCCACACATTGGTGCTTCATTTTGGTCTCCACCTCAACCAAATATTAGACCTGGTAACTCTCTCTCTCTCTCTCTCTCTCTCTCTCTCTCTCTCTCTCTCTCTCTCTCTCTCACACACACACATAAAAACAGACCAATTTTGATTGGAAAAGTAATTATAAAATACATTATATTGCAGATGTTTTGCATTATATAAATCGTTGCACATGTCGTGGAATTTATAATAGGACAGAATCGGCATTGACAAAACATAGCGCTAGATGACTTTACGGAACTATTTTTTTCTCTCGGCAAACCTTTGTAAATGTAATAGTTTATTATAGTTTTCGAAGAATAATATACACAATAAAATTAAATAGTCGTCAATAATATCCGAAATAGCAATATGTACGTGCATTTAAAATAACTGTTGTAATATCTTAAATAACGATATGAATAGTCTGGTGTCAATTTGAATAGTAATAGACACAAAGAACAGTTTAAATAGCCACTATAATGGCCGAAATAACAAGTGGAACGAGTAATTAAAATAGCCTATTGTAAAATAAATAGTTGAAAACAAAATAAATAAATAAAAATAGTATAAAATAAAAAAGAAACAAAAACACAAACACGAAATAATATTGAATTAAATTAAAATCAAAATTTCTAAAAATCATAAAATGCTAGCATTTTGTTGTTTTTACATTTCTAAACACTTTTTAAAGTGTTGTCATTATTTTGATTTTGGAACAAGCTTGTACAATCGTGCATAAATATAATTCTGATGCTATCAATAATAGGTGGGTACAACGTTCCCTCTAAGCGAATGGTAGATGTGCACGCAGTGCAGTGCAGCGAAAGCATTACAGTGACGAGCAAAATTTAACGTTGGAATGAGAAAAAATTGACAATTCAGCTGCGCGGGGATGCCTGAGCAGCTGCGCGCGCAGCTTAGAGGGAACGTTGGGTGGGTATTGCTGTTTCAAGATGTATGTGTGACCTGAAAAGAATTGCCGTATAGGGCATAAGAATGACCTTATTGTCTCAGAGAAGAGTAGTATCCGCACCTCTCAGGCCAGGCTGGGCACTCTCCATATGTCTGGATATACTAATTTACACACTAAGGATTGATGGAGACAGACTAAAGTGAAACTGCTGAACTTTCCCAACCTGATTCTGTATGGATGAACGGTATTGGTTCTTCTTGCTACTGCTGTTCTTGCTACTGCTGTTGCCATTATTGGAAGATTCCATTGTTGCTACTGGTGTTGGTGACACTAGAAGATTCAATTGTCGCTCCCTATTCCTCTTTAAACGCTGTGTTTTCTGTTCAGATTGAGTCTTTTCTTCTCCTTTCAAAATTGTTTTGTTCATCTTCCATGACGTATTTGATCAGTTATCTTGAAGTATAAGTTACTTATTTCGACAATACAGTTAAACATTCTACGTTTACCCTCTTAAAAAAAATAACGAAAATGAGTAAAGGCAACAAGCTTTGTAAAATTTAACAAATAATGTATTTCCCTAGAATACAAAGTGAATAATAAGGGGGAAAAAAAAGAACTTACGGTATTGCGAATTAAATTCAAATTTTTGTAATCCAAGAATTAAAACACAAGTCATATCAATGAAAAGTTCTAAGCGAATCTCAGTTAAAATCCCAATGAATTTCATGATGGAAGGCGATGACGTCTGTAATAATATACAAAGTGCAGATGTGTTAAAAGTATCTCGTTTAATCACATAAATATTAGTCCAGTTTTGAATTCGGTATAAATTCCAGTGAATGTCTTTGTCAAAGAATTATCAGAGCAGTTTTGTATTTCCAGAGAAATCAACCACTTCAATTCAATAATTTGAAGAAAAGTAATAGTACAATTCAGCCCACACTGGTCACAACATAATACAACTTAACGTGTCAAATGTTTTAAGCCTGACTAAGTAGCTTTTATCAAAGCATTAGGTATATGACTAAACTAAAATACAAAACAGATTCCCGGAAGGGGGGAGGGGGGGCAAAAGTCTAAAGCAAAAAAGAAGTTTGTTACCAATTGACATATGCTGCTTGTCACATAGCCCAGGTATGACTTTTACTCAACTAAATGATTCTTACTCTGAGAAAGATATTTAAAAAACTTAAACAGTTGTTTACAAAAAATGTCACTGATTTTGGAACAAGGTCAGCAACTACATTCAACGTTTTCATTACCCATAGCACATAACAAAAATAAATTATTTTAAAAATATATATTAACAAGCAAATTAAATTAGATTTAAATTAGATATTTACAACAACAACACATCTTTTCTGGATAAGACATTGACCATGTTAAATTTTTAAGCTCAAAATAATACCGCAAAATGAAACAAACTTGCTTGATTTGGGAATGATTTTCACAGTATGAAGTAACACACTTCACAACATGCAGTTACGAAGATCAAGTTTTCGCAAACAACTAGTAGTAACTAAAATTCAGTTACTGAAATAAGTGGCACAATTTAAATGAAGAAACGATGGAACGACGATTATACGATGTTATTAATGTCAGGGAGACACTTGTAGAGCACATGGAATAAACTAAATGCCAGAGCCTGTGTAAATTGATGACATTTAATATTATTATAACAAGAGAATTGAAGTATTTTTCGCAAAAATAATAATTACTGTTTTCTTATAATTTTTCAAACTTCTTCACGGCTGACAGTCTCAAATGCTTTGGACATGTTGACCAATTTCTTTTTGTGTGCATATCTGTTGAAGTTGACGAGCTGTAGTTCTTCGTTCTTTCTGAAGCCGCTCTGACCCTTTCACTACTATCTGCCTATTGTCGTGATATAGACAAAACGATTTTACTCATTTTGATGATGCATATATGGTCATTTCTAGACTTTAGCAAACACATTTCCTGATAATTTTCCTGGCGATTGAATAAACAATCTTTTTATATATCATATTTAAAATTATTTTTCACACAGGTTTTGATGACGTTGCTAAATTTCTTTGCATCGTTATCAGTCCTGAATAAATGAGTGTTGTCATTAAATATAGATATCGTAAATAGTGTCATTTTACTAATTTTTGAATTCGCCCGGTATTTTTGAATTCGCCCGGTATTTTTGAATTCGCCCGGTATCTTTTATTGCTATTTCTATATTTAACACATTATCATTGGAAAAGTTATAATTTTATGCCATCCTTGATGTCCCTGTACATGTGTTTCATAGCAACATAAAGGCATAATGAATATTCAAGCATTTTGCGGATATATTTTACAAATCATTCCATCAAAATAATGAACATGTCGACCCCATCTTTTTATTTTTCAATCTACCTACTCTAATATACATGTCTTAAATTATGGCAAAGACAAGAACATAAATATCAAAATCATTCTCAATTTTGGGAGCCTATATATTTTGAATGACATTTATTAAACTAAATACATCATCTATCCAAATTGCAAAGGTCGTATATTTACATGTCCACAATGGTGTACTTAAAGTTGGTTTAGTAGTGTAATAAGAACCAAACGTATTGCTACGTTTATGCATAATTGGTGCAAATCTCTATATTAAATTCCTTTCATACTTATCAAGTAAAATGTTAATATTTAATGTTATCAAATATCCACATAGTACTTTTAAATTTCTGTTCAAATTTTGTATGGAAAATGCAAACATACGTTTTAATGAAAATGAAATTATACTTCGGTTGATTAAGTTCGTAAGTGTTATTCTTTGGTAAATTTCTCTGTTTTAAGTTTCGTTCCTTGCTATGTTTGTCTCGTCATAAGTATGATAATTAAGCTGTACCCGTACAGAACCAAACTGACGAATTTTCCTAGTGACACGTTTCTTCGTGTATGTTTCAGTCACATTCAAATTGAATGCTGTCACCAAAAAGTCTTTAGTCGCTTATATATATATATATATGTAAGTGTATAAGTCTCTTAGTAATTCCTCCTGTTTTCATTTTGCTTATTTCTACATCTCAGTTCAGGACGATTTGATATATACCTGAAAATAAAATTGATTACCTGTTAGTGAGTTGTTTTATACCTGAAAATAAAATGAATTACCTGGTAGTGAGTTGATATATACCTGAAAATAAAATTGATTACCTGATAGTGAGTTGATTTATACTTGAAAATAAAATTGATTACCTGGTAGTAAGTTGATTTATACCTGAAAATAATGTACGATTAATATTTTCCTTTGACATTATCAACAAGCCATCAGAACAACTTTCAATTTTGTTAGAAGCAATCTGCAAAATTATTATGTCATTTGAAAGGTATGAACGATCTAAGATTGATAAGATATAGCCATATTATTCAAAAACAGCTACTTAATACACTGAGTCATTAGCATTAAATCTATCTTTATTTTCTTTAGATTTAATCTATCTTTATTTTCCATACATTTAATCTACCTTTTCTTCCATACATTATATCTGGGATTTTGTTGCGTAGTTATTGACTGACCTTGCATAATTGTTCAGATCTCCAAGCATTGAATACAAAGTTGTGAATTTGTCTACATTAATGCGTGCATTTGGTCTTCATCACACTGTGCAGTTTTGACCATTTTGCTATCAGGGTTTATATTTCTTGTTTCTTTGCAGCTGTCATTGAATGAAATCTGACAATCTGCATCTTGTCTCAAGCCTTGCAATACATAATTTTATATGTCAGATATGGATAGATCAACCTTTGTATCATCTTGAATGTCGTTTTGTATCACAACCAACTTTGAGAGTGCAGGTGTGCTATCCAAAAAATAAAACAAACCACATTAACTCTTGATACCAAGATTGTTGCTTTTAATCGATCGATTACTTGTTATCTCAATATCAACTCCAGAAATTTCAAAATGTTAAAAATACAGCTGCTCGGATCATCTTTAGACTACTACGATAAGAGCACACCTCCCCACTGCTCTGTACCCTACACTAGTTATCCAATTGATCTAGAATCAAACACAAAATTTGTTCTCTGTGCTACGTTTCACTGACGGACTCCAGTCCAGCATACCTATCTGGCCTCACCCATGTGTACAAACCAGCAAGATACGTACGCTCCTCTTCTGACAATCGTATACTCATTATTCCCACTATGAAAACGAAGTCATATGGACAACGTTATTTTGCATACCAGGGCCCAGCAACGTAGAATGAATTGCCCATTGAAATTAGACACAAATACACAATGATCCCTTTCAAGAGTGCTCTTTAAACTCACATTTTTCTACTGCAAGAACAAACTTAAAAACCTGATAATATTTCCTGCCTAAAATATTTTCAGCATTTTTTGTGTTCCAATTGTATGGTGTCTGTTTTTTGTTTTTTGTATTCATATCATTATAGATGTTGTAAAGCGCTTAGAGCTTCTAAATATTAGGCGTCATACAAATTCCTCATTATTATTAGTAGTAGTGGTAGTATTACTTCTTTTACATCTCAATGCACTGTTGAGTTTATCATAACGTGACTTTGCTCCATCATTTATGTTACATAAAGAATTTAAAACACATTTGTGTTGTGATTTTGCACAATGAGGAAATACCAATGTAGTCTTTCAAGTCGAGACTGCTTTATTAAACTTTACCTTTGGGGTCCAGTTCTGAAATATCGTAATAATCTCGGAGCCTTTTATTTATTTTCTTGCAGTATTTCAAAAATTGGACCAGCTCTGAAATGTAGCAAAGATGGAAGTATTGGACGATATTTTCTTATATTTTCTTGTCACATAGAAATACTGAAGGTGGCGAAGTTCTGTAATATCAATACAGTCCACGATAGGAAATGGGAGACATAATCGGAACTTAATAGCATATATATCATTTAAAGTAATCAATCATTTTTGTTTTAGTGTTTGAGCGTGGGAAACAACTTCAGAAAAAAATCAAACAAAAACAAAGCAAAACTTCTGTTCTGTTTTAAATTCTACTACTGTTCCAGTCTGTCATTTCTTTCTCTACTACTCATTAACATTTTATTTTATGGGCAAATATTGACTGGCAATTTTTCCCCATAGAGTTTCTTTCTAGTGATCTTTAATTGGGAATATATTTTCAAATACGAGTAGAGCAAGGGAATCAACCAATACGTTTTAATTGTATCTAAATTGATTCAACCAATGTCTATGTCAATTTGTTTTCTGAAGGTTTAATACTGTTTAAACCAATAATTATGTCAGTTTGTTACCTGAAGGCTCAATACGGCTTTAACCAATCATTATGTCAGTTTGTTACCTGAAGGCTCAATACGGCTTTAACCAATCATTATGTCAGTTTGTTACCTGAAGGCTCAATACGGCTTAATCAATATCTATGTCAATTCGTTTTCTGTAGGTTTAATACTGTTTAAACCAATATATATGTCAATTTACTTTCTGAAGGTTCAATACTACTGAAACCAATGTATATGTCAATTTGTTATTTGAAGGTTCCACATGCGAGTACCATCAAACTGGGCATTTCTCATGCATGTGTTGCCTAATATTTATCGCACTGTTTCTAGTTCTGGTGAATACTTATATTGGAAGCAAATTTAAAACAAATCTATAAAAAGCAGAACTTTTCGTGCTATTTTCATCCATGTCCTAAGTTACAAAATGTAATTTAAATGAAGAAAAACATTGGATAACATAAAACCTTACAAACAGAGATTTAGTAAAGGCTTAGACATTTGCAATGGTAAATCTCAAATTCAAACTCAGATGTGACATACATTGTAAACCATAAGACAGTGAAATCTTGTTATGTGTGGCTAGGTTATACATAATGATAACACTATTTCGTTGTGTCCCTTAAACACATACAGTGGTGGGACATTGCATTGTATTGATCATCACGTTACCATAGATTACTTAACTCAGAACCGTTCTACTTGGGAGAAAGATATTTCTGTATCAATTTATCTATGAAAGCAAAGTCGTTTTTTTATTCTATCTTTACTAATTTACGATTAGGAACTTTCATATTTCAGAACTAAACAGAGCTAATCAAGCGATGTGTGCAGTTAATGAAATTGTTTCTCAACACGCTCCTCTGGATCAAATGGGAAATTGCTTCTTCAGAGCAATATATCAAGGATGTAAAAATCGAGTTCGTTTTTGGTACCCTCTCCTTTACATCTAAACACTTGCGAATGCGATTACAAAATCAATCAATAAAACCATCAGTCAGCCAAACTATCAGTCAATTACTAAATCGGAGAATGCGTCTGTAAACCCATATAATCAATAAAGAAGATGATCAAATATATCGTACACTTTCTTCCTGAATCTTCGAATAACACTTCCAGATAATAGTTTTTTTTCTTCCCCCAAATAATTAGTTGGTCTTCTTTTCTCAATTCAAAGAATACTTTCATATCCAATTAATTTTTTATGCAGTCCTAGTCATGTATTCGTTACAGCGAGTACTACTATATTGACTCCATGCATGTATCCATGGACATCTGTACTCTGTTGAGTCCTGTACACGTACATTGACTCCATGCATGTATTCATGGACATCTGTACTCTGTTGAGTCCTGTACACGTACATTGACTACATGAATGTATCCATGGATTTGTGTACTTTGTTGAATCCTGTACACGTATATTGACCCCAGTGACATAATTTGCATGTGTTGTAAAATAGCTGTAGCCAATATACAATACTGAATAAGCCCGTCAAGTTTTGCCCCAACCCGAAACAAGTTGAAATTACGTCCCTGATTGACTCTATGCTTGTATCCATGGATATATGTACTTTGTTGAGCCATGTACACCTATATTTACTTCAAATATGTATCTATGTATATACGTACTCGGTAGAGTCCTCAACACGTATTAGAGTACTACTATATTGACTCGATGCATTTATGGTTGGATATATATTCTTTCTTGAGTCCTCTACACGTATAATGCCTCCATGCATGTATCGTTTGTTGACGTATACGTATATATATATATATATATATATATATATATATATATATATATATATATATATATATATATAAACACACACACACACACACACACACACACACACACACACAGAGGTGTACATAAATTACATTATTGCCCTAATAATTCACTACTTCTCTTTCAGAATGAGAAACATCAATTTCTCAAGACATACGTCTGGATCAATGAGGTAGGTTTCTTTTGCTGTTGTTAATATGACACTATAGGTACATGTCTATGTGAAGCAAGATACTGCTTTACGTCCATTTTATATTCTCTTATGTCATTTAATGCATACGTTTCAAATATAATTGTGCGGATACATAGAGCAGCAGGGTGAACATACCTTTATTTATTAGAGCCCGTTCGTGAAAATTAAGCTTCCTACGAAAATTTAAAATACGAGGTCAGCAATTCCAAACTCACGCCTCTAACCGACCAAACTTTCTCTAATTGGGTTGCTTTATTTTTTACACTCATGGTTTTGTGTGTTTGTATACCCACCCGGACACTCATTGTTGGTCGTCACACTCCCTGCTACTGTTTCTTAACCAAATCTTGTACCAAGACCTACACGATATCGTGACCGAGGATCATGCAAATGTATCGTGATAAATCGGTGTGGTGTAGCTTGCGCACTAGAGAAGTTTTTGAATTTGATTATATCCATATCCCGTAAACACTAAGTCTGACGAATATTTCGCAGAGTGTGTGTATCAACTCCATTCAACACAACTCAAATATTGCAGTTATCTCTGATCACTTTAGGTATTTGTGTATATCGCTGAGGAACATATATAACATCGATGTTTTTGTGTCTGACTCAAGAAAATATCCTAGCTGCATTTAAATATTTGTCCAGCATCAAATAAACGTAAATTACGAGATTATTAATAAATCCATCGAGGTCATCAACAGATGGGGCTTTATCAATATTGATAATAAAATAAATAATATCATTGCCGTCCTCGTCCAACATAGTTGCATTTTCATTAAAATCTTTACGCACATCGTAGCATTTACAATCATCTTCAGATGGCGCCACTAAATATAACTTATCCCACCTAAGCCATTTCATTATCAAATTAAGCAAGAACTGCATCATACCAGAGCTAGATGGACCTATGATAGATAATTGCTCTGATAGAATTTGATAACGCTGGATGAAGTTTGACTGGCTCGTGTTGCTGAAAAATCAATGACATCCATGTTGTAAAAATATAATAAATAATACGGATATACATTGTGCTCAATGCAACGATAACTAAGCATAAGAAAGCGTGCACTTACAGGCAGATGTGTGAAATGTGATACTAAATATACAAATTTATTTTCCTTGACATGTCATGAAAAACAGGTGGCGATATCTCTGTTTCATTAAGAAAATTTCCAGGAGCTAAATGGGCTAAGTATCCAGAAGAAAAACATCTTCCTGGAAATAATTTTTGTGGTCATGGAACCCGACTCGATATTCGACTTGAAGAGCGAGATCAACCAAGACTTGGAGAATAACAACAAATACAATTGATACATGTCACATTCATGATGTAGCCGATAAAAAGGGATTTACAACAACAACATATTGCATATGCTAAGTTGATTCGCTCGTAAAATTCCATAAAAAATAAATCTCTCATAGAATGACTTGCTAGCTTCCTAGTAAAATTCGCGTAGAAAGGTAAACTAGAGTTAAGAACGGTAATTAATCAAGCGATTATTATTATTATTATTATTATTATTATTATTATTATTATTGAATCAATTTATTATAGCTCTTGGGGATATTTAAGTGGTATAGCAGCGATTAGTAAACTTGCTGATGCAGCAAATGTCACACGTTCTGTTGCTGCAAATTGGTTAGCACGATGGGCAATATGGCGAATTTACATACCACTACCTAAACAAATTCAGTATGCATTTTTTATTGTCAGTATTCCTAAAGAGGATCATCGAGCAGATTTTCTTTTACCCCATGATACTATTAAAACACGTAGACGTCAATCATGCACGTATAAATATGCGGTAACTGACGCTGACGTTGCTTGTAGAACCACTATCAACTAAAACAGCAACTGAAGTTGCATCTGATTCTAAAAGAATTAATCAATGAGGATATGGCCTACAATGTGGTCTAGGATGGTTGCAATTGCTACAGGTTGATCCCGGCAAGGAATTTCTTGGTGCAGTATCATCTCTGATGTGGAAACACAGCGTCAAAATTAGTCGAAGAAATACCGCATTCAGGCAATCGTATAGCGATTTAATCGAACACTTGCTGAACGGTTATTTGCGCAGGAAATATCTCTGGACAAAGTTCAGAAACATATGAGATCTCGTGAATGGGTTGCAAGACTACCATGTGTATTAGCTGATTTAAATAATGAAATTATTTGTGCAACTTCTATAAAACCCATTAATGCGATAAAAAAGAACATATATAAATACAACGATATGACTCCTTTTCAGAATAACCTTACTTTGTAATGTGACTGTCAGATATTTATATGAACCTGGTGAACTTGAAAGGGGTACATAAAAGAATGACTGATCCTATCTGGAGTCTGACGACATACAATATTAAGCGTGGTAACATCCACGGGTAGACATGTAATCTACAAACTAGATTCAACTGCTCTTCAGTGTGGATATCTTCGTGAAAAATTAGTAATTCCTGAAGACACACAATTACCACCACGTTCACGTTTGTGAACTGGCTCTTCGACGTCGATTACATTCAAGACAGGCCAGCATCACATTTTCGCGTGTGTAACCAAGATTACTATTCATTCTATCTATGATAAACTGTCTTGGATTATTATTTGAATACTGTCTTGGATTATTATTTGAATACTGTCACAACATTACTGTGTTACAGCTCGCACAGTGAATATTCTGTTGTTGTTTCAATGTCATTATAAATGCTACGTCGAGATCAAAGTCGCGCTTACTTTGTTTGCTAGCAGTTTGATTATTTATGTAAAATCTACGATAACCCTCTGCAGCTGAGATATTATTCTGACTCGAGACACTGCGTGATAGACTAAATTTGACCATTCAATACGATCATCAATTATCCAAAGAATTACGTCAAAAATAGTAAATCCTTGAGATGAATGAGTCGTTATACCGTCTGAAAAATCTGTGAGAAGTGCTCGCATTAACTCCGCACTCTTTTATTTCTCTTAAAAGCATAAATGTAAATATTAAAACAATGTTGTTACTGTTATGACAAAATAATTGAATTACGTGCGTTGTTTTATTAGAGCCGCCGCATCCATTACGATAAACCGTTTTATGTCTAGATATACCGTCACGTATTGATGGTGTAGGTGACGATTTTGATATTTAATTTTTAAAAAAAAAATAAATATCCTTGATTACAGCATTGGCGGATTCAGAATAACTAAGCATCTTTTCTTGTTTTAGTCTCAAGTCGCCCCATGATGCATAAGCACCGATATGTAATTATTTTACCAAACCTATATTTGTATTGATATCAAATGAATCTGTGGCCACTCTAACAGACGCATCAGGAAATCTGTTTATCATCGATAATAAATTTATCAAGATGTATGCAAGCATCGACGGTCTTAAATGAGTAAACTACTGTGACACACCATCAGTGTAACTCACTACTGTACCTAATTTAATTCCGTCCGATATCATTACTTTGACTTATAAATGTGTTTGTCTCCGCTGTATCAGCAATTATAAAATCACGTTCAGAATCAGCTATAGTCTTTTACAATGTCGTTTATGATCATATGATCCTCCTTGCATACATTTTCCAGTTATTTTTCTGCCATAATCTTTTGCTATTTTATTCTCAAAATCATGTCATGATTTTCATCATCAGAATATTTTCTTTGTTATAGTAACCAAACATGATTCTGCGGACGATATGATATAATTGCTTCACTTACAACCAACGATAGTAATTGCATATATCGTAATAAAACAACTGGAGCCCAACGGCATTCGCTAAATTGTTTTCTGAACCAAAACAGCGACAATCGGATGAAGGTTTCTCGGTTCAAGTTCGAATGAGTCAATACATGCAAATCCAGTCAAGTCAAAAGCTGATAAAGGTCCGTTTATCGCAACTCTGATTGTCTCGTGTCTTGGATGTCCAAATCTCTAAAAATATGTAGAATATTATCCCATTCCAAGTATACTTCTAGAATAATATGCAACCATATTAACTGAGAAAACATCCTTATAATCGTATTTGGTATTCCACAATCCGTCGTGTTCTTATTCCACACAAATTTCCTGGATATATTTAATAACCTCAATTGGTGTCTTTTTCCATGAACTTTCCTCCTAAGTAAAATGAGCAGCAACTGACTGAACGGTAAAACAATTAGTGGGTAATTGCTCAGTATCGTCATGGACATATTTCACCGCAGATTTTTCGTTTCATTTTGGAGAGATTCTGTACCATAAATATCTCCAATAGGTCGTACAAATTGATCTTAGCATCATTCTCGGGACTTTGAAACAGCCACATTGATCAAGGATCGCTTTTAATGATATTTCTGATAAAATCGAACAAATCACCCTTATATAACTTAATAGTTGGATTTCGTGGAAATATTGTTTTAGCTAAAGTCCACGCATGCGCATTATGATCAATATTATTTATAGGAGCTTCTTTCGATTTATATTTCGATTTATACAAAATCTCTCAGTTATTGTTTTTACTAGTATTGGTAAGTTTAATTTCATTCCCAGTTCCACGATGTCTTTTATAGACGCTCCGATATCTTTATCTGTTTCTGCCCACTCACTTTTTTACGTCTTAGATCCGTTAAATCAATTCCACGTATAACGTTTGTGAAGTTTTCGGTAACTCGCTCGGCTACAAATTTCTTTTTCGAAAATTTCATTGGTTTGCGATCATCAACGTTAGGTTTATCATTCAGTGGATATATTGCATAAATAATGCGGTCACAGGATACGCTTGTTCCATATACGGTTTGTCAATACCAGTAAACATTCCTGTTTTGGAATCCTTTCTAACGTAACATTATTTCCAACAGCGTCATATCATCAAGGATTATGAAGCATCTCAAGATGGTGGAACTTGTAACTGTCGATTTAAAAAAAAGCCAGTCCGTACTGTTAATAATGTGGGTTATCTCAGATTCAATTCTAAGGGAATACAAATGATTATTCTAATAAATGTATCTACGGGTGGTTTCATGGCTTGATCAAAGATGGACTTGAGATCGATCATGTTGATTCAGATCAGAAAAATAATTCTTTGTATATTTTACGAGCTGTTACACAAAGTCAAAATTGCAAATTTGGTAAGACTGGCTGTAATGTTAAGAATGCAAATCAGTAAAATCTGCGAATGTATAGACTGGTGAAGAAATAATATTCCTATCATTTATTTCAGTTGGCAAACATTTCTATATTTGCAGGCTATCGGTACAAAACGTCGCGGATAAAATGTACAAATCGGCGTATTCGAAGAAATATAAACAAACAAATAATATTTCAGTATCTCCCGATCGTGTTAGATGCAAACACTCTGGATAAGGGAGATAACTCTTTCATACAAAGCTCTCTCTCTCTCTCTCTCTCTCTCTCTCTCTCTCTCTCTCTCTCTCTCTGCAGTAGAGTAATTAAGTAGTTACGCTGGTTCTTACTACGACAATATTATCTGACTTCCGCGATTATTTGCTTTTGTGTCATTGTAATTGTTATATTCAATAACTTAGCTACCCATGTGGCAACTAGCTGTCAGTGGAATAGCGTAATTTATAACAGTGCAAATTCGTAGAGGGATATTTACACTTTTGGACTTCGTCTCTCCTTGACAAAGTCAAGGCAGAAGAACAGTGTCACGCCTTTTTATGTGATACAGCTAAGTTAGTTTTGGATCTCTATGTAAGATAGCTTTATGCAGATACGCATTTCAATATGTGCGATTATTTTATACGGTGTGTTTTGAAAATCGAAATAAATCAACTCTGCAGTTTACATTAATTATGATTTATTTAGTACAATGATCCTTTGTAGGAATCTAACATAGGTAACTTAATAATAAATTCTGAAACATATATCAGCAGGGATGGTCCGTGGTGCAGTACTATCTTGTTAGAATCTCATACTTTAGGTCTGACAAATTTGTCGATGTATGGGCAATAATCCCAATTTTTCCTTAATAGATTGGGAACTTACCCCCATACTCGAACTTCAACAAACAAGTACACCTTCCCACTATGCTACCATGTGGTGGGTGCTCTTTTGCACTCACCAGGGTTGATTATAGGGGAGGGGGTGCAGCGTTTTGAACGTAGAGAAGGTTCCCCGTAATACTATTGCGTGTCCTTAGAATTAAGTTAGTGTTATGCCGTCCATAGAAATAAGTTAGTGTTGTGCCGTCCATAGAATTAAGTTAGTGGTGTGCCGTCCATAGAATTAAGTTAATATTGTGCCGTCCGTATAATTAAGATAGTGTTGTACCGTCCATTGAATTAACTTAGTGTTATGCTGTCCATATAATTAAGTTAGTGTTGTGCCGTCCATAGAATTGTTATTGTTGTGCCGTCCATAGACTTAAGTTAGTCTTGTGCCGTCCATAGAATAAAGTTAGTGTTGTGCCGTCCATAGACTTAAGTTAGTCTTGTGCCATCCATAGAATTAAGTTAGTGTTGTGCCGGTCCATTGAATTAACTTAGTGTTGTGCCGTCCATATAATTTAGTGTTGTGCCGTTCATAGAATTAAGTTAGTGTTGTGCCGTCCATAGACTTAAGTTAGTGTTGTGCCGTCCATAGAATAAAGTTAGTGTTGTACCGTCCATTTGAATTAACTTAGTTTTATGCTGTCCATATAATTAAGTTAGTGTTGTGCCGTCCATTGAATTAACTTAGTGATGTGCCGTCCATAGAATTAAGTTAGTGTTGTGCCGTCCATAGAATTAAGTTAGATAAGTTTGAATTCTGTGCTGTCCATATAATTCAGATTATTTATGACCCCTCTGGACCCGCTAAAATGTCGTTTGGCAATCTAGGGGTTCACATGGAGTTGTGTCGTCCTTAGATCAAATATTATAGATACTGTAAATATTTCGTATCGCCCTCGTGAGCTGCTAGAATATCGTTTGGTAATCTTGGGGTTCACATGCAGCCCTGTGCCGTCCTTAGATCTAAGATTATATACTGTAAATATGTATTGTGAAAATATAATTTTATTTTAAATATATATTTATTATATAGTGAATTTCGAAAATAGTAATGCTATTTAGGTAACTTTATAGGTAGGTAGGTACTCGTGAATTTATCACCCTAACCATTACGTGTCTACCTTGAGAATTACGTATGATCATTTTATTTTATGCTCAGCAGTGAATTACTTGATTTTCTAGTTAAAATAATATTGATATTTCACTGCGGTGAAAAAATAACAGTGAAAAAATAACAGTGAAAAAATAACAATATTTTTTCACTACAGGAACTACATTTTTGGGTCAAAATATTTGCTTGAAACGAGTGAATAAACTAGTGAAAGAGCAGATTTGAGGTAGCCAACGTATGTGAGCATAAAATAAAAAGAATATTTGCTTGAAACGAGTGAATAACGGATACATTTCATCTCTTGGATAAAAAACTCTAGTATTTTCACTCGTGGCTTCGCCACTCGTGAAAATACTGAGTTTTTCATCCACTCGATGAAATATATCCGTTATTCACTCGTTTCAAGCAAATATCCTCTATCTAATCGTTCAACATCGGGGGAAAGGGACGTTCTTTGACATGTAGCAGTAAGACCACTTCCTCGAGTGACCCAATCTCTCTGACCACTTCCACGTGTTTCTTTTGCTTTTTCTTACTTGATGAGCGTAATTCACTCCTTTGTCTAATTTCTTCAAATTTCCAAATCTTTCTGTTTCCTTGCTCGCTCAACACCTTTAAGGTTCGACATTTCTTTTTCTTTTCGTTTCCTTGCTGCTTTTGTTTTCTCAACTTGCTGCCCCAATTCTTCGTATGTTTGTACCCTTTCCTGCATTGCTTGTCTAATATACTCATCTATTGTCCGGTGAAAAATATAAAATTTATTAAGATCTTTATCACATTTGATTTGCTGAGTGTCATTAGCGATGCGATATACATCCCTAATCCAATCGACAAGTATCATCGTTCGAACATATTCGGGTTTTACATACTTATCTCTTTCATAATGTCCAAACGCGGCAATATTAATTATTTGGTCTGGATCTTTCATAGCGGCAATACCTTCGGACGTGAATTTATCTATGATGTTTCTTGGCAGAAGTTGTGGCTGAACTTCAGGTTGTGGTTGAGGAGGATGCTGGGGTGATGGTTGAGCTGCTTGAAGACGGCCAACAATCTCAACAGGCAATACCTCAAGAGATGTTTGAGCCGCCTCAGTTGCTGTAACCATTTTCTTGGATGAATTGACAATTGGTTTAAATCACTGTTCTGTACCCTCTTGAAATTCCACCTGAGACTCCTGACGCGTTTGTAGTTGCTGCTTGACAGGATCACGGACGGGGAGATATTTCTTAATTGCCTTTAGCGCTCTCGAGATAATACATCTGTGTGTGAGATTCCATTATTGATGTAATAATGATTTAATTACGTCTGAGTGGGTAAAAGAACACGCATACAAATTTGCAAACACGAGCCACAAAGATAAAGTAACAAAATGAACTAACCCTATTAAAGAAATCTCGGTCGGTTAGAAGTTTCAGTTTGACGTTATTGACTTTGTATTTATCACTTTCTTAGGAAGCATTACTTTCGCGAAAGCACGTTTCTAATAAGTGGTATGTTCAGTCTCCCTGCTGCTAATTTAGCAGTTTATATCTTTGACTGGACCTGTAGTTTTCAACCATATGGTAGTTAAACATTATCCAACGATCAAAGATGCGTTTGGCTAAGTATGTCAAAAACTCTTAAAAAATGCTTAAGTGCTTTGCAGCATTGTATCAAATGTGCAAAATCCAAAGTGACCGCTGACCAATAACCACAGGCAGAAAATTCATCTGACATTTAATAGTATTATTGTTTGTTTTTACAATACACTATTTCATGTATGGTCCTGCCAATTGGTGTATGTATTCATTTGCATATGTAGCTCACTTTCCTCGATACTGTACGTTACATATATGGTTCTAACATTCGACGTGTACATTTGTATATGTAGCTCACTTTCCTCGATACTGTACGTTACATATATGGTTCTAACATTTGACGTGTACGTTTGTATATGTAGCTCACTTTCCTCGATACTGTACGTTACATATATGGTTCTAACATTTGACGTGTTCGTTTGTATATGTAGCTCACTTTCCTCGATACTGTACGTTACATATATGGTTCTAACATTTGACGTGTACATTTGTATATGTAGCTCACTTTCCTCGATACTGTACGTTACATATATGGTTCTAACATTTGACGTGTACGTTTGTATATGTAGCTCACTTTCCTCGATACTGTACGTTACATACATGGTTCTAACATTTGACGTGTGCATTTACTTGTATATGTAGCGTTTTCGCAGATTCTGTTTCATGTATGGTCCTAACACTCAGTGTGTGCATTCAGTTTTACATGCAACGGCTTCCTATATGTTATGTGTAGTTCACTTTCCTAGATACTGTTACTGTTTCATGTATGGTCCTAAGACTTGATGTGTGCATTCAATGTTACATGAAGCGGTTTCCTATATGTTATGTGTAGTTCACTTTCCTAGATACTGTTACTGTTACATGTATGGTCCTAACACTCAGTGTGTGCATTCAGTTTTACCTGCAACGGCTTCCTATATGTTATATGTAGTTCACTTTCCTAGATACTGTTACTGTTTCATGTATGGTCCTAAGACTTGATGTGTGCATTCAATGTTACATGAAGCGGTTTCCTTGACACTACTACGTGTAGCTCAGTTTCATAGTTACTGTTACATATAGCTCATACACTTTCATGGTATTTACCATTCACCTTACTGTAACGAGGATCAATTCTTCACAAAACTTATTTGGGAACGGGGGAGAGGAGGAAGATTGGCAATTAGCATAAAAACTGTTCTCTGTAGCTAAGAACCGACGTCACTAAAGATACTTTACCACGGGCGTCTCGAACCATCGCACCGTGGTTTTGTAGAGATTATTTCATGTACCTATTTTCTAGATAGTGTTATATCTATGTTACTAACACGATGTGTGAATTAAGTTTCACACACGACTCTGTTTCCGCGACACTGGTATATGTTCCAAACTATCCAATACACTGTTAGAGCTATACTACTAAGATGTGCTGTATAAAGTCATCTTAACATGTAACTCAGTTTATTAGGCATTGCTATATCTAGACAAGTTTTCTAGTTACTGCTACATGTAGCTCGGTGTTCTGGACACTGTTATATATATATGGTCATAACATTTGGTGCTAAACCTTGGTAACGAACATTTCGTATATTCCTGAGAGTATTTATCTCAGTTATGTTGGTTGTAAAGAACAATATTAGTGTAAATAATATTGTGGTTTCTGCCATATTTTTCAAAGATAAAGTATGTTTTAGATATATGACGACTCTGATATATTCCAACTGTAACATCAACATTCGTGTTTTCCATATACATGTATTCCTTCTGTCTGTCTGTCTGTCTGTCTGTCTTCTAATATATGACTATTTTAGGCATGATCCTATAAGTTAGCACTGAGAAGGTTGATGCTTATCAAAAAGCTTATGTAGTATATTATGACTGGCATGACTTAGATATGGTTCGTGCATCATTAATACTAAGTAAAAGTGATCATTGGTATTGATATATTTGATTTTCATGATTTCGTAAATTCCTTGAAGAACAGTAATTCAGTCCATTCACAAATTGCAAGACAAATAATAATGAATCTCAAGAAATAAATGACAGATCTTGTTAAAACATTGTTTACAAATTTTGTCGAAGTCTATAAGAAGAGTGGAAGAATATGTCAGTAGAACCTTTTTGGTATTATGAACTATTTTGAACGTATAGTTTCTGTATCACATAATCCGATTTTAGCGTAAATTTGTGTTACAAAAGCTTGAAAATTGAATAAATACGGCACGAAGAGCCCTTTGGATATCATTTTTAAGATTTTTTTCGGATAAAAACGACATATCTTAGTCTGTTTTGTCGAGCTTTGTAAATCCTGATTTACTTTGAATTTTTGCATTTACGTAGAGGAAGTTTTAATGTTCGTATTCGAGATCATTTCACTCGAGATAGGGTCACTGCGACAGAATCACTGAGATTACATCGCTGATATTGGGTCATTGCGATTGGTTACTGAGAAGGGGTCACTGAGATTGGGTCGCAAAGATTGGGACTCTAAGAATCGGTCACTGAGATTGGATCACTGAAACTAGGTGACTGAGGCTTGTTCACTGTGATTCATTCGCTGAGACTGTGTCATTGAGTGCCAGTCAAAATGAAGTTTATGAAACTGTGCCTATCGTATTGGTCTCTACTTAGCGTGGTTCAAAATGAGGTCTATACAACTTCATTTTCACCTCAAGGTCTAAATTTGTATATTCTTACACAGTTGTAATTGTACCTACAATACCATGTCTTAAAACTTTGTACATGTCATGGGAATTTGTATGTTATCACACAGTTGTGTTTGTACATACAATGTCATGGGAATTTGTATGTTATCACACAGTCGTGTTTGTACATACAATGTCATAGGAATGTGTATATTGTCACAAGCACTATTTGTATATTCATCACCTTGGAAATTTGTATGTTATAGCATAGTTGTGTTGTACTTACAATGTCATAGGACGTTGTATTTGTTGATACATCACCACGGAAATTTGTATGTTATCACATAGTTGTGTTGTACATGCAATGTCATAGGACGTTGTATTTGTACATACATCACCACGGAAATGTGCATATTGTCGCATAGTTGTGTTTGTGCATACAACCAAGTCAATATGTGCACTCGCGTATGCACACTGTTGTACATGCGCTATCTAGTTTTTGGAATTAATGAATTGCTGATGAGTTCATTATTGGAAGGTTGTTTAAGTTCCAGTGATGAACGTTTCAAGTCGTATATTCTTCGTTTTTAGCTAGATGTCTTTCAGTAATTTCTCTCGTCATTTTTAGATTGTGATCTTTTGCTATTTTCTGTGTTTTGTAGGAATGGATAGACGAAAACATCAGCTGGGACCCTAGCGAATTTGACGGCCTAAACAAGATCATGCTTCCATCCACTCAACTCTGGGTCCCTGACGTCTACATATTCAATATGTGCGTTATGTGCTTGTTTGTCTGTGTCCGTCTGTATGTGTGTTCGTCATTCAATGTCTTTTTTTGTGTCTCTGTCGGTCTGTTTGTCACACAAGTAATCAAGTAAATTATTTAAAACTGGTTAAAGGATAAAGGCATGATTTTAACTAACAATTTTTATTCACAATTAAAAATAAAAACAGTCAGCAACTTCATTGTTGTCCTCTAATAGTGCCCTATTAAAATAATTTAAACCGTTCGAAGAACATTGAATAGCCTATCTCTCTAATCACGGTATGTCCGAGTGAATGAAGATTGTATATTTCTGTCGAGAAACACGTTAGGTTATACATATAATCATAGGAAATACTTCTGTTCAAAGTTACATTGATTATCACTCTTAGCAATGTAAACATTCTAATTCAGGTATATGCTATTTTTAAATGCCAATATCAAAATGAAATTTCCTTTTTTTAAATAATACGTAAAACAATTTCTCCAATAACAATATGAAATTTCCTTTTTAAGTATTAGCTTAAACAATTTCTCCAATGGCAATGTGAACATGTCCTTTATAATTAATAGCTTAAACAATTTCTCCAATGGCAATGTGAACATGTCCTTTATAATTAATATCATTAAAACAGTGACTACAGTAGCAATGTGAACATATCCTTTATAATTAATAGCCTAATTTTTTAAATCCAATAGCAATGTGAACATATCCTTTATAATTAATAGCTTAAACAATTTCTCCAATGGCAATGTGAACATGTCCTTTATAATTAATATCATTAAAACAGTGACTACAGTAGCAATGTGAACATATCCTTTTTAATTAATAGCCTAATTTTTTAAATCCAATAGCAATGTGAACATATCCTTTATAATTAATAGCTTAAACAATTTTTCCAATAGCAATGTGAACATATCCTTTATAATTAATAGCTTTAAAATAGTGACTATGTAACGGGGTAGTCGGTATCAAGCGTTATTGGTACAATATTGCACAATCCCACTGGTCAGAGGTATTGCCCAACTTGGAAAAACAACACCCGAAACCGTCTCCCGCTAATACTCGTTATCTAAGGAATGACCTCTACGGTGTGATTTGCCCTGTTATAGAATGAATATGGCAATCTTCAACAAAGACAACACACGAGCCCCCGTAAAGATAAATAAAGAATTTAATCAAAAGAATCAAGTGCAGAAAAACGCAGTAAATTACAATTTTCTTTTCTTTTGAATACTCTTAGTTCAGAAGCACTCTAAACCCGAAGTTTAAAATAATTGATACATTAATTAAATTTCAAACACTAATAAAATCGACAAATTTAGCCGTTAATGGCTTATAGCAAATTTTATCACGAAATCGAGTGTTCATTAACATTGGACCGCTTGGTAAATTCACATGATCTGGTCGTCGACTGTTTTTTTCTGCTTGCGTCTCGACTTTAACTTGTCATCTGGATGAACGTGGGATTCTCACAACTCTGACTTCTAAATTCTTTTTCCTCCTCTGGTTCTTGACCTCCTCGCTATTTCTCGCTCTCCAAACAAACTATTTTCATTTGAAAAGAAAAGGGTAAAACGCCCTAAGTATCTCGTTATGCTTTAAGAGTTGAGATTGTCCGTCCATCTTTCTGGTTCGAACAATCAGATCTTACTATCAGTGATAACCTTTATACGGCTATTAAATACTACACAAGTCTTCAGATCAATACAGCCATACCGCTAATTATCAACATCAGAATTTGGGGAAGTCACATATATTCCCGTAAATCATTACGTAAAGTCAGCCGGTAAATCATAGCACACAATCAATATTCACTAATATGATAAATTTAAAATTAATGTAGCACTTTCAAATCATAAATGTACACAGCGGGTTTTCTACAACACCCATTAACCTACCTACTTATATAAGATGAAAATTCTAATTCAGAATTCAAAAGTACATTACTAAATCAATGTAATCACCGAACTATTCATATAAAATATCAACACATCATGCATCTGTAACGAAGAAACATCATATAAATTACATCATGATAAATGTGAATTTGAGTTAAATACCTTGTGTGTTTGGCGTCTTACAATCGTTCCTAAATTCAATTTTCCCTGGAACCACGATTTTACGGACGTCTTTCCCTAAAGTACCGCCTGGAGTCTCTACTATGTCGGAATTAATGATAATGTCCCTCTCTTGCAGAGGAACTTCCAAGACTGACTAAAATTCATTAGATCTTAGAGTATATTCCCCTCAGGTTTAGGGATCGACCCACCCCTCATTCCACATTTGACCAATCGGAATAAATGCTATTCCTACAGACATTTGGAAAACTGCTTAACAATGTGCCAAACATGCCACCAGGGGTTGTAATAACACCCTGCCATTTCACTCAAATCACTTTTGACAGTTTTTCGTGTGAATTTCGCCTTTCTAGCCTGTCATACAACTAGTTTGTTTTTACTATAAACATACTAACAGTGTGACCCGAGTTAGAAAAACATTTTTCCGTGCAAACTCTGCCACAAGATAACAGTTAATTGTTGGCTAGACTGAGAATTAATTAATGGATTTTACTGACGAAAAATTTGACCCTTTACAGACTACAGTAGCAATGTGAACATATCCTATTTTATTAATAGCTTAAAACAATTTACCCAATAGCAATGTGAACATATCCTTTATAATTAATAGCTTAAACAATTTCTCCAATAGCAATGTGAGCATGTCCTATTTACACAATAGCTTAAAACAATTTCTCCAATAACATTGTGAACATATCTTTTTTTAAATAATGGCTTAAAACAATTTCTCCAATAGCAATGTGAACATATCCTTTATAATTAAAACAACAGTGACTACAATATCAATGTGAACATTTTTCTTTTTAAATAATAGCTTAAAGCAATTTATCCAGTAGCAATGTTTACATTTTCTTTTTAAATAATAGCTTAAAACAATTTCCCCAATATCAACATTAACCTTTCGCCAGCTGAAATTAAAATGTATTTTATTCTAAGTTTGGTGTCACGGAAACGATACTACTCTAAACGAGGATCGTGCCAGATTAATCTAGCAAAAACTTTAGTTTGTTTGGAAATGATTAAATTTTTACTATAAAACTCTGTATATGAAGCAGAGTACGTTTATGATCAGTAGTTTGCGTTGGCTGGGATTGGTTCCGTAGTTAATGATAGTGTAATAAATTTGGAGTAAGTGTTAGTGAATTTGAACCATGCTTGGGTCGTTAGTAGTGATTTTGGGTACAAGCCGAATGACTGTCCCTTTCGATAACATAGTCCATATTAAAATTCAGTGGTGTATACAAGTAGTGTGATTGAAAAGGCAGCATTTATGGTTGGAAATCAGTAAATTATAGAATGGAATCAATAAGTTGGAACTTGGTAGGTACCGTTTATGTGGCCATAGTGGAAAATTGGCGTATGTATATGAGTGTGATACGCCGGAAATTCTGTGGATGGACTGGCCTAGGGTCGCGCAGTTAAATATTTCCCAGTTAGTAAGGGAATACTGGTGTAATTTCTATGGCATGACAAGCTATCGGTACGGAAAACGGATGATAATGAAGAAAAACCATGTAAAGGTGCAGTTAATGGACGTTTGGGCAAGTTGTCTCCTCTGGGTCGCCCATTGATTACAGCAAAGATTAATGATTATAGCAGACACGTCTTTCTTTCCATTTTACAACTCAAGTTGTATGGAAGTCTTTGGAAATTTGGGGAAAACATATGACTTCCAGCGTGACTCGCGCCAGGGTTTTGACACCGCTCGGTCAAGTGAATACCCCTGTGCTTGTAACAATAGTTTGCACTAGTTCAATAGTTCATGTCGGTTTTGATTGGTTGAGTACTTTGTGTCGGTTTGGATTGGTTCAGTAGTTTGTATCGGTTTGGATTGGTTCAGTAGTTTATGCTAGTTTGGATTGGTTCAATAATTTATGGTAGTTTGGATTGGTTTAGTAATTTGGGTTAATTTTGACTGGTTCGGTAGTTTGTGTTCTTTTGCACTGGTTCAATAGTTTATGTCAGTTTGGATTGGTTCATTACTTTGTGTTGGTTTGGATTTGTTCAGTAGCTTTTTTTGTTTTGGACTGGTTCATTAGCTTGTGTTGTTTTGGACTGGTTCAGTAGTGTATGTTAGTATGGATTGGAAATGTAGAAACATATTGCAGGGGAACTTTGTTAGTTATTTTTAAGTTGATTGAAGATCAACCTAAATTCACTATTTAAAACAATCTCTGAAATATTAGTTGCAAGAGGAAACAGTAGCTTATCATGATTTGTTACAAATAATTCTTATTGATAAAGATGGTTTTCCTCTTTCACGTCACAATGACATCGTATTTCACATTTTTAAAAATAACTGAATATAATTTTAAAACTTTTAACAGTAATTGTACCTTAAATGAAACCATTATATAGATTTCAATTTCTTACACACTAAAACATTTCATTCTGGTCACAATGTACAAGAACAGGTCATTCATAAGCAGAGAAGCTAGTTACAGTTATCTGAGAATGTAGATAATGTTGACTTTCACACGACAGTAAGGTTCCCATGGTATGTGTACCCTGAATTGAAAGTAATGGACAAGATTCATGTCTTTGTCATTAAAACAAACAAAGTGAGAAAACGTATTTGTCTATAGGTGTCTAAGGAAATATATATTTAGCCAAAGTCTCCATACTTATTTTTCTAATTATGTGTTTTATTTCTTCTATTTAAAGAGCAGGAGCGGCCCTTGATGGCTTTGTCAACGTAACAGGAAGTTACCTTGTTCTCCGCCATGATGGCCGGGTGCAGTGGAACGTGCCATTAGTGATCAAAAGCGCATGCATGGTGGATGTGACGTACTTTCCTTACGACAAACAGGCCTGTGAGATCATGTTCGGTTCATGGATTTACGATGGTTCACAAATCGATTTGAATATAAGATCTTCAACACCGGATCTATCTGAGTACGTTCTTAACAATGAATTCGACCTATTGCAAACAAGTATGGAGCGAATAATCGTCAGTGAGGCTTGTTGCCCAGGGGAAGGGAACCATCCGATGGTCAGGTTCCGGTTAAAGATGAAAAGAAAATCCATTTACTTCGACTACATTGTGATAGCTCCCACCATAGACCTGTGTGTACTTACATTAGCCACGTTTTTGCTTCCCTGCGAGTGTGGATGGAAGATTGCCATTGGACTGACGGTCTTTCTGACGCTGTACGTTCTCCAGCTGCTAATAGCTGAGAATGTGCCCGATACCAATTCCACTCCTTTACTAGGTAACTACTTAGATTGTATTTTACGTTTAGTCTTGGAGACCAAATATAATGAACCACTCGTCATAGACATACTACTACTACCAACAACAGTACTACTACTACTACTACTACTACTACTACTACTACTACTAATAATAATAATATTAACGTTATTTAATATCGTTTCATTTCATTCGGGCCGAGAGGTATTAACATATGTATTATTCACTATATACTAACATGCAATAACTAAAAATTAAGTTCAATAACATACATGACTACAAAATACTCTTTAGGTGTAGTTTTTAACTTAGCAAAAGCCTCCTGATATTTTTTTAGATGTGTTTTCTTACTCAATGCATTTGTCAGGGGTTCAGCCAGTTATGAAAAAAAATGGGAGCGAACTTTCCGATAGTATCCAGTCATTGCCAAATAATAATAATAATAATAATAATAATAATAATAATAATAATAATAATAACAATAATAATAATAATAATAATAATAATAATAATAATAGTGAGAGCTTTGTATAGCGCCTAATCTTTAGAAAACTATGCGCTTTACGACATCTATAATGATATGACTACAAAAATACAAATCAAAACAAACGCTATGAAATAAGAAAACTAAAATAATTGCTGAAACTATTTAAGGTAGGAAACATTATTAGGCCTTTATGTTTGTTCTTGCTGTCCAAAAATGTTTAATAGCACCCTTGAAAGGGATCACTGTTTTCTTGTGTCTAATTAAAATGGGCAATTCGTTCCACGTTGCTGGGCCCTGGTATGCAAAAGAACGTTGTTCATATGGCTTCATTTTCATAGTGGGAATAACGAGTGTACGATTGTCACAACAGGAGGAACGTAATTATCTTGTTGGTGTGTACACATGGGTGAGGCCAGATAAGTATGTTAGACTGTAGTCCGTCAGTGAAACGTAGCACAGAGAACAAATGTTTGATTCTGGATCGAATGGATAGCCAGTGTAGGGAACAGAGCAGGGGGAGGTGTTCTGATCGTGGCACTCTCAGGATGATCCGATCAACTTGGTTTGAACATTTTGAAGTTTTTGGGGTAGATATTGAGACGAACCAGATATAATTGAATTACAATAGTCCAGTCTTGAAAGTACTAATGAATACACAAGTGTTTTAGTTATATCAACTGAAAGATATTCGCGAATGGAGCTGATGCGTCTCAGCTCAAGATATGCAGCCATGCATATGTTCATGACAGTTTGATGCAATGTGAGAGTACTGTCCAGAGTAACACCTAGGTTTCATACTGACTGTGTGAATTCAATGTTAATGTTGCTGATATTTGTTTGAGGTAAAGTATATGAATGAGAAAGACTTTGTGTTGTAATCAGAATGGCCTCAGTTTTATTATCATTCATCTGCAGCTTGTTACTTATCATCCATGCTTTCACATCAGAAATGCACCTCTCTACTTCTTGGATGGTAGCATCAGCTTCAGTTGAGTGGCTGGATTCTTATATTTGGGTGTCACCAGCGTACAATTAGTGAGACACCGGATGATGATATATGATACTTGAGAGCGGCTGAGTTTATAAAATGAAGAGAACACCTTTCTGATCCAAACAAGGTTTGTCAGTTATAATTTGATTAAGCACAACCTTATTTTCAGATAGGTCATTACCTAGTCATAAATTAATTACTTCAGTGGGTAAAGAATCTAATGTTTCGACTGTCAAGGGTCATGAAACTTGGTCTGATGGCAAATTTACACAATGGAGAGAAACACTAACAAAGCCGCACTCTACTCCCTGAATAAAACACTTTCATTAGAAAAAGACTTCTCAGAAAAAGGCAAAGTACCTGATAATAAAAGACTCTCAGACGCTTCTGTCAGGGACGTCGTTCCAATTCATGTGTGTGGGGGGGGGGGGGGCAAAACTTGACGGATTTGTTACTTTTCGTAATAAATGATAAAGTGATATACCTCTCAAAAAAGTTTGCTGTACATTTGTGTTTAAAACAGCATTTGTTGTACACCATTTTTCATATCATACTATAAGATATCCCATTTTAAAACTCCGTTTATGCTAAATTCCTTTCAAATTTTTCATTTTTGTCTTTTTGTTATATTTAGTTTACTTTCAATATGTAATTCAAAATGAACTTTGGACTCTTGAAATAAAATATTTAGATAATATCGTACCAAATTGCTTTGACCTGTGTACATGGTAGCTGATTTTTCATCATGCGCCTGGTATACTTCCAGTATGTTACGTTATTGTCCGTTCGTCTGTTAACAGTTGGTTCCCGCATAATAACTTGAGTTGTTCACCATCTACCGTTACCAAAACGACGTGGATGGCTTGCACTTGGGTAAGGGATATCCTATTGATTTTCGATGAAAAGGACCAAAGGCCAAGGTTACTGTGACGAAAAAAAAAGTAAATGATTTCTGCAACATGACATTATTGTTTACTAAATATACAACAATCTAACGTTATACATAGCTTGAACATCGGGTACAGAAAAGCGCTTGGCTTTAAAGTCAAAAGATTACAGGCCAAGGTCACAATGAAACAAGAAATCTGGTTTTCGTACATTAAAGACGCCACAGAAGCTTGGTTGATAACTTGAGGTTATGGTAAGGAAGAAGCCGTTGATTTTAGTATCACCAGATCAAAGTGCAAGAACACCTTGACCTAAAGAAGAAAATGGTTGTTTCTTCGTACATATTTCAATTCTTGACACAATGGATTATTAAATATGAAACGGGAGTAAACTATGCCGTTAACTGTTTTGTAATTTTTTTTTGTATGGTTTATCGTGATAGTTCATCTGCTTCCCTCTTGATAATCGTAAACGCAATCATTCATGCCTAACGTATTTTATAATATTAGTGATTAGTGTAAGAGTGCTGTGTATATCTATATATTTGTAATTCTTGATTCATGATCGCATTATGTGTAGTTTGAGTAGTAACATCTGTCACATGGGGATTTTGCGACATATGGTAGTAATAGACTCTTGAAAGTATATAATAAGGAGAGAACTGAGCAGAATCATTCCTATTTCGGATTTATATTCGGATTTCTGGTTTTTATTCCATATATTGAAATCAGTTTGTAGATATGTTTTATGTTGTTTGCTTGAGAGGAGGCATATGTTATGTTTATTCATTGGAACTGCAAAGTGCTCATTGCACTTTAGTGTGCGATATTAGTAAGTACGTTAAACAACATACATTAAAACTATCGTTCGATGGAATCAATTACCAAGACTCTGATACAACAATAATGTTCACTTTCACTTGAAACCGATCACACGTGTACTTGACACGTGTGCACAAAACGTGTCCCTCGATGACACAAACATAAATTAAAAGCCATATTCTCGATTTTAGACCCTTATGTAATCCATGAGACTCTTGAGCTGAATGTTTACTGAAGGTGACACCTTTCATGGCAGCTGGAACTGTTTATAATTCTACCCTGCGTTATTAGAGTTTCGCATGCAAAGGAGATGTACAGATTGAGGCAATGGTTATAATATTAATATTAATGGTATGTCCTTTCCTTGATCTTGAATAGACAATGTTTATCGAACATATTCATCTTAGCAGTTTAATTAAGGTGCAAGGAAACTATATCCACATAGCTAAGGCCACATTAAAGTTTTTTAAGTGATAAACCCTTAGACTTTTCTACATGTCCCTTTAAACAGATCTGAAAACCAGGGAAAAATATCTTATACATGGATTCCAAGATGTTTTCTGGAGGTTTGGTATGTAGGGAATAAAATGATGGCCGTGCAATCCATAAAATACTGTTATAAAAAATATCGCTGAAATAGTAACAATTGTACGCTCCGTACTCTTTATTGTCATGTTTCCCTTAAATTATATATTCCAGGTGTATTCCTGTTACTGGTGATGACCTTGAACTGTGTTTCACTTATCATGGCGACAATAGTGATAAACATTAAAAAGAGATCACAGTTGGATCCCATACCGCCTGTCCCTCCTCTTGTTCTCAGGTTTTGCGAGAACTACCTCAGTAAAATCGTCTGCACTCATATCGACGATTGGAAAAGACGGCTGAACGCGCAATATTTTTTCCTTTCAGAGAAAGATGATGTATTACAGGGCAACAACAGAGACCCGATTGAATCTTCCTTCACTGGGGAAATCTCATTGAAAGAGATAACCCCAGAGACAGAGGATACCGATAAACTAATACATAGCTCCTCGGATGATAATATATTGACTGAAAACCAGTCCATAGCGAATTTATCTTACATATCAGAGGAGAGCAGCGAGGAGGAAGACAAGTTATGTCCCTTGCCTTCCAAGAACTGCAATTTGGAGATGTCGTTATACAGACAAACAGTGAATACTACGTATAAGAAGAGACCATCTTACAGGAGAGCAATCAGACAAAATAATGTGTATGGTACAAGAAGGAAATATTTAACAAGAAAGACAACGAAAACATCCAGTATTTTTATTGGATCACACCGAAAATACCAGTGGTATTACGTGGCAGAAGTGATTGACAAGGCAACATTTTTGGTTTACGTAATCAGCATGTTTGTCTCAATTTTGACAACTTTAGTCATTGTTCCTGCGTTGAACTAATAGGTTATATAATTTTTTATGTCAAGGCACTTTAGTCATTGTTCATGCCTTCACCTAACATGGTATATAATTCGTTATTCACGACACTTTAGTCATTGTTCTTCTCTTCACCTAACAGGTTTTACAATTCGTTATGTCATGCAGGGCCGGTGCTTCCGCTAATCGAACTAGGCACTGGCCTAAGGCGCTGGGCTAAAGGGGGGGGGGGGGGCGCCAGAAAAAAAATGCAAATTGGGTTTTATTTCATGATGAGCGGGTGGTGGAGGGCGTGAGTGGGAAGGGGAGAGGGGCGCCATATATCTGTTCAACAACATCAGATCATGGATACAAGTTTTCGTCAAATACAATACGGTCTGTGTAAGTTAAGCAAGGGATCGTGTTCTTGCCAAAACATTTCAGTTTCTTGCATTTATTTCCTTTAAATGGAATCGCAGTAGAGTTTTCATAGTTTCAACGCATCCCCCAAGCTTTCTATACAGAAGCCCTGACTACAATCTGTTATTTCACAATGGTATACAACGCTTGTACATTTGTAAAGAATAAGTACAATTTAAGTCGGATAATGCATCAAAAACATCATCTGGCTATGATGTATGGTTGTTGTTTGAAACAACTGACAACATGCACAGAGGGAGCAGAACAATACATTAACACAGACTGTAAATTACACAGTGGGAGTGTAAAAATGCATATACAGATACTGTAAATTACAGAGTGTATACTACATAGACACAGACAATGTAAATTACACAGTGAGCGGAATATTACACAGACACAGCCTGTGTAAATTACACGGAGTGTAATAATGCATAGACATAGACTGAAAATTATAGAGGTTGGAGTAATAATGCATAGACAAGCATATGTAAATTACACACAGGAAATATAATAATGTCTCAATAAGACAATGTACATTACACAGAAGGCGTGTAATACTACATAAACACAGCATATGTAAATTATGCAGAGGGAATGTATAGCAACAACATATGTAAATTACACAAAAAGAGCGTAAAAATATTACACCAAATAGAGAACAATTTGTTTTACAACATAATAGTAAATTATTTCGAAAAAGGTTACTGTATCGATTAAGAGCAGCATGTACCATTTAGAACAGAGCATTGCATATCATATTGTTGTTATGTTCTAACGATTTTAAGTTGCATCGACACGCTGAAAAGATTGAAGAACCAGTCTTTTAAATATGGCCACAATTAATGTTTAAAGCCTCAATGCCGCCGTTTTCATTAATTTCGCTATTTGTACAATCTACCTAAAGTATGGAATGATGATAGTGATTTGTTAAAAAAAAATCTGACATAAACCGTCTTTTAAAATAATCAATATGCTAAGTATAAACGACGTTCAGATATTCAGTTCAGATTTGGTATGTGCCATCCCCTGCATGCGAGCGAGGCGGACGCTCTAACTACTTAGGCCACCAGAGCGGTCGCACAAATTGATTCACGAAAGAACAAAGACATGCAAGCCAGCTCTTTAAAGCGGATCTGAGAAGAGAAAGCCAGCATTAGATAAAACTTGGACTCGGGCGAATATTGGTGGTCAGCTGATTTTTCGAAATACTTCTAAGCGCGATGGCCTGAAGACAATTCAACATATCGTGGTGACTTCGTAAAATCTTGTGCTGCAGCTTTCGACTGGAACTGGTTGACCGCTACAGTAGCCGTAGTGATTAGGATGTCCGCCTTTGGTGCGATATATAAGCGGGTTAGAAACCCGGCCGAGTCATACTGAAGACTTATGAAAAATATGGTACTAATAGCAGCCTCGCTTGGTGCTCATCGTTAAACTTTTAGCGTTATTACTGCATGGACTGGTGTCAGGATAATGTGGCTGGGTGGGACATGATGATATGTGTCTGTGGCATGACGCCGTAGTGCTAGACATCAATCTACTACCGCACTGCGGAAACTAAATCATTCAAGCTACGTTAAAAATACACACAGTTCCCACAAACACTGAAATTGGTTGACCTACGGATGTTGCCGATGAACGTCGGATTAAATTGTACACATTTGAAAAATGGCAGGGTTTCTCAGTTTGAGGGAGAAATATTATGGCTCACAGTGTGATGAAACCTCGAATTTATTTGGTTTTAACGGAACCCAATGATGTTTAGGAACAATATCTTTCGAGATTCTGTATTATGCAGAAGATTTAGCACGTACACCATTGTGCAAATAACGGCGTCATAGGGGTTTTAACATTTATGTTATTTGCGATGAGAATGCATTTCATGCATCATTTATCTAGAACAGTTTTCATATTTTTTTGCATGTGATTGAAGTAGTTGCAGTTATCTGTATTTAAGTGTTATTTTATAAATTTATTTGAGTACTAGACGCTTAATTTATAATGCATAAATAATACGTGTACATAGTAAAATTAAACGTACCCCCCCCCCCCCCCCTTACTTTCAAGTCTCTATATTTGTTCCTCTTACCCGCCGTCTGGCTTTTCCACCTCAAACTTAAAATTCACATTTATCATTCACATCTATCTGGTATTCTCTCTCTCTCTCTCTCTCTCTCTCTCTCTCTCTCTCTCTCTCTCTCTCTCTCTCTCTCTCTCTCTCTGAAATTCAAAATATTTACATGAAATAAATTTTCTTGTGCTTGAAATTGACGCAGAACTTTAAAACAAAACAAAGAACCAAATGAAGATATGCAATTTAAGCTTCGATATTATTTGTGGCAAGGGGATCTTTCTACATAATTACAAGGAAAAAAACCTGAAAATCAAGATTGTAAACATTAAAGGCAGGAATATGTTGATCATGTTAAGATATATATCCAATATTATATATAATTATTATTATTTAAATATAGCTTGTACACAAAGTCATACTGCATACTAGTCTAGTCATCTAAAGGTAAAATAAATTTATATGGTCAGATAAATAGGAACTTATGGACATTTTATGAAAAAACATAAGTCATAGAATTAATTATACGTGTGAAGCTTGTTGGTTCCTCTCACAAACCTCTGTACTTGCTCCTAGTATACATGCGCTCAAATAACTATATCAGACGCTACCTTGAAATGATTGAGATTCCTGACTACTTGTACGAGCATCTCTCGAAAGAGAGGCATGTCATTATTTCAGGCGATATGAACTCAATTTAATACACTTTTTTTTTAGCGTTATCGCAAAAATTTAAAAATAATTCAAATATTTCGATAGCTGAAATTAGATAAAGACGATGCATACTGCTCCAAACTGTATCTGTCCGAAATATTAATATCTCTCTGAAGAAAGTGAAACGAACACAAATCTTGTGTCGAAATTTGTTGTGTTAGTAAGACCTATTCAGATCTGCCTTCGATAGGTGATGACTATATTTCTTTAGTAAATTGTTCACACCGATAAAGAGTACGATAAGTATGACAAGGACATTTATAACTTAGTAGAGAAAAAACAATACGTGATCTCAAACATGATTGTAAGTAGACAAGCAAATAAACAAGACTCGAAAAATGGTGCAGCCACTGAGCAAAAACTTTGCAGCTGACATCATACCATACAAAAATCAAAATGAGCAAGAACTATTCAGCTCACTTCGTACCATACGATCGAACTGAGCAAAAAGTATTAACCTCTCTTCTTACCAGAAAAAATCGAACTGAGCAAGAAATAATAAATTTATTTGACTTCGTAGCATTAAAAAAAATCGAATTAAGAAAAAAAACTATTCAGCTGACTTCGTACTATAAAAGGTCGAACTGAGCAAGAACTATTCAACTGATTTCCTACCATACAAAAATCGACCTGAGCCAGAATTCATCATCTCACTTCGTAGTTGAGTTCGTACCATAAAAAGTGGAACTGAACAAGAACTATTCAGCTCACTTCGTACTATTCAAAAAATAGAAAGCTCCTTGTCTTTAATCACCTTCAAAATGAACACCTTATTTATTTATTTATTTATTTATTTATTTATTTATTTTTAGTTGTCATCGGCAAATAAAAACAATCTTATAGACAAAAGGTCCTAACATGTCCATGTACAATGGGAATGGGAAAAACAGCGCCGACCCCGACAATGACTTGAAAATGCTCTTTTTGCAGTGCTGTACAAATTATCTGAGAAAATTTTCCAAGAAAAAAAAACTAATACAATTATTTGCGACGACGGAAATCCTATTTCCTAACCACTAACAGCGGGCTTTGTAAAGATCATTAATTGTAACTCCCAGTGTGGTAAACCTAACTATACTGTCTTTCCCGATATCGATACTCAAGTGGTCATTGACACCATTTGTTAAGCTGCTCTTCTCTTGAAAGTATAATAATAGAATTCGAGTGAAAATATGGAGAACAATAGGAAGCACATATCAAAGTGTACTTAGTGAGGTCGTGGTTTGTATAAAAATTGCCAACGACTTTCACTGGTACGTGCTTGATAAGTTTGAACTTGAAATAGACACATAATGCAGCGAGAACGAACTGACTTTGAAAGACAACGGAACGAAATCCTGTTTTAAATCTTTTCTTCCAGTGTCTTGTCCTAGTATCAAGAGTATGCCTCGTAACTTAAGGACCAAATAGCTCTCAACAGCAATACTTCTCCAATTAGCTCAGACCTAAACGTTGTACCCGTTGTTTTGTATATTTAATTTGCATTATATTAGTTAGTGTTATTATTTTTTAAAAAATTTCATTATATGCTAATGCAATGTAGCTTTGTATGTTGGACCTAACATTATCCAAAATTAAAGTTACTTTGGCCCTGAATTATTGCTTTTTTTGTAATTTTGTACGCTAATAATACATAGCAGAAACATTCTCTCTATGCATGGGATCAATATCAGGAACATTATTAAAAGAAGTAATCATGCTTATTTAGTCACGGTTTAAGTTATTCGAATTCCACTACAATTTACCAAGCGTACTTGGCATAGTCCAGGTTAGATATTATAATTTAGTAACCTATTTTCTAATTTTAATCAACATTTTATTTTGTAAGTATTAAAACGATTCTTGTAGGTTATATACCATTTGGTAAAGGTTAGTTTGTTTAAAAAGATTTCAGAAAAGAGAAAAAGACTATACGATCTTGTTACTCGAACGATTATTCAGATTATAAAAGCTCGTTACAGGAAAGATTATTCAGATCATATAAGCTTGTTACTGGAACGATTATTCAGATCATATAAGCTTGTTATTGGAACGATTATTCAGCTCATATAAGCGTGTTACTGGAACGATTATTCAGATCATATAAGCTTGTTACTGGAACGATTATTCAGATCATATAAGCGTGTTACTGGAATGATTATTCAGATCATATACGCTTGTTACTGGAACGATTATTCATTCGTGCTTTAACATCCGATCAGAGTCAAGTTATTGTTGTGTACAGTATTTGATTTGGAGCTATTCGAATAAGTTCTTCTCGGTAAATACAAAAATGTTCTGATAACGATCTTGCAAATAGTGACTTGAATTTATGGGATTTAAAAAAAACCGATTTCTTCTTGGATTGTATGATAGCAATCCAACAAAAGACCGTTGGTACATCAACACTTTCCCAGTCATCACAGACACATCAATGATTTCAGCTATAGACTTAATTTGGATTTACACTAAAGATTATTCACAACTTGAATTATTAGTACTTATGACTGTAATTCTATAATTATTTGGGATTTAATTCGCAATACCGTAAGTGTATCTTTTCTTTAACATTCACTTTGTAACCTAGGGAAATAAATTATATATTGAATTGTATAAGCTTGCTGCTTTTCACTCTTTTCTAATACCTTTTTGAGACCATATATTTTTAATACATTAAGTCACCATTTTAAAAGTACAATCATTGGCATTGATGCACCTGTAATGTCATAGTAAACCATTATTTAGATTTGTGAAGAACGATAATGTAACTTGTTGCATCCTCGTATGTATTTCCTATTCCTCATCTGTAATAGTTTAAAATATGAGCCACTCACTTTCTCGAAAGTTGTCTGAAATCATCAATGCAAATTATTAAATTTCTCGTGTTATGAGTGTTCTTTATAATTATAAATGAATTGTCGTTGTGGAGTGTTATGAATAGTTAATTATTATTGTGTGCTTGACCTTTGTCCGTGATTGAAGGTAGAATTTTGACCTACCTGATAAGGATTGAGCTTTTAAGATGTTTAATGAACTGAAGTTCAAGAATTAGCCTTGATTACGACCTTAGAATGGAAGTGAGCTTTTTGACAATATCTCACAATGTTCATTAGTTTTCAGAACATGTTATTGCAACATAGGTCAAGTAGGGTTGCATATGGAAACAAATTTAGCTGTGTTCAAGTATAATTTGAGGGGAATCGTTTATTTAAATCATTCACTGTAATTACAGAGAGCTCGTTGAACATTTGACTAAAACCCTGATTTGGGAGTATTGTCGACTCTTTCAAATACTTTGTGTATTATATAATTGGAATACATCAGTATATTGAAAATAACTGTACTTCATTCGAGACATTCTGTGCTTTTGGACTTGTGGTAGAAACTTAAGGATTAATTTGAATTTAATTTGCAATACTGTATATGTCGTTTAAATGTTCAGCTTGTATTATAGGAAATTTATTTGTTGAACTTTACAAGGCTTGTTGGCTCACTTCTTTTTATTACTTAAAGGCCACAGAGTCTTAATGGAAGACTGATTGATTTTCGGCCACGTCTATACACGTCTTATCTTTATTAACACGATTTTGCCCGAGTATTTCTGCAAATCATATTTTAAAAGCGTTATTTTTATATTTTCATGTGTTCTATAACAAGATCCTTTCTTCAAAATCTATATTAACGTCAACATGTATCAAATTACAGTTTGTTTTGTGCTGAAAGCATGAGATTTTAATGGTTGTGTAATAATTTGCAATCACTAAATTTAACCATAAACGTTTAATATATACATTTTTATTAAACCTAATTTAGTATGACGATTTTTTGGCTGCTTTTTTTAGGCGTATGCCATTGCATTGTGTCTGAATCTTTATCATTCTCAGATATTTCGCCAATCGCTTCTTCCTGAACGATAGTTTGTAATTTAATTAATTTGTATTAAGGAAAGGTTTGTCTTTAATTGTTAAACTGAAAATGTCAAGACTGAATTCTATTACTTCTTGATTATTTTTAAATCTCCTCTCAAATGGTAACATGGCCGTTTTAGTTTGAGCCATTCTTCGTGTAAAGTATAACTGATAAAGAACGAACTATAAACCTCACCATAATATAGGACATTATATATATATATATATATATATATATATATATATATATATATATATATATATATATATATATATATATATATATATATATAGAGAGAGAGAGAGAGAGAGAGAGAGAGAGAGAGAGAGAGAGAGAGAGAGAGAGAGAGAGATTTTAAAAGGTAGATTGAGAATGTTGTATTCTTACTTGTTTATAATGTGTTGTGTTACAAAGAGTGGCTATCGGCTTACTCTGGGAAAGTAAAGGAAATCTGTTTGGTTTGTAGAATGAATTCGCTCGAAGACGAGGTTATCGTATCCGATTGCAGTCAAAACACATATAATTTAGGAAAAAAAAGAAAGAAGAAATTCTAATTTTGGCTGAAACAAAAAGGACATTAACGTATTGCAAGTATTAATTACATTACTCAGGAATTGATTTCAAAGTTTCGATGCACAGTATGTGTTGTTGTTTAAACGTCAATGAAATAATTATCAAATTCAAGTGTTAACCAAGCAGTTAGGAACAACTTAGCTAAACAGAAGTACGACGCAACTCGTTTGCTACGTGGATATTTACTCATCAGTCTAAAAACCTACTACTACCGAGTATTGTTACTGTGTACCGATTTTTGTTTCAAGGAAAAATGTCCTATAATTTGCACGTCATAATCCTTTTTTTTTTCTGTAAAACTTTATTTAAAAAAATACCCATACAAATCACACACCTCTTTTCTCTTTGACATTATTGCATATGGCTGCCTTTCAAAATCATCATAGCTCCTACCAAACTGAGCAGTGCACCGTATGTCATTAGTCGTGGAAAAATACTTGACATTTGTTTAAGCTAGCTTAGAACGTGGTGCTGCGATGGTTAACTATGATAGCTCTTTAATTATCAAAATGAATAATTCACAAAGGGTCAAACAAAACTAATTTTATTTTTAAACCGGAAGTAGGATTTGTCCAGATCAGCTGATCCAATAACTGATACTCAACCAAGAAACAAATTAATCTAAAATAATGTTAGAGTAGATCTTAAGGAGGTGCCGTTATTTGTTCACTTTTAAAACGAGATCATAGTGTCGAAGCTTAAAATGTCAAGCCAGCTAAGATTCAGACCAAAAATAAGAGAGGCGGTGCAGGCAGTTCACACTCTAAGAAGAAAATCCCCAAGAAGAAAAAAATCTTCCGCGAGAAAATATATACTGTCGCTAGAACGCGCAAGTACTTAAGAAAACCTGACTCAGTTATAATTTATCCTTTCTAATCATGAAGCCTACCAAACCTGACTTAAGAGTAGCGTTTCCCAATTAAATGAAAATATGGAAATACATTTCTAAAGAAACTTCTATTCTATCGACGTCTTCTTCTCCTAAGAAAAATCGATAAGACATAGCAGATATGTTATAACATTTACTGGATTTTAACAAACAAGAACTGCCAAGATTAAATCCCCTTTCAAGAAATCATCGTCAAGTCGAGAACATTGTTATATTGGTACGACGTTCAGACAATCAGTGGAGACGAATTCTAGTAGGAACAAGTGTTATAAAAGATTCACTTCAATATTAAAAGATGTCACAAAGTTCACGCCATTATTGTTGACAAGGTCCAATGAACCTTCTTTCAGAATAGAATATAGGGACTCCCTTCGCACCAAACATTTTAGATGTTTTGACAGTTATTACCGATCAAACGCTCCCATGCGGAAACAAATCATTCAAAATGTACCTAGAGAATTAATCGGTATCGTGAGTGAAATGATGTTTGAACATTTGGAAAGAACTGTGCTTCTTACTAGGACAAAGAAAAAGCGATTAGGACGACAATATCAACTTCTTCGCCAAATGGCGAACAAGACAGAAAACAAATGATGTTTTGTAATGGTAATGATTTCTACTCATGCTGACAGGCCCGCTGTTAAAAGCGATTGCTCCTTGTTTATGACCAATTGTTTCATATTTTTAGGACAAAAAAACGAAGAAGGAGATTTAAAGGTCACACCTTTCAGGTAAGACATAATACTTGTATCCTTGGATCTTACGGAAGGACGAAAATTACAATTTTGAACTCCATCGTTGATGCCAACTTCTGACACCCCATGCACCTAATAATTTATTCTCGTCGAGACATTACAGTTGCAAAAAAATATTACAACCGTTCAAGTATCGATTTGATCTGTCAGAAAATCAAACAGTGGAATTATATGGACACATATTGCAACGAATTTAGTTGTTTCATCAGAAAGCTTCAAACGAAATGAATCGGAAAAGAAAACAAAGAAGAAAAGAAAGCAACTCCCATGTCGAAGACAGACACTGTGTTGGCAGAGGGTAGTAGCTTAATAGCCGACATAGCAAACTTGAACCTCTACATCGAGCCATTCCTGCATTAAATCGATAGAAAGCTGATTTAATATCTCATAAATTGCATGTATAATATTTGTTTGTTTTAAATTTAATCCGTTGAAAGACGACGAAACGAAACTACAGCGTTCATGAAATTTGTTCTGTTACTCGTTTTTTGCATTACTAGTCACATGACTACCCAGCTATCACAACCTACATTTCAATGACACCCGCGGCCCAATAGTCACGTTGTGTATAGTCTAATATTGTAAAGAAAACTAAAGTCACATAATAAATGTAGAAAAACGAAAGAATACAATTTTTTCAACATATTTATTGAGATCAACTACCACAAACCCATAGCTGTCGTTGTAACCTGCAGAACGCCAGATTCACCAAGCAGAAAACATGTCATTGCGACAGTCATGTGATACCCAAAAAAAACATCGCTGACATGTGCTCAATACTTATAGAAACTGGCTATCTCCAGGTTGCCTAGATACCATTAGGTTTCTGGTCGTTGTTTTGCGAATAAATATGTTGAGAATTAAGTGTTCATTACACTTTACAATTTTTTTATAATTACAAATATTACACGATTTACTGTTATAATTTTGAATGTTGTGTACAACAACATTGAAAATGAGTTTATTGTTTATTGTAAGCGGTTAACAAATGCCAAAACCGCACGGTTTTGGCGAATTCCAAATTTTATAATGGCAAATGATTATGACCGTACACTCCATAAATAGCCAAATATAAAAAATGGATTGGATAAGGTCAGAGGAAACTCGGATTACCACGATCCAGGAGAAAACCCAAAGGTCATTTTCAGAGACACAATGATCTCTCTATAATAATGAAAAAAAAACGAGAAATTCTTCTCAAAATTGTTCAAAAAATTATGTGTTTTATATTATATATTTGTCTACGTCTATGCTTACCACTAAACAAAACCTTGAAACTCCGCTCTCGTTGTGTGAGCGTGTGTTGAACTCTTGCTAGCTTGTGAGTGATATTGCGTGCATATTTCATCCCATCTTTTACTCGGCCTACACTCTCTTATGACATAATTTGTTTGTGTATTTGTAAGAATTATTTGTGTAAGCACTTCAATCCTGTTCATTTGGATAGTAGTGGTAGTAGTTACAACATACAGCGTGTTGGACGGTAATCAAAAGATGGGTTTTGGATATATATGATAAAGTGATAGATAGTACATTTGAGCTATGTTCTCATAGATTTTCACCGTGTTTGACCCGAAAATATCCCTCCATGTAAACCCGTGGACATTGTTAACATGGAATTTTATGTATGACTTCCACCCCTTCAGTCGCCCCATAGTACTGCGGCGGGACTGTAGGCTAGAATGACCATGTTTTGAAACGTTTTATGTACAACTTTTTATTCACAAAAGTGTATGAACTTGCTAAGCTAATAGTAGAATACGGATGTGCTACCAAATCTCTAACTGGATATTTCTTACCTAGTGTGGTGTAGCAGATGTGACTGGTGCAGAGGAAGTGGGGCGAAGCCTTCGTATCACACACTCTGCTGCCATTTGGGCTATATTGAAACCTTGCCTAAGACATAACATTCGTTTCAGAAACGTCTATGAGAAAAATATGGTAGATAATGCACGCATTTCGTCTGCATATATGTCTCAGCTAGGATTTTTTAAAATATATTTTTACGACAGCTATTACTGCTTCCTGATTTAAAGAGTTATCTAGTCATCCACACAAGTAGCGAGAGAGAGAGAGAGAGAGAGAGAGAGAGAGAGAGAGAGAGAGAGAGAGAGAGAGAGAGAAGATACACTCTGACATTCTGAGAGGCCCCTAGTGGCCGAGTGGTCTAAAGCGCTGTCCGTAAAGGATCACTTCCATCTCATCTCTGTCTGCGTGGGTTCGAGTCTAAGATTAGGCTAATGTAGTTATGTGAGAAAGCTTGCCAGTAGCTTCTCGTGGGTCGGTGGTTCTTTCCGGGGGTTTTCCGGGTTCTTCCTCCACCATTAATACTGTCCGCCATGTATAGCCTATCGTGTGCTGAAAAATGGCATTAAACCATAAAAAAAAACAACAAAAAAAAAACTGACACTCTGAAGCTCTTTATTGGATTCACATAGATAATATATAATTTAATAAAATGTAACTATGGAATATTTATGTGAAAATTCTTCTGTTGTAAAAATAAAAATGTCCAATTGTTTTCTGTTTTATATGGTGTATTGCTTATCGTTGCCAATATATCGATGTTGTAACATTTAAAAAATTACAGGTGTTGTCATCTGGCTATAGCGAATAATAATAATAATAATAATAATAATAATAATAATAATAATAATAATAATAATGAGGACTTTCTATAGCGCCTAATCTTTAGAAGCTCTAAGCGCTTTACACCATCAATAATGATATGACTACACTACAGAACAACAAAAGACAAAAAAAAAAAACAACAAAACAATGAAATTGGAAAACATTAAAACATGCTGAAAACATATAAGATACAAAACATGATTAGGTCGCTAAGTTTGTCCCTGCAGTCGAAACAGGTGAGTCTAACGAGCACTCTTAAAAGGGACCACTGTGTCTTTGTGTCTAATTTCAATGGGCAATTCGTTCCACGTCGCCGGGCCCTGGTGTGCAAACGAACGTTGTCCATATGACTTTGTTTTCACCTTGGGAACAATGAGTATACGATTATCAGAAGAAGAGCGTAAGGATCTAGCTGGTGTATACACATGGATGAGGCTGGATAGGTATGTTGGACTGGAGTCTATCAGTGAGACATAGCACAGAGAACAAATTTTGTGTTTCTGTTTTCATTTTCTGTATCGAATTGATAGCCACTGTAGGGTACAGAGCAGTGGTGAGGTGTGCTCTGATCGAGGTACTCTAAAGATGTTCCATGCAGCTGTGTTTTGAACTTTTTAAAGTTTCTGGAGTAAATATTGTGACGAACCAGACAGAATTGAGTTACAATAGTCCAGTCTTGAAAATACTAATGAACACACAAGTGTTTTAGTGGCATCAACTTAAAGATATTTACTAATGGAAATGATGCGTCTCAATTCAAGATATGCAGCCTTGCATATGTTCATGACATGTTGGTGCAATGTGAGAGTACTGTCTAGAGTAACGCCTAGGTTCCGTACTGACTGTGAGAATTTAATGTTGGTGTTGGTGATATTTATTGTCTGAGGTAAAGGATGTGAATGAGAAAGTCTTTGTGTTGTGATCAGAATAGCCTCAGTTTTATCATCATTCATCTGCAGCTTGTTACATGTCATCCATGATTTCACTACTCTTCTCCATGAATGGTAGCATCAACTTCAGTTGGGTGGCTAGACTTGTATATTTGGGTGTCATCAGCATACAATTGGTGCGACACTGGGCAATGATCTATGACACTTGAGAGCGGCTGAGTATACAGAATGAAGAGAACAGGACCAAGAACAGACGCCTGTGGAACACCACACCATACGTCAACTGGGCTGGAGTGTATTCCATTTGCAGATATAATTTGTGTCCTGTTAACTAAGTAGGACTTGAACTACTGTAAGACTATATTCTGAATGCCAAATACATGCTGGAGACGGTGAAGTAATATATCATGGTCTATTGTGTCAAATGCTGCAGATAAATCCAGGAGAGTGACGACTGTAATCTTTCCACTATCCAAAGCAGAGAGAATGTCACTAAATACTTTCAGAAGAGTAGTTTCCGTACTGTGGCAAGGGTGATATGCAGACTGTGCATTGCTAAAAAGACAGTTTGAATTCAAATGAGATACAAGTCGAGTTAGAATAACCTTTTCTAAGATTTTTGATATGAATGGGAGATTAGAAACTGGGCGGTAGTTCTTTAAATCGTTATGGTCCAGTGTTGGTTTCTTAAGCAGTGGCTATACGATGGCAGTTTTGAAAAATGATCGGAATTCCCCCGATGAGAGAAAGAGAGAGAAATATTAATAACATCAGTTATTGAAGGCAATATTGGGTCTAAGCACTCAAGCAGCAGTGATGTCGGAATTGGATCAAGTTCACAAGACTTTGGTGCACTTTTCATCACGATTGTCCGTACTAAATGAATAGAAACAGGTTCAAATGCTCCTAACGGTTGTCGCTGAAATTTCTGCATCATAACTGTATGGTGACGAATCAGTTGAAATTGTGCTGTCAAGCAAATATCTAATGGTTTGTACTTTGTCATCAAAGAAATTTGCAAATTGATCTTAGTACTTTAGTGGGATGATTTGGCTAAATGGACTATGTTTGTGACGTTCTTCTTAGCGGCTTCGTAGATTTGTTTATGAATAGTGAGTCTGGTGGAAAGCCAAAGCCTCTCTGCTTTTCAGCGATGTCTTTTAGCAGTGCAAAGCTGGTCCCTAACACTGCTATACCATGGAGAACACTTTTGTATTTATACTCCGCATTTGGTGGCTGGGGCATGTTTTTCAAGCAATGAACGCAGGCAGTTATCAAGTTGTTCCGCTGTTGGATGTAAAAAAGTCGTTAGGTTTTCTTGGATGTCATGCATGAATTTGGTTCTTTTTATCATACGGTGGTTTCTCTTAGTAGCAAATAGAGGTGGAGGGTTAGGGACTGATACGTCGAGATGGCATACAATGCAGAGGTGATCCGATGCAAGTTCGTGGGATACAAGAGTGGATTGCAGAATATTATCATCAAGTCTATAAAGAAACCAGTCTAAAATGTGACCAAGTTTATGGGTAGGTTGGTTAACTGACTGTTTAAGATGGAAAACATGAATGGAAGCTAGGAGTTTTGACATGTATGGTTGACCAGGACCGTCAAAGTGAAAGTTGAAATCTCCAAGAATAATTAGGTTGCCACCAATCAAATTTCCATACTCTAGAAGATTTGGAAACTGCTCCAAAAAGAGAGATTCAGTCAGCTTGTTTTTTCTACTATGAGGAGGACGGTAGAGACAGAAAAAATGGACTGACCTTTAGACTAGTTTCAAACGATGAGTGGCAGAAATTGAAGATTGTGTTGTACTTAAGGCATTTGATCATGGAATTCGTTGTAATTACGGCAATTCCACCTCCGCGAGAGTTGCGGGGGGAACGACTTGATGGAGTAATCGCTAGGTGTTAAATCCGCAAACTTACATTCATCATCTGCGGAATGTAACCAAGTTTCTGTCAGGAAGAAGACGTCAATATTCTGGTCGTTGATAAAATTAACAATTTCTGTGCGCTTTTCCGGTGATTCTACTGATTGAGCGTTGAATAATGCAATACGTAGTGGTATCCCTGGGGCAGTTGACACAACGGTATACGATTTAAGAGGAATTTGAACCAGGTTATTAAAATTAACGGCGGAATTTTTAAGTTGTTTATCCGTTACGGGAGAAAGGGAGATAACTGGAATTCTTCTTCCTGTTCTACGCCGGCCAGGTTTGAAAAAACGTTTCTTTTTTCGTTTCCGTTTCATTTAAGAAATGATGAATGTGTTCCCAGTTCGTTTAGTCTTGTGCACAATGTAGTATCCAGAACTAAGGTGTGGTCATGTAATCCAATTAATGAGTGTCCGTTATATTGTAAGCGGTCACGTGACGGCGGTTTATTCAAAAACAAATGACGTCTTAACATTGGGACAAAACAGCTGAGAAAAATTCTAATTGTTCTCGTTTCCAAAACAAGGAGATGAATTAACACATACGAACGGAACAGCCAATGCATGATGAAACACAATAATGTAGACGATGATAGAGAACAAGCACAAATATCATAAATATAGCACAAAATCGGAAGAGCCTATCTCGAGCAGTTAAGCGATGGCGGCCATCTTTCCGGAAGCCCAATAAGTATAATAAGAATAAGTAGAAACAAATATACAATTATCTGAAGAAAAAAATAGCGGTTTCCGTAAATATTCCATTGATGAATTTTTCAGTTGAACAAAATATTATATGTGGTATATATGCACTTTTCCGTTGTATGAATGGAAATCGAATGCCCGGTGCCGAAGCTGAACTCTTTAAAATTATTACTAACCGGAACTTCTGTTACAAAAGTAGATATCTAATTTTAGTAACTGGGATTTTCAGCATGCAGTTGACTATGTGGAAATGAAAGTGACGAAAGTTTGAACGATTGAAGCTTGCAATAGAAAGTATTTCGAAACACATGAAGTTTACCAAAATTTATTTGTTTGTATGTTTACATAGATACTTACTCCGAGTTTACTGACCCTTCCCACCCCGCTTCAGACGACTTTTATTTTGACATTTATGTTGGATTGTGGTCCTGGAGCCATCGATCAACACGTAAATTTCCGTTTTTTCGCGACATTAGTGAGGCTGACACCAGTGACGTCATAAAAAGGTGAAGTACTTCTTGTTGGTCTATGGTATGGAGAGAGAGAGAGAGAGAGAGAGAGAGAGAGAGAGAGAGAGAGAGAGAGAGAGAGAGAGAGAGAGAGAGAGTACACTAATTTATTATACTTTAGAAGATACACTCTGACATTCTGAGGGGCCCCTAGTGGCCAAGTGGTCTAAAGTGCTGTCCGTAAAGGATCACTTCCATCTCACCTCTGTCTGCGTGGGTTCGAGTCTAAGATTCGGCTAACATAGTTATGTGAGAAAGCTTGCCAGTAGCTTCTCGTGGGTCGGTAGTTCTTTCCGGCGGTTTTCCGGGTTCTTCCTCCACCATTAATACTGTCCGCCATGTATAGCCTATCGTGTGCTGAAAAATGGCATTAAACCATAAAAAACAAAACAAACTGACACTCTGAAGCTCTTTATTGGATTCACATAGATAATATATACTTTAATAAAATGTAACTATGGAATGTTCATGTGAAAATTCTTCTGTTGTAAAAATAAAAATGTCCAATTGTTTTCTGTTTTATATGGTGTATTGCTTGCTTATCGTCGCCAATATATCGATGTTGTAACATTTAAAAAATTACAGGTTTTGTCATCTGGATAAAGCGAATAAGTAGAAACAAATATACAATTATCTGAAGAAAAAAATAGTGGTTTCCGTAAATATTCCATTGATGAATTTTTCAGTTGAACAAAATATTGTATGTGGTATATATGCACTTTTCCGTTGTATGAATGGAAATCGAATGCCTGGTGCCGAAGCTGAACTCTTTAAAAATATTACTAACCGGAACTTCTGTTCCAAAAGTAGGTATCTAATTTTAGTAACTGGGATTTTCAGCATGCAGTTGACTAGTATGAGGAAATGAAAGTGATGAAAGTTTGAACGATTGAAGCTTGCAATAGAAGGTATTTCGAAACGCAAGAAGTTTACCAAAATTTATTTGTTTATATGTTTACATAGATACTTACTCCGAGTTTGCTGACCTTTCCCACCCCGCTTCAGACGACTTTTATTTTGACATTTATGTTGGAGTGTAGTCTTGGAGTCATCGATCAACACGTAGATTTCCGTTTTCTCGCGACATTAGTGAGGCTGACACCAGTGACGTGCCCAGTTTCTAATCTCCCATTCATATAAAAAAATCTTAGGAAAAGTTGTTCTTACCCAACTTGTATCTCATTTGAATTCAAAAATTCTTTTTAGGAATGTACAGTCTGCATATCACCCTTGCCACAGTACGGAAACTACTCTTCTGAATGTATTTAATGACATTCTCTCTGCTTTGGTTAGTGGAAAGATTACCGTCCTCACCCTCCTTGAATTGTCTGTAGCATTTGACACAATAGACCATGATATATTACTCCGTCTCCAGCATGTATTTGGCATTCAGAATATAGCCTTACTGTGGTTCAATTCCTAATTAGTCAACTGAAAAAAAATTGTTTTGCAAATGCATTACATTCCAGCCCAGTTGATATATGTTGTGGTGTTCCACAGGAGTCTGTTGTTGGACCTGTTCTCTTCATTATATACACTCAGCTGCTCTCAAGTGTCATAGATCATCAACCAGTGCCTCACCAATTGTATGCTGATGACACCCAAATATACAAGTCTAGCCACCCAAATGAAGTTGATGCTACCATCCATGGAGTAGAAAGGCACATTTCTGATGTGAAATCATGCATGAAATGTAACACGCTGCAGATGAATGATGATAAAACTGAGGCCATTCTGATCACAACCACAAAGACTCTCTCATTCACATCCTTTACCTCAAACAGTAAATATCACCAACACCAATATTAAATTCACAGTCAGTACGAAACCTAGGTGTTACTGTAGACAGTAATCTCACATTTCACCAACATAACATGAATATATGCAAGGCTGCATATCTTGAACTGAGATGCATCAGTTTTATTTTCAAATATCTTTTCAGTTGATGCTACTAAAACACTTGTGTGTTCATTAGTATTTTCATGACTGGACTATTGTAACTCAATTCTGTCAAGTTCGTCACAATATCTACTCCAGAAACTTCAAAAAGTTCAAAACACAGCTGCATGGATCATCTTTAGAGTACCTCGATCAGAGCACACCTCATCACTGCTCTGTATCCTACACCAATTCGATACAGAATCAAACACAAAATTTGTTCTCTGTGCTATGTTTCACTGACAGATTCCAGTCCATTATACCTGTCCAGCCTCACCCATGTGTATACACCAGCTAGATCCTTATGCTCTTCTTCTGATAATCGTATACTCATTGTTCCCAAGGTGAAAACAAAGTCATATGGACAACGTTCATTTGCACACCAGGGCCCGGCGACCTGGAACGAATTGCCCATTGAAATTAGACAAAAAGACACAGTTGTCCCTTTTAAGATTGCTCTGAAGACACCTGTTTTGACTGCAGAGACAAACTTAGCGACCTAATCATGTTTTGTATCTTATTTGTTTTCAACATGTTTGGTATGTTTTCCAATTTCATTGTTTTTGTCATTTGTTGTTCTGTAGTGTAGTCATATCATTATTAATGGTGTAAAGTGCTTAGAACTTTTAAAGATTAGGCGCTATACAAAGTCCTCATTATTTTTATTTTTATTATTATTATTATTATTATTATTATTATTATTATTATTATACCAACACTTGATGCATCTGGGTTTCTTCAGTGTGCTGTGACAGCAACAGGTTTCTGGTCATTGGTCATTCTTTACATTTGTGCACTGAGGGACAGGAATGATTGCACAAGTTAGACTGGTTTTGTGACATGGAGATTAAGATATTCTACTAGCTCAAGATAATAATAAATATGTCTATGATAGAACAGGTAGAAAAGTGAAAATAAGAAAGGCAGAAAAAAGTGAAAGATTCTCCCATTTCATTTTTGTTTCTTCATACTCAAACTAATCCAGTTACCTTGGCTTTAAAGATGTAAGTGTACCATAACTGGCATAACTCTGAGAATCACTTGGTCTTGCTTGTAAGTGATTACTGCATTTAGAATATCATGGTGAAAAGCTCCAACTTGAAGAACACTAAGTCAGGAACTCTTCTCTTCATCGGTGGTTGGTATGTTTTTCTGTGCCCCTATACTATGCAGTGGAAAACAGAACTTGTAAGAAATTTGTTGCTGCAGATATCTGTCTGAAAGTTTGCTTTGATTAACCCTAGTTTGACTAGATGCTGGGGTCATATATTGTAAGTGGGTGTGCCTGCTAGGTCATTGGTGATCTTGATGGTCAGCATGACCTTGGTTTACCTGGACTCCAGTGACTACTCCTGGATATCCAGCATCACACTTATGCTAAGTCACACAAATGAGAAGTGTGCAGAGCATTTTGAATTCCTTGTTTTAGACTCGTAGGCTGAGTGTGAACCCACTGGACTGCTGACCATGCACTCTTGTAGTGGACAGGTGATTGTGAACCCACTGGACTGCTGACCATGCACTCTTGTAGGGGACAGGTGATTATGAACCCACTGGACTGCTGACCATGCACTCTTGTAGTGGACAGGTGATTGTGAACCCACTGGACTGCTGACCATGCACTCTTGTAGTGGACAGGTGATTGTGAACCTACATACTGCTGACCATGCAATCTGGTAGTGGACAGGTGATTGTGAACCCACTGGACTGCTGACCATGCAATCTTATTGTGGAGAGGTGAGTGTGAACCCACTGGACTGCTGACCATGCAATCTTATAGTGGAGAGGTAAGTGTGAACCCACTGGACTGCTGACCATGCAGTCTTATAGTGGACAGGTGAGTGTGAACCCACTGGACTGCTGACCATGCAGTCTTATAGTGGACAGGTGAGTGTGAACCCACTGGACTGCTGACCATGCAATTTTGTAGTGGACAGGTGAGTGTGAACCCAATTGACAACTGAGCATACAGTCTTACATTGGCCAAGGCTAATGTGAGCTGTACAGAAAATTTATTGGACTGTTACATTTGGTCTTTCTTCGGACCTCCAGCTTATATGTATGTACAGCAGACTGTATAATTTCATTTTTTTCTGGGCAATCTTGACACATAAATTGTCCAAGTGATAATCGATGGAATTCTTAAATTGTCAATAAATCCCTGGCCTGCAAATAGAGCTATCCGTTGCCATAATATTTGGGAAATTATAGCAACTTGGGTCACATTATCTTTGTCAACATTATTTTGTAGCTCAGTCACATAGTGACATGTTTTTATTTCAGAATTTATCGTGATGGCCAGGAATAATGGGCAGTGAGAATTCTAAGAAGGACAGAAAGGAGGACAACCAGTCATCAAAGTTACCAGTTATGGAAGTGTCAAAAGGTCAAACAGGCCAGGAAAGGGAGATTAATCTTATAGAGAAAATGCAGCCTTATGTTCAGTTGCCAGAAGAAAAAGGTAACCATAGGTCAACTGACATAATTTGGCAATCTGGTTATGTATTATAAAATTGTTATAAGCACAAGATGGTATGATCAAAGTTTAGGGAAACCAGGTTATATTACTTTGTTCTATGTAAGTCAGAAGTTATAAAATTGCAATTATACAACTCATTTTTTAACTGTTCATAATTGGACATTCTATGAACAGGTGTGGTTGGGAATACAGTAAAAGGAACTCATCTCAGATTTCTAATCTTTTATGATCTTTTACACAATCTGTTTTACACCAAAACATCCCATTTATATGGAGTTAAATGGAACTGAGAGAGCTATATCCCTTGGATGTGAAGCCAACCCATTATAATACATGTTATAATGTATTATCATTACAGCACTCTTGTAATGAAGACAAGATTTCTTTCATTTTATACTTGACAGTTAAGATCTCCACCATTTTATACATGGTAGACAAGATCTCCACCATTTTATACATGGTAGACAAGATCTCCACCATTTTATACATGGTAGACAAGATCTCCACCATTTTATACTTGGTAGACAAGATCTCCACCATTTTATAAATGGTAGACAAGATCTCCACCATTTTATACTTGGTAGACAAGATCTCCACCATTTTATACATAGTAGACAAGATCTCCACCATTTTATAAATGGTAGACAAGATCTCCACCATTTTATACTTGGCCCTTGGGAGACCACCATCTTATACTTGGCAAACAAGATCTCCACCATTTTATACATAGTAGACAAGATCTCCACCATTTTATACATGGTAGACAAGATCTCCACCATTTTATACTTGGTAGACAAGATCTCCACCATTTTATAAATGGTAGACAAGATCTCCACCATTTTATACTTGGTAGACAAGATCTTCACCATTTTATACATAGTAGACAAGATCTCCAGCATGGTAGACAAAATATATATAGCTTTTAATTTATGGTAGCAAATAATTTTATATGAGTTGATATTTCAAAGACATTCCTGTAATATGTGTACTTTCTTTTACCAATGGATATTTTTGATAACATTGCCACTTGCATTATTTCCTAGAAGATTTAGAGTGTTTGTTTTCTTTATGAAAATATGTTTGTTTGTTTGATTAGGATTTTTAACGAAGCTTTAAGAATTTTTCAGTCATATCGCTATGATGTTTGCAGTGAGGCAGTTTATAGTGATGTCTAGCACTGAGGCATCATGCCGCAGACATGTATCATGATGTCCCACTGTGTATCATTATCCTGACACCAGGCAGACAAGTCCTAACACTAACCTCTTAATGTTGAGCGCCAAGCAAGGCAGCTGTTAGTACCATTTGTTAAGTCTTTGGTATGACTTGGCCGGGGATTGAACCCACAGCCTCTCAGTTCTGCAGTGGATGCTCTAACCACTAGGCCACCGGAGCAATTATATGGAAATATGTAAACAATCCATATTTATAGAAAATGAAATGGGTCACTTGCAATGTTCCCTCTAAGCTGCATGCACGCTGCTGCTCAGGCATCCCAGCGCAGCTGAATTGTCAATTTTTGCTCAATCCAACGTTAAATTTTGCTCATCTTCTTAATGCTTGCACAGTGCAGCAAGCACTGCGTGCACATCTACCATTTGCTTAGAGGGAATGTTGGTCACTGGTGGTTGACAATTTTTTTGGGAGTATTCTCCATCAATTTTTCCAGTGTCCAGCATTTTCAAAGTTAATTTTGAGTTAATTTCCAGAAATACAGGTACCCCTTATGGGTCTCTCATTGCCCTGCCCGTGATTTTCTAAGTCAAGGGAACAAAGAAATGGCTACAAGCCATGTAAACACAAAACACAAAATTTGTTCTCTGTGCTACGTTTCACTGATGGACTCCAGTCCAGCAAACCTATCTTCTGGTCTCACTCATTTGTACACACCAGCAAGATGCTTATGCTCCTCTTCTGACAATCATATCCTCATTAGTCCCACTGTGAAAATGAAGTCATATGGACATTGTTCTTTTTCATACCTGGGCCCAGCAACATGGAACGAATTGCTATTTGAAATTAGACACAAAGACACTGTGATCCCTTTCAAGAGTGCTGTTAATACTCACCTTTTTCGACTGTAGGATCAAAGTTAAAGACCTAGTAATGTTTCCTACCTTAAATATTTTCAACATTTTTATATTTTGTTTTAATGTTTTCTAATTTCATGTTTTTTTTGTTGTTGTTTTTTTTTTTGTTGTTGTTGCTGTTGTAGTCATATCATTATGGATATTGTAAAGCGCTTAGAGCTTCTAAAGATTAGGCGCTATACAAAGTCCTCATTATTATTATTATATATATTAAACACTGTGGTTATAGTTTAAAGGTACGAGAACCCAGCTTTGTTGAGTTTGAAAAGTCGCTTGTGGACATCAAAACCTTTGTTCAAGAACAAAGGAACCTTATTGGTGTTGTAAATATCACCACTTTGACAGACGGCTGGGGGCATTGTCTGTTAAGTTGAATAAGAACAAGGTAGAATCAACATCCAATCAAAATCGAGATAAGGTGTGGTCACCATTTTCAATCAGAATTTATCTGAGTACTTTTGAAGCTAGGAACTCAGTAGTTGCCCAAACATCGTGCTGGAAAAGATTATAAAGCAATACTCCGAGGTTATAAAGCAATACTCTGAGGTTATAAAGCAATACTCCAAGAGAGCCACTCGTAATTTGCAGGAAAACTTCTAAGAAAGACAAAGCTTCATAAAAATCATTTATTGGTTCGATTGTTGCAGAATATTTTGACATTGTAATTTGAATTATGTGCAGTATGTATTATTCATTACTAGAATCATTAGTACATATAATTACCTTTGTAGTGTTTAATTTACATATGTATTTGAGAAATGGGCTTTGATTATGTAAAGAATTATGTAGATGGCTAGCTCATGATCAAAATTAATATTGTAATTTGCTATTTGGTTACCTTGTAGTAAACTAGTGCATGTATTCATGTGATATCCTAGATTTTGCAACTGTTGAATTGAGTTGTAACTTTGGAAAATGGTTTCAGTGTGTAAATTTTGTTAATATTGATGGAAGGATATATCAGAGCATAGATATTTGAATATTTGTGTACACTTTGTAGGAGTCGGTAAAGAAATGTATCTGATTGGTGTGATATTGTTCAGTATAATGAGATTGAGAATATATTTATATTTATTGACATCTGTATGATAAGTAGTTGATACTGTGCTTTTATTACAATGTTTACCATACAAGAATGTTTGGGTATTTTGATGTGCATGAATGTTTGACCGAGAAACATAATAGCCATTATCTGATGATTGATTCTTGGTGAATGGACAGATTTCTGGTATAGTTAGTCCTGAGTCTCTAAGAAGAGAGATGGAAGTGAGATGGGCAGAACAGTTGGAATGATGAAATAGTCAGGAGTGAGTTGAGGAGGATAAGGTCAAGGAATTAAGGAGGAGAAAGTGAGGAAGGAGGAGAAGTGTAGAGAAGTCGAGGAGAAGGAATTTGGAGGAAGGAGAGAAGAATACACAGACGAGTAGAATACAAGGACAGGTGGAAAGCTATCTCACACTACATATCAAGTGATGCAATGGACTGTTAAAGGGTCGAGAGGAAGAAGAGTGATTGGGAAATCATTGTCATTGATTATTGAGTTATATTAAATTGTTAGTCATTTGAATCTCACCTTTTTGCTGACTGGTGGCTCAGAACTTTACTTCTGTCTATCACTAATTTCACTTCCTACAAAAACGAGCTTGGGTGGGACATCTATAGTATAAAAAAAATTAAAAATATTGGGAGCACCCCATCCCAACCCAAGCAACATTGCCACAATGGGTGAGTCAGTGAAAGCCAACATCCTTATCAGAGGAGATCTTTCTTAAATCAAAAACTTCAATTTGGCCAGAAGTAAAAAAGCTTTAAAAGTTCAAGAAGATAATCAAAAAACTTATTATTTTAATTAATTTAATTGTATATATTTTGGAAAATTTCCAAGAACAGAGAGGCAGTAGTATATTTGTACAATATACTTTATTTTTTGTCAGTTATTTCTGGGATTGATTCTACAGGAGTGGAGCAGATGGAGGAACTGGAAGGACGAGAGAGTTACCATCTACAGGAGCTTGTATCAAAGGTAATTTCATTGTTGAATTAATAATAGACCCATCATGTATTTTACTTATATGGCAATGTTTGATGTTATACAGATTTCTATCAATATACGTATATAACATTTTGATGTTGTAATACTTCTACCAAAAATATGGCAACATTTGATGTTTGAATACTTCTACCAAAATATGGCAACATTTGATGGTTGAATACTTCTACCAAAATATGGCAACATTTGATGTTCGAATACTTCTACCAAATATGGCTTTGATACTCAACAGACTTCTACCACAATATGACAATATTTGAAGTTATACAGACATCTACCACAATATGACAACATTTGATGTTGTACAGACATCTATCACAATATGACAACATTTGATGTTGTACAGACATCTACCACAATTTGGCAACATTTGATGTTATACAGACATCTATCAGTGATCAGCTCACTCCAGGTTTTGAAAAAAATGATTGCCATTTTGGCCTACTGTGTTTTAAGATAAATATGCAATGGTTATTCTTCTAATGCTTCAATATTTTTTTCACCTGTCATGTAATATAAATGCCTTTTTTCTCCCAGCTATCAAGTAATATAGTGTAGGACGAATGCCTATTTTCCTCCAGCGGTGAAGTAATAGAGTGTAATGGACAAATGCCTGTTTTCCCCTATCTGTCAAGTAATAGAGTGTAATGGACAATGCCTGTTTTCCCCTATCTGTCAAGTAATAGAGTGTAATGGACAAATGCCTGTTTTCCCCTATCTGTCAAGTAATAGAGTGTAGGACAAACGCATGTTTTCCTCTAACTGTCAAATAATAGAGTGTAGGACAAATGCCTGTTTTCCCCATATTGTCAAGTAATAGACCATAGGACAAATGCCTGTTTTCCCTGAACTGTCAAGTAATAGAGTGTAGGACAAATGCAAGTTTTTTTCCCAACTGTTGAGTGATTGTGTAGGAAAAATGCCTGTTTGACCTGAACTGTCAAGTAATACAGTGTAGGACAAATGCTTGTGTTTCACCCATATCCTTCTTTGGCCTAAATTTGTGAATGGCTTGCATTTGTGAAAATCAAGACACATATTCATTACTGAGTTTAAAAGTTGAAGGTCACATACTATTCATGGTTTATATATAAAACATGGAAGGCACCTATTGATTTTGGGATTAAGAGACTATGGTTACAGTAAAACAGACTTCATTTATTTTTTGGAGTGAATATGTGAAAAGTAAGATTCACATAGACAGAAGAAAAGTTTTTTTTCTTCAGACTTCATCAGTTTGTGTGGATTGCATGCATATAAGACAGGTTAGATGGAAATTGAGTTCGGATTCAAACAGTGGAGTATCCAACTGAAATAATTAGATTTTACGTGATAGAAGTATAAAAATATTAGTGACCACATGGTGAGCTTATAATGTACCTTTTACAGTACTCTATTTTAAAGAGTTATCACATGGTGGGTTTATAATGTACCATTTACAGTATTCATATTTTAACAGTGACCACATGGTAAGTTTATAGTGTACCATTGACAGTACTCCTGCTATCACATGGTAAGCTTATAGTGTACCATTGACAGTACTTCTGCTATCACATGGTAGGCTTATAATGTACCATTTACAGTATTCGTGTTTTAACAATGACCACATGGTGGGCTTATAGTGTACAATTTACAGTATTTGTGTTTGCACATGGTGTCCTTATAGTGTATACTACCTCACAAATAAAGTTCTCCCAGATGAAACTTTTTAGCTAAATAGCTAAGTTATCTGCCCCCCTAAATGGCTGTTAGATTGATCTGCCATTAATACAGAGATTGGCACCAAATCCAGTGAATGTTCTGCTCATGCCATGTAGCACACTCTGCACAGACAGGGAGGCCTTGCAGTCCACATAAAAGCATTTTGTAAGTTTTATACTTTAAATGAAGTTGGATGAGTGTTCTTTTGGCAGGAAAATATACTCCATCAATAATTTACAGCTTTCTGATCTTTTTCTTTCACAACAGTGTTTCTGACTTTCCAGAATCCATTCTCACATATCTTCGGTGTCTTTGGTACATACCTTCACTGGTAGCAATGGCAACCTCCCACTTGTTAATGCTGTAATTATATAGGTTCAGTTCTGGTGTGTGATATTGCTTATAATGTTTGCTTCCCTCAGATTCATATAGGTAAGTTTTCTGTATTATCTATTCTTAGCTTCCACTTAGTATTTACATCCAAGATGCTCTACTGATTTTACCTGTATTTGACTTTTCCTACAGGTTACATTTTCTTACGATTGATATGAAAGTATGATTAGTAATGCTTCAGTGCATTTTTATGTGATTGTGTAGTGTATATAGAAAAATCAGTTATATTACTGTATAGTTTCCACTAGGGTCAGATATGTGCAGGTAAGTTTTGTTTTGTTTGTTTGATTAGGATTCTTAACATAGCTTTAACAATTTTTCAGTCATATCACTACAATGTTTGCAGTGAGGCAGTTTATAGTGATGTCTAGCACTGGGGCATCATGCCGCAGAAATGTAGCATGATGTCCCACCCAGTCACATTATCCTGACACCAGGGCAACCAGTCCTTACACTAACCTCTTAATGCTGAGCATCAATCGAGGCAGCTGTTAGTACCATTTTTGTAAGTCTTTGGTATGACTCGGCTGGGGATCAAACCCATGACCTCTCGCTTGCACAGCGATGCTCTAACCATTTGACCACAATAGCTTTGTATGCACAGTTTAGTTTTAGCCTCCACTTCATAGTTACTATAGCGGCATTAACGTGATCTGACTTGTATAGGCAGGCATTTGGCATTTCTTAACGATAAATTTTTTTGTAATTAATATTTTAGCATCCACATTGTAAGTATTAATAGTAATGTCCTAATACTGTACCCAAAAATGCACCATTTTACAGGTGATTGTAATAGGGTATTGCTCTGAAAGTACACTCTGAAATTCATAGAGCAGGATGCACTGCACCTTTATATGTTGTCTGCACTATTATATCTTACAGATGTAGACCATGGATAGGACAACCACTCTACATGTGTATCTACAAATACATATCATACGATGGATATAAGTCAATGCACTGCAGTACTAGGGATGCTAAGGAGATGGCACACAATTGCAACATGAAGGATAATGACATCATCAATTTTCACTCTTGGGTTCGACACCATATAACGTGCTTAGGTGCAATATAGAAAGCAAGCAAGCAGTTTCAGTTACCATCTCACATATCTGAAATATATATGTATGTCCAGCTACATGGATCCCAATATCAAGAACTGGACAACATCATGCCAACCAAGATGGCCCTGTTCTGTCATGATCGACTGGACCCTGTATATTCCTCTGATTGTAATGGGTCATGACCACAATTGATCATGCAGTATCAGTTCAGGACTTTTGCCACTCAAAGGGAGCTTCCACTTTTTGACAGATTGGAAGTCTTAGGATGTTAGTGAGCCTCCATCCTCAATATCCTTCTCCAGCAATTTTGCAGGTAGCTAAGGAAATGTTGATTTCAATAGCTTTTGCAAAATCAATGCAGCTTGCTCACAGGTTCTCTTGTTAGTATTAGATATTACATGATGCATGAAGACTAAGCCTAACAGGCATCAGCTGAGGAAGTTTTCCACCTACACCCATTAGAGTTGTGTCCTCCTTTCGTAACAACAGCATCAGTATATTATTGGCTAAAACAAATCTTTCAAATTAGATCTGAAGTCTTGGCAGAGTTACTGACATTCTGGGCTGGTTATCACAAGACACAAGTGTCATCTGACTCTTATTCTTGCAACAAAAAACTCCTCAAACTTTAGTCAGAGGTTTCACCAGTCCCACATTTGCTTTCCATTTGGATATTTAAGCAGTCAACCAAAATATCCCAGCTTTGGGGATGACACAGGCATTCTCAGTACACATGGATTGGAAGTCTTGTAATGACATAGCAGTTGATGCATAATGTTACAGGTTCTGTGTTTGATATGGCTATCCTTCAGCATGGGGAACACATTGTATTTTCTCCCACTCCAGTGGCTCTGAGCTTAAAACTGCCAGAATGTCATGCAGTGCTTTCTACCTCCACCTAAGGCCAAGCTATAGTCTTGCAGACTTTATCATCCTCTCCTCTTTTTAATGGTCAGGTTGATGAAAATCTGCAGACCAGCCAACGAGGAGACCATTTTCTCTTCCGCAAAGTTTTAAGTTTTGCAGTGGAGGGATTTTCAAGGCAATCAACCAAAAGCTTACAGGGATAATAATAATAATAATAATAATAATAATAATAATAATAATAATAATAATAATGAATACTTTGTATAGCTCCTAATCTTTAGAAACTCCAAGTGCTACACTACGGAAAAACAAAACACCAAAACCATGAATTATAAAACATAAAAACATGCTGAAAACATATAAATATAAGGTACAAAACATTATTAGGTCTCTAAGTTTGTTCCTGCAGTCAAAAAAAATTAGTTTTAAGAGTACTCTTAAAAAGGACCACTGTGTCTTTGTGTCTAATTTCAATGGGCAGTTCATTCCATATCACCGGGCCCTGGTATGCAAAAGAACGTTGTCCATATATACTTGTTTTCATACTGGGAACAATAAGTATATGATTGTCAGAAGAGGAGCGTACGTATCTTGCTGGTGTATATACATGGGTGAGGCTGGATAGGTATATTGGACTGGAGTCTGTCAGTGAAACATAGCAGAGAGAACAAATTTTGTGTTTGATTCTGTCTCGAATGGATAGCCAGTGTAGGGTACAGAGCAGTGGTGAGGTGTGCTCTGATTGAGGTACTCTAAAGATGATCCGAGCAGCTGTGTTTTGAACTTTTTGAAGTTTCTGGAGTAGATATTGTGATGAACCAGACAGAATTGAGTTACAATAGTCCAGTCTTGAAAGTACTAATGACCACACAAGTGTTTTAGTGGCATCAGTTGAAAGATATTTGCGAATGGAACTGATACATCTCAGCTCAAGATATGCAGCCTTGCATAGGTTCATGACATGTTGGTGCAATGTGAGAGTACTGTCTAGAGTAACACCTAGGTTTCGTACTGACTGTGAATTGAATATTGGTGTTGGTGATATTTATTGTTTGAGGTAAAGGATGTGAATGAGAGAGTCTTTGTGGTTGTGATTAGAATGGCCTAAGTTTTATCATCATTCATCTGCAACTTGTTACATGTCATGCATGATTTCACATCAGAAATGCACCTTTCTACTCCATGGATGGTAGCATCGACTTCAGTTGGGAGGCTACACTTGTATATTTGGGTGTCATCAGCGTACAATTGGTGAGGCACTGGTTGATGATCTATGACACTTGAGAGCGGCAGAGTGTATAGAAGGAAGAAAACGGGTCCAAGAACAGACCGCAGTGGAACATCACAACATGGATCAACTGGGCTGGAGTGTATTCCATTTGCAGATACAATTTGTCTCTTGTTGACTAAGTAGGACTTGAACCACTGTAAGGCTCACTGTATTCTGAATGCCAAATACATGCTGGAGATGGTGAAGTAATATATCATGGTCTGTTGTGCAAACTCTGCCATTATCAGAGATTCTGGGTTTCGTTTGCTCATTGTGGCTGTGAACCTCTTAATCCTATGTTGTCAATGTTGTCTCTTACTCGTATGTTGTCAATGTTGTCTCTTAATCCTATGTTGTCTCTTAATCCTATGTTGTCAATGTTGTCTCTTAATCCTATGTTGTCAATGTTGTCTCTTAATCCTATGTTGTCAATGTTGTCTCTTAATCCTATGTTGTCAATTTATGTTTCCATAATAAATGATCCTGAAGAATTTGTCCATTAAATCAAATTCTCACAATCTGAAGGAATATGAAATTTTATGTGTGGCAACCTCTCCTACCTCTTTCTATAAATTAGAATGGTTTGGATATGCTTAAGCTCTGATTCCAAAGCTGATTCAGAAAGCAAGAGAATCAAAATGTCACCTCATCCTTTTTGATCCCATATTTACTTAAGCAGCCATGACAGCAGATTTTTCATCACAACCCAGAGCTGCTGTACCTGCATGTCTGGATCATATTAAACAACAAACAGTTTTCACAAGTGATGGAAAAAATCACTCAAGTGAATTAGCTCTTCACTTTAAAAGTCTGTAAAGACAAATGGACAATCTTCATACTGTTGTGTCCAAAGCACATTATACTAATGCAGACATTAATATCTCAAATTGCTAACTCCCTATTATGGCTCTTTGACAAAAAGCAGCACCAATTAGTTAAACAATCACTGACTCACTGCATCATCATGGAAAAGAGGATATTGCACAAAACAAAGACCTCTGTGATCTTCTGTCTAGTTTTGATAACACACATCCAAAGATGTTGGTTCTGTGCCCAAAGTGGAATCTATCATGGGTACTAACCTGTCTGAACAAGATACCTAAGAACTGCTGTCAGGAGCCTCTTATATTGCAAATGGCAGGCAGAATTAGCAAAATACCTGAACTGCATGCAGTTCCAACAAGATAGGTCAGTATCACACATCTACATGACCCAGTGTGATACATAAAAAGTACTGAGCCATTGCATTGTAGGAGATTATGCCATGTCCTTCCCATTTCAGATTGAAATAACCATATATCAGCAAACCCCCTTGTCATGGATAAAGTGAGCTATTCATTCTTCATATTGGAAAATACCCCCCACCCCAATGAATTTACTTCATATCTTGAATCAGAAAGCTAGTGTAGTCACCACATATATTGGATTTGAGTGAAACTATTCTCTGTTATTATCCATTCTCTAGTTTTTATCTCAGAGATCTTTTATCTTGGCATGTTCAGCTTCATCTGGTAGGACCTATTCCTGTGACACAACAGGTCACCTTCCTGGGTCGTTTGACAGTTTAATAACGATGCTACTTCATGACTTCAGGTGGAATTTTGTGATGGAACTTACTCCCATTTAAAGCTGCTCACCAACATATGACGTCTGTTCTCAACTCAGGTTATCTATATCTAGAAGCTATCTCACATATCATTGGAGACTGGAGACAGTCTCTTCAGTTTAAGGGACTTTACCTCTAACCACCTCTTGCCTATTTTCCTAAGCAACTTTTTCTAGTAAACCTATGTCTCTTTAATAATATTTATCCAGTCATAATACACATTCACCCTCCCAACCTCCCCATAGTTACATCCAGGATTTGGAAGCAGTCTCTGCATCAAGGGGAGATCACTCTTAGATTTCTCACTTAAAATTTGTAGTCTGAGAAAGCTGGATTTGTGAGATACTTGTGGTTCTCCTCAGGTATTATGATCAGATAAGTATTATTGAACAAACACTTGGAATAAATTGGTTTCTTTGATTCAAGGGCAATTTAGATTTTATATTAATATTGAGGTGTATCTATTTTCATATGCATTTTAAAATATTTTCAGTACATACAGATGAATCAAAATGTCAGTATGCTGGAGGAGTCGCACAGTCAGATGTTATCTACACTAAATAAACTAGAGGATAAATATCATCAGAATTTGAGGTATAGTCTTTGTCCTCATCATTCTCATCCTCCTACTCATCATCAGCAGAAGTAGCACCTCTGCTTTGCAATTTTATTCAAATAATTATTCCTGTTCTTCAGTACCTTCACTGAGAATATCCATGTGACTTTACAATTTATTCAAATTAATTTATCTGTCATGTGACTTTACAATTTATTCAAATTAATTTTACCTCTGTCATGTGACTTTAAAACTTATTTAAATAAATTTTACCTCTGGCATGTGACTTTACAAATTATTCAAATTAATTTTATCTCTGTCATGTGACTTTACAATTTATTCACATTAATTTTATTTCTGTCATGTGACTGTACAATTTATTCAAATTAATTTTACCTCTGTCATGTGACTTTACAATGTATTCAAATTAGTTTTACTTCTGTCATGTTATGGATCATTCAAATACATTTTTCTTCTGTCACGATTAGAAAACTTTAGACTTTTAGTTTCTTTAATTTTAGACATGTCACTCCATATTTAACTTGAATGAGAAAATTAATATCCATGATTATTTACCTGATGCATAGTTACTAAGAGACATGTTTTTTAGATAATTAGGTTAATTGCTCATCTCAGGATTTGAATTAAAAAAAGAAATAATTACTCAGCCATGATGAGTATAAGTGTGCATTTTGGTGAATGTGGCAACATGCTGTGTATTTTGATAATACAGGGAAAACCCATATTATAAGGCAGTTCATTATAACACGATTCTGCTTATAAGGCAATTCATTATAACACGATTCTGCTTATAAGGCAATTCATTATAACACGATTCTGCTTATAAGGCAATTCATTATAACACAATTCTGCTTATAAGGCAATTCATTATACAGTCCTACCTGTTTATGTCGATATCCTCGGGCCCGAGGAAATATTGTCGACATAGGCGGATGTCGAGATAAGTGTTGGGGGGGGGGGGGGGGGGCTGAAAAAAAATTAAAATTCGTCAGCAAAGGGAGACCCGTCGTCAGTGAATAGCATTTACACTTTAAGAAAGAATAAAAAAAAAAGGAAATTTTGAGTTCATGAAGACAGAATCAGTGTGAAATACACTTGTATATTGATAAATTACATTTTGGTTACCTTTGTGTAATAAAATCCAAATTAAAATATTGCATTGATCACATCCTGATACGAACAACATTACGATATTCAACGTCGGCATTAACATGTAGTTGGGAAGTTGTCAGACCAACAGATGTACATGTTGTCATTGTAAGGGTACATCTGAAGAACATGACCCACAAGCTAGGCGGCAAGATCAAAGACTTAACTAGCTGCAGAGTGGTGAGAAAATGTGCTGCTATGTTTTTTTTTATCCGACCGCGACATCAAAAGCCTGGCGGCAAGATCAACTAATTGTTGAACAAATTATTGGTCTTAATTGGCAGCTTGTCGACATAAACGTTTTGAAAACAAAGGATTTGTTCAAGCTGGGACCAAGGGCTTCTGTCGACATATACGTTTTTCTTTTATCTCGACGTCGATATAAGCATGGCAATTTAATAGTAATAGTAGACCATGGGACCGGGACTTTGCTTTTTTGTCGACATAGGCGGCTTGTCGAGATAAGCGATGTCGATATAAACGGGTAGGACTGTAACACGATTCTGCTTATAATGCAATGGCAGCATGGCTCATATTTTTAATTAAGGTGACCTCTATTTTTAAACATCCTAAATACATGCTCTCAGAAAAGCCAATTATTCCTATCCCTAGCAGATTCTTAATCCCAGCACTGCATTTAATGTTGCCGTAACTTCACCATGCACTGTTTCCACCATATTGTCATGTATACAATTCAAAACTGAAATATATTTAATGTCTGAAAAAGCCCGGTGAACAAAACAAACATTATATGATCAATATGTTAGTTAAAACTGATGCCATTGAAATTTCAATGCACATTTTCTATGGGGAAGTTTTTTGAAAAATTTGTAGACGTGATCCCGCCTATATATTGATGTTCATCTTTGGACCACGAGCATTGCATTATAATGGGTTTTACCTGTAGTTCTAAGGCATACTGTCTATGTATATGCATTTAGGTTCAATATTTATATATTAGTTACTAGTCATGCTGAGTATAGGTGTACACACGTATTGAGGACTTTTGTGAATACAGGGCCTACAATATAGTCAATGAGTTTTGCGTGATTATTTAAAATGCTTAGAGCCATGCTCCATTTCACATATATTTTTATGTCAACCGTGTATAAATAACAACCTAAACGTAAAACTATTTCATCAGATATGTACTTTGCACACAAATAATTATGTATTTCACTAAAATTTGATCCCACATTCTTGTGCATTGATAGTGTACTGTTGAAATTCTGCTGCTGCTTGATGGTAATCTCTAGCAGTCTTCACTAATTGTGCTTTATTTTGCAATATTTTGCAACAGTAAGACCTAATATGTAATATATAATGTTGGATAATAAAATATTTCCATATTTATGTTGCGATAATTATAATGTGAAGATGGCATTTCGTGTTGGTAAGGGTTGGCATATCTGTCTTTAAGAATGCATTGAATGGCTTTGCAGCCAAGACAAATGAAGTCATTTATATGGCTAAATTTGCATGAGTGTGCTCACAGTGGTCAGGTACTGTAATTTCAAATATGCACATGCAAAGAACACCTGAAACTTATCCTGACACATTTTATATGATCAAATACACTAACGGCAGTACTTGTTTCAGGGACAATATACTGATAAATGTATTGTAGACTATCTACTATTCTACATAACTATTAATTCTTTTACTTTCAGAGAAACTGTTGCAGCAGGGAAAGAGTTGCAAGGTACTTTTATACACTTTTTTTTTTTAAAGCTTTCAACATCTGGATGCTTCCATATAGGATTATTTAATAAGCTTTCAAGAGCTGGATACTTTGATAGAAGATTATTTAATTAGCTGTTGACATATTGATTTATTTAATAAGCTTTCAAAAGCTGGATACTCCATATAGATTTATTTAATAAGCTTTCAAAAGCTGGATACTCCATATAGGATTATTTAATAAGCTGTCAGTAGCTGGAAACTTAGATTATTTAATTAGTTGTCAACAGCTGGATACTCCATATAGAATTATTTAATAAGTTGTTAAAAGCTAGATACTTTAATATAAGATTATTTAATCAGCTGCCAACATCTGGATATTTTCATATAGGAATATTTAGTATTTTGTGAACAGCTGAATGCTTTCATATATAGGATTATTTTATAAGCTGTCGACAGCTGGTCACTTTCATATAGGATTATTTAATAGGCTGTCAAAAACTTTGGAGATTATCATGACATTATTTCATTTGATTTTATCATTAAGATGTAATAAAGTTACATGTATATAGCATCAGGTCTTTTTGGTTAGAAGGTGACAAAATTTACCTACTTATCAAGTATGATTGTAAGATAACAAAATTGTAAAATGATATACAATTTCCTATATTATCACAGCAATCAGTCAATGTGATTTTGATTGTGTTCTTGATTGTGATTTTGATTGTAATTTTGATTGTGGTCTTGATTGTGATTTTGATTGTGTTCTTGATTGTGATTTTGATTGTGTTCTTGATTGTGATTTTGATTGTGCTCTTGATTGTGATTTTGATTGTGTTCTTGATTTTGATTTTGATTGTGTTCGTGATTGTGATTTTGATTGTGTTCTTGATTGTGCTCTTGATTGTGATTTTGATTGTGTTCTTGATTTTGATTTTGATTGTGATCTTTATTGTGATTTTGATTGTGATTGTGATCTCAGTTTGATTGGCTGATAGTATTTAAAATGTTTTTGTCAGGACATTTTGAGGGGCTCTGATTGGCTGATAGTATTTAAAATGTTTTTGTCAGGACATTTTGAGGGGCTCTGATTGGGACCTAACATGGGAATGACTGCATTATTTTGACAGTTATTTACAGGGCATTGGACAAATCTTTGGGACTTAATGAGATGGAGTTGTTGAAGAGAATGCTCCCTATTTCCATTAGTATATTTAGTTGAGGCTATGTTGCAGGCAGGAAACCTAAATCAGAACATAGTTCCAGTCTCATTTGAGAGTATATTAATACAAGATCAGAAATAACAAGTACCGTTTTCCTACCTTTGCAATTTGATGGGAAATTTCTGGCTTATACGTGGGTAGAAAATTAATATGCATATAATAAATGATAGCATTTGATTGTAAGATTACATGTACATAATTGAAGGACCATATAACTTACAACCATCTGGCCCTGATTGTGCTGTCATCTGTATGCTAAACAATTTTCTGGCTGTTATTACACTGTCAACTTTATGCTTACAACTTTCTGGAGCTGATCTCTTGATATATATTCATCATTACCTCACATCCAAAGTATTCTCAACAGTATTATAATATTTTTTGCAGGAACCAACACAGATGTGGGTACTGCAGAAACTAACATGGCGATGGATATAGCAGAAACCAACATAGAGAGGTCTATTGCAGAAAGCAACACCAAGATGGATATAGCAGAAACAGATATTCAGGAATTGGTCACATCTATGGAAACTTTCAATGTGAAGTTAAAAGAGCTTTTACAAGGCAACAGTGATGGACAAAATGAACTAATATTGTCAGCTTTTTGCGAGGAACTTAGTCTTGAACAAATCAAGGCAACCAGGAAAGATGTATCCCAAATATATGGGCAAGTGACTGAGTACCTTGTGTCGAGATCAAATCAAGTTGGCATGGTTACAGATGAAACGATAATGGATGAGACAGTCACTGTGTATAATTTGCCAGGATATGTACCCAAGTATCACCTCACAAAATCACACAAAAAGTTTTCAAGAACACTGAAAAGAAGAAATACCCTTCGTTCTCATGACAACAGAATAGCTCTGCATTATGATATGGAAACTGTAGAAGGGTGTGTCACTCAGTCTGAGGATAAAGAGGAGAAGGAGGAGTATTTGGATGTTGCAAATGGATGTGACATGGGTGCCGGAGACTGTAGAGCAGGTAGAAAATCAGTAGACAAGAGAGAAGGCCATAAAGTGATTGGAGAAAGAAACCCGGAGACAGCATCTAAAAGACTTGCTAAGAAGTCATCTATTTGGAAGGGGGGTCAAGTTGTGGACAGTGACTTACAGTCTGTTTCCAAATCAGCAAAGACAACAGAGACCAATGACACAAATGGCAGTCAGGCTAACAAGGAGCATGAGGAGAGTTATAAAAACTGGTAAAATAATGTATCCACAGTTTCAAAAACTGCCCTAGTGTACTATTTGTAGTTAATAGGTTTTTCTTGGAAAACCATGAAATTCTTGTAAAATTGATAATTTTCATGGACATATAATTAGGTGCTTTGGTACAACAAAAATGGAGAAGTTAATTTTAATGTTTTATTTTGGCGATTGCAAACTGAGCATAGTTACAACTTTTTAAGATACATTTTCACCAAATTAATTTTCATGATCTCACTTTAAGATTATTTAATTGTTAAAACCTTTACACTGCTGAAAATTTCCACTATACTATTTCCACTATATGGTGTCACACAGTGTCTCTTGATATTTCCACTATGCAGTGTCATATGTTGTCTCTTGATATTTCCAATGTAGTGTCACATATTGTCACTTGATATATCCACTATGCAGTGTCATATGTTGTCTCTTGATATTTCCAATGTAGTGTCACATATTGTCACTTGATATATCCACTATGCAGCATCATACAATGTCAATTTGTGTTTCCACTATGCAGTATCATACAGTATCTCTTGGTATTTCCATTATGCAGTGTCACACATTTTGTCTTGATATTTCCACTATACAGTGTCACACATTTCGTCTTGATATTTCCATTATGCAGCATCATACAATGTCAATTTGTGTTTCCACTATGCAGTGTCATACAGTGTCTCTTGGTATTTCCATTATGCAGTGTCACACATTTGGTCTTGATATTTCCACTGTACAGTGTCACACATTGTCACTTGATATTTCCACTTAACCGTGTCACACATTGTGTCTTGATATTTCCACTATACAGTGTCTCACATTGTCTCTTATTATTTCCACTATACAGTGTCACACATTGTCACTTTATATTTCCACTATGCAGCATCATTCAATGTCAATTTGTGTTTCCACTATGCAGTGTCATACAGTGTCTCTTGGTATTTCCATTAAGCAGTATCATACAATGTCTCTTGGTATTTTCACTATACAGTATCATACAGTGTTTCTTGATATTTCAACTATGCATTGTCATACATTGTCATTTTGTATTTCTACTGTATAGTCTTTTGATATTTTCACTATAATGTCACACATTGTCTCTAGATTTTTCCACTATACAGTGTCAAACATTGTCTTTGGGTATCTCTCATATATTGTGTCATACAGTATCTCTTGGTAGTTTCACTATGCAGTGTGTTACAGTGTCTCAATATTTCCACTATACATTGTCTCTTGATTTTTCCACTATGCAATATCACACATTGTCTCTTGATATTTCCACTATGCAGTGTCATATGTTGTCACTTGATATTTCCACTATTTAGTGTCACACATTTTGTCTTGATATTTACAGTGTACAGTGTCGCACATTGTCTCTGGATATTTCCACTATACAGTGTCACACATTGTCACTTGCTATTTCCACTATGCAGTATCACACAATGTCACTTGATATTTCTATTATGCAGTGTCACACATTGTGTCTTGATATTTCCACCATGTAGTGTCACACATTGTATCTTGATAGTTCGACTATAGTGTCACACATTTTCACTTGATATTTCCACTATGCAGTATCACACAATGTCACTTGATATTTCTATTATGCAGTGTCACACATTGTGTCTTGATATTTCCACCGTGTAGTGTCACACATTGTATCTTGATAGTTCGACTATAGTGTCACACATTTTCACTTGATATTTCCACTATGCATCACCATACAATGTCAATTTTGTTTTTCCACTATGCAGTGTCATACAGTGTCTTTTGGTATTTTCACTATGCAGTGTCATACAGTGTCTCTCGGTATTTCCATTATGCAGTGTCACACATTTTGTCTTGATATTTACACTATGCAGTGTGACACATGGTGTCTTGATATTTCCACTATGCAGTGTCACACATTGTGTCTTGATATTTCCACTGTACAGTGTCACACATTTTGTCTTGATATTTCCACTATGCAGTGTCACATATGGTGTCTTGATATTTCCACTATGTAGTGTCACACATTGTATCTTGATAGTTTGACTATAGTGTCACACATTTTCACTTGATATTTCCACTATGCAGTATCACACAATGTCACTTGATATTTCTATTATGCAGTGTCACACATTGTGTCTTGATATTTCCACCATGTAGTGTCACACATTGTATCTTGATAGTTCGACTATAGTGTCACACATTTTCACTTGATATTTCCACTATGCATCACCATACAATGTCAATTTGTTTTTCCACTATGCAGTGTCATACAGTGTCTCTTGGTTTTTGCACTATGCAGTGTCATACAGTGTCTCTTGGTATTTCCATTATGCAGTGTCACACATTTTGTCTTGATATTTACACTATGCAGTGTCACACATTGTGTCTTGATATTTCCACTATGCAGTGTCACACATTGTGTCTTGATATTTCCACTGTACAGTGTCACACATTTCCACTTGATATTTCCACTATGCAGTATCACACAATGTCACTTGATATTTCCACTATGCAGTGTCACACATTTTGTCTTGATATTTCCACTATGCAGTGTCACACATGGTGTCTTGATATTTCCACTATGCAGTGTCACACATGGTTTCTTGATATTTCCACTGTACAGTGTCACACATTTCCACTTGATATTTCCACTGTGCAGCATCATACAATGTCAATTTATGTTTTCACTATGCAGTGTCATACAGTGTCTCTTGGTATTTTCACTATACAGGGTCTCATGATATTTCACTATAGTGTCACAAAGCCCATTTCAGGGTCTGTTAAATTTTAAATGTGCAGTTTGGACTTGACTTATAAGCAAGTATATCTGGTATGTTTTGAACACATTAACTTGAAAATAAGAAAATATTTTTGTTACCAAATTTGATATGTTAGAGTTACTTGCGAATACATTAGATAATTTAAGTACATAGCAATTATTAAAGATAATGGAGGTGCAGTTATACTTCTTGTGAATTCATTAAAAAAAATTTTAGCAAGTAAGGCATCAGTCTTTTCAAAGTATTTTTTGGGGTCCATTGAGAGGGTCTTGTGGTTTTCTATTCTTGTGGAATTTTATTTGTATTGTATTTTGGCTTTTCAAAACGATTTTGTTATGCATATCTGTATTTTGTACTTGACCTGTTTTCAAAATCAAGCTAATGATGTACCTCACCAGTTATATGTATTTTGTGAACAAAATATAACAAAGTGAATATATCTCTTTGATCATTATTGATTAAATATTCAGATTATCATTAATTGTAAAAATGTTTTCTTTAGTTTGAGTTAAAGATAAAGTCTTGATTCTGACCTTAGAATGATCCAGAAAAGAAGTTTTCCATGAAGCTGACAGAGTATTTCCAGAAAATGGTAATTGTAAACTTGGTCAAGATCAAGGGTACATAAACTTGTTAACTTAAGGATTATTTATTCTTGTCTTAATATCCAAAGTGGAATCATTTTTTTTTGTTTTGTTCAGTTTGTAATTATGGTGGGTTAATTTATTTAAATTATTATTCACAATAATTACAGTTTGCTAAATATTAATATTCTAGGACTAAACATTAATTTGGAATTATTGTGCATTCTGTCAAGGACATTTTGAATTATATTACTGTGAACCATCAAACGACTCATCAGCACATTATCATGTTCAAGACTACAGGCGCATCAGTGCATTCAGTATTGGAATTTATTTGTGACACCACTGGAATTCATTTTGAACATCATTCATTTGGACATGCGAAATAACTTTTAGAACTATGTGGAATATTATTCAGAATACTGAAAGTTCTTCAATTTTCACTTCTTTTCAGGGAAATAAATTTTTTGTTGAATTGTACTAAACATTTTGGCATTTCCTCTTTTCAGCTACTAGTTCTTCAAAGATCTGTATCATCAGCTCATCAAATGATCAGTGATTTACTTATTTAGAAAGATACTATTTCTTTTCTTTTTATGCAAAGCTGACATATATACAATTTAATAACATCATTTTAGAGTTCCTTTTCATAGATAATGTCTGTTGCATTTATAAATTTGTTTCTTTTCAGCTTTTTTGAGAGTATTCCACTGGCCATAATAGATGTAATCAAAGTTAGAGCCCAAGGTAAGAATATGAATGAGTGTATTCTATTGGTTTTATTGGATGTATATCAAGTAATAGCCCAGGGTAAGAATGAGTGAATTCTACTGGCCTTCGTGGATGTATATCAAGTAAATAGCCCAGAATGAGTGTATTCTAATGACCTTAGTGGCTGTATATGAAGTAATAGCCCAGGGTAAGAATGAGTGTATTCTATTGGTTTTAGTGGATGTATATCAAGTAATAGCCCAGGGTAAGAATGAGTGTATTCTAATGACCTTAGTGGCTACATATCAAGTCAGAGCCCATGGTAGGAATATGATAAGGTATGCCATGTTTATTTGTGCTGCTTTTAGCAGAAGATATTTCATCTGTAGCTATTAAATTGGATGACTTGCGGTACTGTTACTATCAATCATTTAGGTTTTTCTGGCTTCATCAAAAGACCTTATTATCTCAGGTCTTTATCAGAAAATAAGGAGAAACAAATTGACTATTAATCCTCTGTCTGTATGTAAGTGTGTCTGTCTTTACATTGATATAATTGTACCTGCTAAGCTGCTTTGTGGAAATTCACTATATTTGGCTCCCCTGTTTAGGGCCTCTGGAATAGAGTGAAAATGCACTAAAATCTGAGGAACAATGATTACATTTTAAAAATATTTTTTAACTTATGTCATTATATGCCATGTAAGGATAGGACATAATATAAACTATTATGGTGACCTCTATACCACTGGCCATGGGATATAGTACAGTGTATACATAATTACCTATCTATACCACTGTCCATGTGATATAATATACATTGTTACCTCTCTATACCACTGTCTATGTGAAATAATATACATTGTTACCTCTCTATACCACTGTCCATGTGAAATAATATACATTGTTACCTCTCTATACCACTGTCCATGTGATATAATATACATTATTACCTCTCAATACCACTGTCCATGTGAAATAATATACATTGTTACCTCTCTATACCACTGTCCATGTGAAATAATATACATTATTACCTCTCTATACCACTGTCCATGTGATATAATATACATTATTACCTCTCTATACCATTGTCCATGTGATATAATATACATTATTACCTCTATATACCACTGTCCATGTGAAATAATATACATTATTACCTCTCTATACCACTGTCCATGTAAAATAATATACATTGTTACCTCTCTATACCACTGTCCATGTGAAATAATATACACTGTTGCCTCTCAATACAACTGTTGATGGGACATAATATACATTATTGCCTCTCTATACCACTGACCATGGGACACAATACATACTATTACTCTCTATACCACAGTCAATGGGCCATACTATACACTGCTACACATTTATACCACTGTCCATGGGATATAGGATACACTATTACTTCTCTGTACCACTTTCTATGGGATATGATATACACTATACACAATCTCATCGTGTGCCCCACTGCATGATAACATACATATAATTGATATGAAACTAAATTCAAAAGGTTTCAACATAGGTCACCTAAATATACAAGGTATATTGGGAAAAATAGACCAGATTAAGTTAATGTTGTTTTCTAAAGAAAATAATATACATATTTTAGGACTCACTGAAACTAAATTAAATGCTAACCACAATGATAATCTATTTCACTGTCAAGGCTACAATAAACCATTACGCAGGGACAGAGAGACAGCAGGGGGAGGTCTTGTTGTATACATTAGAGAAGATGTAAATGCAGAAAGGCGACTTGACTTGGAGTCACATGAAATTGAGAGTGTCTGGGTGGAAATTTCTCAAAATAATGCTAAATCATTCCTAATTGGTTTCATTTATAGGCCACCTTCCTCCAAAGCAATCTGGAATGATGATTTTTTGAAACAAATGGAAAATGTTCTTGCACAGGAGAAAGAAACATATATACTTAGTGATATAAATAAGGACCTTCTCAACACTCAAATAAGGGACAACTGGATGGAATTTATTGAATCATTAGGCCTAGTCCAGATGGTAAATGAGCCCACAAGGGTAACTGAAAAATCAAGCACTCTTATTGATCACATTTATACCAACCTACCAGACAATGTGGCTTGTGTTAATGTACCAAATGTTGGTCTTAGTGACCACTATCTTACTTTTTTGACAAGAAAGGTTAAATGCCAGAGAGATAAGAAAAACACACACAAAACGATCACTTACAGATCGTTAAATCATTTTAGTGAAGAACAGTTTCTTGATGACCTATATAAAGTTCCATGGAATATGATCCAAAATTTGGATGATATAGATGAAGCTCTGAGAGTGTGGACTGACTTATTTATGGATGTAGTCTCTAAGCATGCACCACTGAAAGTACATTGAGTAAAGAATGAAATCCAACCTAATTGGCTTACTACTGAAATACTAGATGCTATGAAAACACGAGACCAATTCAAGGCTAGGGGAAACCATGCAAAATATAAAGGTATGAGAAATAAAATAACAAGTATGATTAAAATAGCTAAAAAGTTGTATTATCAGTCATTGCTTGAAAACAAAAAGAGCAACACAATCTCCATTTGGAAAGTCTTCAATGAACTCACTGGAAGAACACACAACAATCAGACAAGTAAAATTAACTCACTTCTGGTAAATGACACCATAGTCACTGATTAAACTGACATTGCAAATGTTTTCAATGATTTTTTCACCAGTATCTCCACAAAGTTAAAAGAACCAGTGATAGAAAACAACTTTAGTGAACTGAAAAAGTTCTGCAGCAGCAAAATCTCTAAGGAAGTATGTTTATCTATACCACCAGTATCAAAAAACTTTGTTAAAAAAATGTCTCAGTGAACTTGATACCAAGAAAGCTACAGGACTTGATCAGATTGGTCCAAGACTCATTAAATCTTCTGCCTCTGCTATTTTAGATAGCATAACATTCATAATCAATTTAAGTATTGCAACCTCATCTGTCCCCAAAATATGGAAAACTGCAAAAGTAACTCCTATTTACAAATCTGGATCTAAGAATGATGCTGATAACTACCGACCAATCTCAATACTACCAACCTTGTCAAAATTGATTGAAAAACATGTCCATGACTCATTCATGTCATATTTAACGAAACACTTGCTGTTAGACCCTAATCAATCAGGCTTTAGACAGAAACATTCATGTGAGACTGCCTTGATCTCCCTAACTGATAAATGGCTTCAAGCACTTGACCAAGGTAAAATAATAGGATCTGTATTTGTAGATTTCAGGAAAGCGTTTGACATGGTGGATCATGAAATCCTTTTGAAGAAACTAAAAATCTACCAATGCGATGAAAAAACAGTTAGATGGTTTACTTCATACTTAAGTGAGAGAACACAACATGTTTATATAAATAACGTTCTGTCCGAACCTGAAACAGTTAGATATGGAGTGCCACAAGGCTCAATTCTAGGTCCATTACTATTTATTTTATTTATTAACGACCTACCACTTTTACTAAGAGACTCGATAACATCTACAGATCTCTATGCAGATGACAACATTATCAGACATCCAAAACACAAAGCATGAACTCGAAATCTCTTTACAGAATGCATTAAACAAGCTGGAAAACTGGTGCACATGCAATGGCATGGTAGTAAATACTGGTAAAACTAAAATATTACTTATCTCAACAAGGAAAAAAAGGAAAAATCTTGATAGCAATGAACTATGTCTAACATGGAAGGATAAAAATTTGCAAATGGTCTGTCACGACAGACTACTTGGTGTTTTGGTAGATAATAATCTATCATGGACTGATCATATCAAACATATCAGTAAAAAGGTCAATCCAAGTTTATGGCTTCTCAGTAGGATAAGACATTTTCTCCCTGAAAGGCACAGAAAATTATTTTATAACAGTTACATACAACCATATTTTGACTACTGTAATACAGTATGGGGTAATTCAAATGATAAAAACATATCAAAGTTGGAAAAAATTCAGAAAAGAGCATTAAGGCTGATATCAAACCAGAAAGAAAGCAAGGAAAATTTAGCTGGTAAGTTAAAAATATTACCTATTAAAGACCGAATATGTTTAAGAAAAGCCAAATTAATGTACAGGATATCCAATAATAGTGCTCCTGAATATTTACAATCCCTATTCCAGTATAGGCTACCTGGTAATACACCCAACCTGCGATCAATATCTACAAAACAGTATAAAATTCCCAAACCAAATAAGGAATTATTTAAGAAAAGTTTCCAATACTCTGGAACTTTGCTCTGGAATAGTATTCCAGTTGAGATTAGAAATGCCCACTCTATTTCCATCTTCCAAACCCAATATATCCAGTGGCTTCTGAGATGCTGTTGAATTAAATAAATTCCTTGTATGAGGGCCTCAAGGTAGATTAGTTCTTAGCTAATTGTGTTACCCTCTTTAAATAAAGTCATTACTAATACATCTCAATACAACTGTCAATGGGTCATAGTAATACACTATTATCTCTCTATAGCACTGTCTATGGGACATAGTATACACTATTACTTCTCTGTACAACTGTCAGTGGGACATGATATACACTATTTACCTCTTTATACCATTGTCATTGGGTCATAGTAATACACTATTATCTCTCTATAGCACTGTCTATGGAACATGATATACACTATTACGTATTTATACCTCTGTCCATAAGACATAATATACTCTACTACCTCTCTATACAACTGTCTTTGGAACATAGTTTACTTTGTAAGTATCAGTAACATAGAAACACAGACATAAGGTGTGCAGTGGCATGATAGTACAGTTTAACTGGTTGCCAGGGTATGTAATAACATGAAATTACCTTAAAGTTAGTTGCCAACTATGCAATGGCATGATATTACATTATAGTTATTTGCCAAAGTATGCAATGGCATGAAATTACATTATAATTAGTTGCCAAGGTATGCAATGGCATGAAATTACATTATAATTGGTTGCTAAGGTATGTGATAGTATAAATTATATTATATTTAGTTGCCAAGGTATGTAATGGCATGCATTTGCATTATAATTGGTTGCTAAGGTATGTGATAGCATTAAATTATATTTTATTTAGTTGCCAAGGTATGTAATGGCATGCAATTACATTATAATTGTTTGCCAATGTATGTGATAGTATGAAATTATATTATATTTAGTTGCCATGGTATTGAATGGCTTGTTATTGCATTATAATTGGTTGCCAAGGTATGTAATGACATAAAATTACATTATAATTTGTTGCCAAGGTATGATATGGTCAAAGAGCTAAAATAAAGGGACATAACTTCAATAGAAATGTTAAGATTCAAAAAAATGTATGTAATTAATGGCCAGATTCATACAAAAAGAGACATAATACATGAAAGTAGCATAGATGTATGCTAACATTTTATCCACTGTGCATGTTTTAAATGCAAATAACTTCACCTTTCATACATCGTTCTCTCAAAAGTATATAATAACTGGATAGTATCCCCTTGGATTTGTCTCTGCTGTGTTTGTTTCAACTGGGGTTACAGACCCTGTGTTATGGTTCATTTAAAGGGATCACTCTGTCTGTTTCAAATGGGGATACAACCCCTGTGTGATGGTTCATGGGGTGGTGACCACTGTCTTTTTCATATGGGGTTACTCCTGTGTGATGGTTAATGAGGACGGGACAACTGTGTGTTCCATATGGGGTTACAGCCCCTGTGTGCAGGTTAATGGGAAGGGGACCAACGTGTCTGTTTCATATTGGGTTATGGCCCCAGTGTGAATGTTAATGGATTGGAGTCCAATGTTTCTGTTTCATATGGGGTTACAGTCCCTGTGTTATGGTTCATGGGGAAGGACCACTGTATCTGTTTCATATGGTGATAAAAAAAATCTGATGGTTAATGGGGGATGACCACTGTGTCTGTTTTATATGGATTTACAATGTTACCCTTGTGTGATGGTTCAAGGGGAGGGACCACTGTGTTTGTTTCTTATAGGGTTACAACCCATATGTGATGGTTAATGGGGAGTGGTCCACTATTGTCTTATGGATTTCAACCTCAGTTCAATGGGCCATAGATAGGGGAACACTCTGTCCATTTCATTATGTGTTACTATTCCTGAGTGATGGTGCATGCAGAGAGAGATAATTTGAGGGGAGAGTCTAAAATTTGTATTACATTTCAAACAAGCTCACACACTATTTGAGTTTTGTGGAAGACTGAGGTTAGGAAAGTCATTGAAGTGTTTCAAATTTTTAGCTCTTCTGGTCATAGAGCACATGACCTTATGGGATAGACTGTTGCTTGTCAGCTGTCAGCCAATTGTCCATTTGTCCATAAGTATAAGTCGCTACTCAGTGTAAACTTCTTCATACCTGTCAGCTCTCATGCTTGGAGAAAAACTCCAAAATTTGGAGTCATTCCACATAATGCCCCATATAAAATCAAATCAATAGGGTCATATAAAAGGATGTCCCATGTAAACTCAAATCAGTAGGGTCATATAACAATAATGCCCTATGTAAACTCAAATCAATAGGGTCATATAAAAAGGATGTCTCATGTAAACGCAAATCAATAGGGTCATATAACAAGGATGCCCCATATAAAATCAAATATGTAGGGTCATATAAAAAGGATGCCCCATGTAAACTCAAATCAATAGGGTCATATAACAATAATGCCCTATGTAAAATCTGTTCCCAATTTATGTAAGTGTTGTCCAGGGATCCATCTCCATTTTAAGTCTTTTCATAAATCCATATCCACCTTTACATGTAACTATTGTTAAATGATCAGTCCATCCTCACCTTTAATAAGACATGTTCAATGATAATGTCCATCCAGTTCAATGGTAAGTCCATCCATTTCAATGGTAAGTACAGCCTCACCTTAATAAGTCATGTACATTGATTCAACAGTATAGGTTATTTACTAAGCACTGAGAACTATTGGACTCAAAGTCATGTGGCACAGAATACCTGAGCTTGCAGTGTGCATCAGGATTGTTGCCAGATGAGGATATTTTGGTCCATCAGTCTTAGATAATACCTCAGAAAAAAAAAAAAATTCATTTTGGTTTTACTTGTGTTTCATTAAATTCCAATTACAGGATAAAGCGGATACAAATGCACTGTTTAGGTAAAAGATAACTTGTTCAATGACCCAATGTATCAAAACTCAGTTTCTCATTCTCTCTCTCACTCTCTCATAATAACAGCCACTACTCATGATCTAGCCATCCATTTTGAACATTTTTATAAATCATATTTATTGTTTAAACAATTTTCATTTTTCTTCATATCTTCTAAATAAAATTATTTTGGGATGATATATAATTTCCTGTGGAAGAAAGCTAGATCTGCTGATTATCTAGCACTTGTGCCAGGTAGAGAGGATTACAATGGTCATTGTTGTCCTCTTGTGGTCATCAGATTTTTTACATAGACAGTTTTCCATATTTCTGTTACTATTTGTATTTAGCTATAGTCAGAATCAGTTCATTAAATAGCAGGCACGTGTTTACCATATAAGTTAGCTGAGAAATGTTTACTTCATTACAGTCAATACTGGTGGATATAGACTGGTAGTAACAATTCAAACTAATTGCCCAACGACTGTTGATAAAGTATGTATTAAATTTGTAATAATGGTCCCCAAGACTAATCACAGAAGGATTACTTGAAGTTGAAAATTATTACTGTGATAGCTTAATCATCTAATCTTGACAGTGCAATTATTAACTTCAATATCTCAATTGACATATACACTTTGACATGTTTTCAGGTTACCAGATTGAAGAAGAGAATCAGGAGGTCAAATTGGTGGATGAAGCATACTGGACAAAGCATCTGCAAGAGGCAGTCAGTAATGGTATGATAATAATAAAAATAATAATAATAATAATAATAATAATAATAATAATAATAATAATAATAATAATGAGGACCTTGTATGTCACCTAATCTCTAGAAGCTCATAATGCTGTACAACATTAGACAACACCTAAAACATAAAGAAACATATAATGAAATGATTATAAAAACAAACGCCATGAAATTAGAAAACTTAAAAGATGCTGAGAATATTTAAGGAGGAAACATTAAGTTCTTTAAATTTATTCTTGCAGTAGAAATAAGTGAGTGTTAGGAGCACTCTTGAATAAGATCACTGTGTCTTTGTTTCTAAGTTCTGTGAGCATATCGTTCCACACATTGCTGGGTCCTTGTATGCAAAATAACGTTGTCAATATGACTTCGCTTTCATAGTGGGACTAATGAGTATACGATTGTCAGAAGAGGAACTTAAATATCTAGCTGGTGTATACACAAGGGTGAGACTGGATAGGTATGTTGGACAGAAATCTGTCAGAGAAACATAGCACAGGAAGCAAATTTTGTGTTTGATTCTGTATCGAATTGATAGCCAGTGTAGGGTACAGAGCAGTGGTGAGGTGTGCTCTGATCGAGATACTCTAAAGATGATCTATGCAGCTGTGTTTTGAACTTTTTGAAGTTTCTGGAGTAGATATTGAGATCAACCAGACAGAATTGAGTTACAATAGTCCAGTCAAGGAAGTACCAATGAACACACAAGTGTTTTAGTGTCATCATCTGACAGATATTTGTGAATGGAGCTGATGCATCGAAGCTCAAGATATGCAGCCTTGCTTATTTCATGCCATGTTGGTGCAATGTGAGAGGTGAGAGTACTGTCCAGATTAACACCTAGGTTTCGTACTGTGTGAATTTAATGTTGGTGTTGCTGATATTTATTGTTTGAGCTAAAGGGTATGAATGAGAAAGTCTTTGTGTTGTGATCAGAATGGCTTCAGTTTTATCATCATTCATCTGCAGCTTGTTTCATATCATCCATGATTTCACATCAGAAATGTACCTCTCTACTCCTTGGATGCTAGCATAAACTTCAGTTGGGTGGCTAGATTTTTATATTTGGGTGTTATCAGCATAATCAGCATACAATTGGTGAGACACTGGATGATGATCTGTGACACTTGAGAGCAGCTGAGTGTATTGAATGATGAAGACATGTCCAAGAGCAGACCCTTGTGGAACACCACTACATAGATCAACTGGGCTAGAATGTGTTCCATTTGGGAACATAATTTGTGTCCTGTTGACCAAGTAGGAGTTGAACCACACAGTAAGGCTTCATTGTGAATGCCAAATAAATGCTTGAGATGGTGAATGAATTAATATATCATGGTGTATTTTCTCAAATGCTACAGACAAATCAAGGAAGGTGAGGACTATAATCTTTCTACTATCCAAAGCAGATAGAAGGTCATCAACTACTTTCAGAAGAATAGTTTCAGTACTGTGGCAAGGGCGATATGCAGACAGTTCATTGCTAAAAAGACTGTTAGAATTCAGATAAGATACAAGTTGGGATAGGATATCTGCTTCTTAGATAATTTATATGAATGTAGGTAGTTCTTTTAATTGATATGATCAAGTGTTGGTTTCTTCAGCAGAGGCTATGCAATGACAGGTTTGACAAAAGTTGGTAATTATCTGGATGAGAGAGAGGTATTAATAACATCAGTTAGTAAAGGCAGTATTGAATCTAAGCACTCAAGTAGCAGTGATGTTGGAATTGGATCAAGTTCACATGACTTTGGTGCATTCTTTCTTCATCACAACTGTACTAAATCCATAGAAAAACGTTCAAATGCAGCTAATGGTCATTAATCTAATGCTGCAGAGGAGATAGCTCTAACAACTCATTATCATTATTATGTAAATCATAAATATTTTTTGGGTTAATTTTTCATAAAATATATTAAATGAGAATTGAATGTTGATATGCAAGTAATGTATATTTAGTTTGAATTTATATATCTTTGCATTTGGGTATCTTTATATTAGATGAATTCTTTTATCATCTGTGTAGTAACTTAAACTATTGCATGTAGACCAAGTCCATACTATAAAAGATTCAAGATTCAAGATTTTTCATTGGTAATCTAGGCCACTGGTCCATAATACAATAATATATACAAAGACAAAATATATTACCTAGAACACACACATATATATACATGTTGTGTTATACTGTATGCATTTTCTTGTTGAGAAAATGGTATATAAAAATAATGCAACTCAATGAATAAAAGAATGATTTTATGTTGAAATGAATTATTATACCAAGATTTGGCTAAATATTTTTCTCTGATATCTTAATTATGTTTTTATAAGTCTTCTGTGATAATAAAGATTACACAACAATATGAAGTACTTACTCAATCATGTGTACCAATCTTATAAAACAATTACAAATAGTGCTGCATCTTAATTTTGAAAGTTTTTTGGGCATAAATAGGTCAATCTTGACATTTAATAATGATTTTTAATTTTGATACTACCTACATACATTTTGATAGACGCATAATTTTATCATGCAAGTTTTGTCTAGTACAATCCTTCACTTTTTGAGAGAATGCTGTTTTACGTACACTAATATCTCCAACATTTTGCAATATTCATTCAAAGCCATAGATTAATAATAAATGTCTCACATGTGATGCTCTTGTAACATGTCTGTTGTCATCTAATGATTTAAGCATATTGTAGTATTCTTCTGGTTATCTGATCCTATCCATATCTAACAATTTGCCTCAATATTTAACACACCTGGAGTAATATGTAACAATTTGCCTCAATATTTAACACACCTGGAGTAATATGTAACAATTTACCTCAATATTTAACACACCTGGAGTAATATGTAACAATTTGCCTCAATATTTAACACACCTGGAGTAATATGTAACAATTTGCCTCAATATTTAACACACCTGGAGTAATATGTAACAATTTACCTCAATATTTAACACACCTGGATTAATATGTAACAATTTACCTCAATATTTAACACACCTGGAGTAATATGTAACAATTTACCTCAATATTTAACACACCTGGAGTAATATGTAACAATTTACCTCAATATTTAACACGCCTGGAGTAATATGTAACATATAACATTAATCTGCCACGTTCTCCCAGAGCAACATTATTAGTCAAATTACTCAAGATATATGGATGTTATTGGAAGCCTTTTGATACATTCTGAATACATGTTTTAGAACTATAACATAATATTGGTTTTTATCTCAGTACCAACAATTTTAAAGGCATCTACATAACCAAAGTACCCAAAAACCTTTGGTTATACACTCGTGTGACAGAACCAGAATCTCAAACGATTTGATTTAAAAGTTTTGTTCAGTATATTGCCTTCTAAACCAGTAGATTGTTTTGTCTGCTCAAATCGTATGTTCTTCAATGGCTTTAAAACAAAGTAAGTGTATTTTTTGTCATAATATGTATTCTCTTCTTAGTATAACAAAACATCAAGTTTAGATTTTGATTCTGATGTTACTGTAATTAATATGAGTCAATATTGTCAATTAATGAAAAATGAAGAGTTGTTTATCTGACTGATCACGCAAGATTTTTTAATAACATCCACTAGCATTTTTTTAGTTTTCTTTACAGGGTCACTTTCTGGTAACCATGGATAACATTGACTTTGATGAGTAAGCTTCACACTTAACAGGATATCAATAGTTTTTTGGCAACCATGGATAACATTGACTTTGAAAAGTAAGCTTGACACTTAACAAGATATCAATAGTTTTTTGGTAACCATGGATAACATTGACTTTGATAAGTAAGCTGCACACTTAACAATATATCAATAGTTTTTTGGTAACCATGGATAACATTGACTTTGATAAGTAAGCTTCACACTTAACAAGATATCAATAGTTGTTTGGTCCACACTTTCCCCCGAATCACTTTATATTTTGCAAAGAATGGATTAAAACTTCTGGCTTCAGTTTCCCGTTGCTGGGTTTGTAAGCATGTTGAATGCTCTCCAATAATAGTCTTCCGAATATGAAGTTCCTGACTTGAACTTTAGATGTATATTTGAGTCTTGTCCTCAAGGACTTCTTTCTTATCCTCAAGGACTTCTTTCTCGTCCTCAAAGACTTCTTTCTCATCCCCAAATACTCCTTTCTCTTCATGGCTTAGATCCAAAAATCTGTCAACTTGGCAGATTACACCACTGTAAATTATATAAAACTAATGAAGATTGATTTAGACTTTAAACAAAGAGTGAAAATACATGATTTGTTTATGCTTTTACGAATAATTTTTCCAACTTTAAATTAAATATCTTGTTATATACTGTAAAATGGTATTTTTAACTTGGTTATGAACTAAATTTATGTAGAAATACAAAAGTTGAAACAAAAAAAAATTTGTAAAAGTGGTATATTTCAACCATATGTGCGGTAGACAGCCTAAGTTTTTAATATGGTATTTTTGGTCTACCACAAGTAGAATCACATGTATGTAATAAAAGATAACCATGACAGATTTGTTACTCTGAGCTACTAATGTTTCTTTAGGCTTTGTTCAGGATAATTTGTGTAAACACAAGACCCATATATTTGTAAAATGAGAACTGTACTAATTTGTTCTGCCTTCAAAAACCACTTTTCACAAATCCTTAACGTCTTATCCAAGTTAACTACAATTCCAATAGTACTAAGACATACAGAAGCATTCTGTTATGTGTATCAGTTGTTGCAATGCTATTGCCATATCTGTGCAATTAACTACATCAGCAAGTAAGAGTATTAGAGGCAATACAGCAAACCATTTATCTGAGTGATATGACATTAGAGGTAATACAGCAAACCAATTATCTGAGTGATATGACATTAGAGGTAATACAGCAAACCAATTATCTGAGTGATATGATATCGCTTTTTTTTTCTTTTTTATCTCTGTATATTAAGTTGAATTTTAAGTGTAAATAAATTCTGTTGTTACAGGATCTGCTCTTGAAAGTTCTAGAGGAAGAGGATTTGATACAGTACTGCTTGTGGATATCTCTGCCTCAATGAGGAAGGAGAAATGGATTCAAACCATATCTTTTATCCACAACTTTCTTGATGGTAAGTTTCTATTTTCTGTTGAGTATTATCATTAAGTGAAGATTCCACAGTTCAGTTAACTGTCAAAATAACTGGGAAAATGGTAATTTGATCAGTTATGAATAAATTTATGTCCAATTTTTCATATTGAAAGAAGAATTTTACCATTTACTAATACATTTAAGTCGATGTTTGCAACTAAAAATGATCATTTGAAGTCCATTGCTATTAAAAGCAGGGTTATTCAAAGTCCATTTTTGCTATTTAAAGCAGAATAATTTGTCTGTATAATTATTAATTTGAAATCCATTTTTTATAACTGAAAATGATAATTCAAAGTCTATTTTTTGCTATTGAAAGCAGAAATTTTTTTCTGTTTATTAATAATTTGAAATCCATTTTTTTATAACTGAAAATGATAACTCGAAGTCTATTTTTTGCTATGTAAAGCAGACTAAATTGACTGTTTATTAATAATACGATGTCCATTGTTGCTTGAAAGCAGGGATATTTTTGTGCAGTAGTTTAATTATTATCAGAACATATTGTTTCATTGTCATTAATAATATTTGTCACTATTTAATTATTATGACTCTCTGGTGACAAACTATGTAACAGAATGAAATAATGAAGTTTCAGTAATGTTTATTATCAAATTCCTCAAAAACATTACATTTCAAACCTCTTCATTCTTTTTGGCAAAAACTCTTGTCCATTAACTCGTTTTCAGTTTTTGTTATTGAAATGATAGCATCATTTACTTCACCTTCTGAAAATCAGTGATGTTTTTCAGGTTTGATTTATTCTTTTGTAGTATGGATTGTATTACAATTGGTATAAATTTTTTTATTTTTTCAAAGTTTTTTGTCGTTGTTATAAATACACAGACTTATTTTTTGTGGTCTCTGACTACATTCTTTTGCATAGTATCAAATAACATATAATTGTAGTAATTAATTTTTTATCCTTACTGTGTGCTTCTTTAAGAGTGATAGTGCACCACTTGGTGTTTATGGTTTCCTGTTACCACAGTCAGGTTGTTAATTTTCAATCTTTTCCTATTTGTTTTGTCATAGTCCATTATGATGAAATGCATGAAGTGTAAGAAATTCAAAACTACATTAATCTTTTCTAACCTGCACTTAAGTTACCCCAAGGGCAACATGCAGTGTGTAAGCCATGTTAGACAAAGTTGCTGGCTAACCTTGTTGGGGTTGTTACTGGGTATCACAAACACATACACATACACACACACACACACACCATTTTAGATATGATGTACTCTATCAACTGCTACTATTGCATCTACCTGGTGCAGCAGGTGATGATTTAGTTAGTTCTGGACATTTTCTACTTGTATACACTTCTTCAACCTCAATTGATGATTTTGATAGTTTGGGGAGTGTCCCCCATTTTTAGGCATTACAGTTTGTGTAAGGGCATCTGAATCTGTATGTATAGGTGCATGGGGTTAGTACCTTTTCTATGATGCTTTCTCAGCTAGCTGCTGATGTTTTTCTGGTTCTCAGTACACATACTCTAATGTGGCTGCCAGGCTTCATTAGTAAACCTTCCTATGTCTATGCTGGTAGGGCATTGGAATATTAACTCATATGAGGATCTTATTGTTGGATATGTCTGTACTCCTTCCACTGCAAACCATCTAGTCAAAAAGCCATATGCACTACTGTTCATAGCTTCAATATGGGTACTGACCTTTTGCCTGACAAGCAGCTAATTTAGCTTTAATTTGTGGTTGAGGGAATTTATTTGGTACAGGTGAATTTGGAATGACAACCACCCCTACTTCTACTCTAGTCAACAGGATCAAGGCCTCAGCTGACTTGACAAAACAATAATGAGTCCCTCCTTCTGTCTCCTACTGCAGTCCTTATAAATTAAGGATATTGCTGACTGCTTAGTTAACAAGAACAGTGACTAAGGGAATTCTAAATTCTCTCAGAGAGCCAGTTGCCACACAATCACAAAAATAGTTTTGATCTCAAACCATTGTACAGATACAACCACTCAATAAGTTTTGATCTCAAACCAATGTACATATGTTACCACCCAATCAATATTGATCGCAAACCAATGTACAGATGTTACCACCCAATCAGTTTTGATATCAAACCATTGTGCAGATGCAACTACCAAATCAGTTTTGATCTCCAACCATTGTACAGATGCAACCACCTAATCAGTTTTAGAGTCAGTCTTATAGAGGGGGTGACAGAACTATTCTACCCCAATCTCCAAACTCATGCTGTTGATTTGTTCCCCCAACCACCCAGACAGTCTACAGGTGAGCATTAGACTCTTGCTCTGCAAGAATTGTTGGATCACCCTTCTCCTGAATAAATAAATGGGCAATCTGAAATTCTTGGATTGGCTTCAGATTTCATTTATCCAACCCCTCCCCTTTTGTCTTTACTGATTGAGCAAGGACGAAGTTTTGCATCAAGAGTTGAGGACACTCATCGACAAGCTTACATCGTCAAAATGGTCACTGGCAGTCTTAAGTCAATCATCTACCTGAACTGAATAAACAACTTTATAGCTTCACCAAAATAACAGATGTAGATGACAAAATTATTTTGACTCTCCGTTTGTATGTTAGAGTTTACTATCAGTCTGGACCTGTTCAGTGCATACTTTCAGCTCCCCATCCATCCATCCTCACAGAAATTCCTTTGATTTGCATACTGAGGGAATATATATAAGTTTTGAGCTCTCCTGTTTGGTTTAGGCATCAGCCCTTGGTCCTTGACTAAAATAATGAACTGCATCTTCACCATTGTTCTGTTTGACATCATTCACTGCAACAGTGGCGTAATTGGACGACATCCTCTAGAAACACATGGTAAGTTTGATTATTGCCAAAGGAAGGAACACTCCTTTATCCCTTATGATCATTTTGGCTTTCTGAAAAACTGGGGAATCTTCTAAGCTCTGGTCATCCCAATAGTTTATCATCTGGCTATTGAATTTCTCACCCACCTCAATGTTGTATATCTTCCCCATGTTCAAGTTGTCTGAATCATCAAATTTGTAGAGTCCATTTTTAAAAGGAAATGAATCCAGCAGGAAATAGATCACAGCCAGAGTTTTTGAAACTACTTGGATTTTTCATTGCAGCAGCAGACCAGGAATGTCAGATTCCTTGTACAGAATAGTCCTTCTGTCTGTTGTTTTTTCATGTTGGCATCTGATGATTAATCTACTTTTGACCCAGTGGGATCACGGTTTGACCACATTTATCTCTCCAGTTTTTGATCCCAAGGCTAAATCACTACATGCCCTTCTATCAGTTGTGAAGAACTATTGTCCTTTTGCATACCTTCTTAGTACCAAATATTGTACAGCAGATGGTTTCCAGATGTTCCAAATGATTGTGATCACCCCTCACCACTGGGACAAGTCCTGGATCATTTATTACCTCACATTGGCATTATATATACCCAGGAAGATGAATCTTTTCAGACTGCCCATGACCCAGTTATTCCATCCATGTTCAGGAGTGACTATTCCTTTATTCAATACTTTACAAAGGAAACATTTTTAACCTTTGATTGTGGAGAGAATCACCTGAGCAAAAAGGCTCTTGACTTCAGAAACTGCTGTACAGTTAACAACAAGATCCCTTTCGGTGTCTCAATTCCACAACTAGCTGATGTTTGTCTCTGGATTTTTGAGGATAACAAATAGGCATATTACTGTCAGGCGAGACACCATAATGACAGAAGGATCTTGGTCAGGATAAAGATCCCTTTTATTGGTCAACTTTGGTCTGAAGTGTGATAAATCTTGCTCTTTTCCAAGTGGATGTTTTCAGGGTTCTGACTTGGCTGAATTCAAACAATTCAGGCTTGTAGCCTTGACCTCACTGAAGTTCAAATCATGCAAAACATGCTTCCTAATAGCATTAGGCTCAATGTGCAGTTAGAGGAAATTGCTTGCCCTTTGTGTGTACCTGGTCTACCTGCAATTTTGATCAGATGGTTAAGCAGTTCTTGTTACATGTTTCATTGCCAAGAGCCAGTTGCCATCAGCAAATAATCCAAAATGTCAATTGACACCCTCTTGTCTGTATCAACACACACCCTGAATGGCATTATACATCCTCTTGTCTGTATCAACACACACCCTGAATGTCATTGTACATGCTATTGTCTGTATCAACACACACCCTGAATGTCATTGTACATGCTATTGTCTGTATCAACACATACCCTGAATGTCATTGTACATGCTATTGTCTGTATCAACACATACCCTGAATGTCATTGTACATCCTCTTGTCTGTATCAACACACACCCTGAATGTCATTGTACACACTATTGTCTGTATCAACACATACCCTGAATGTCATTGTACATGCTATTGTCTGTATCAACACACATCCTGAATGTCATTATACATCCTCTTGTCTGTATCAACACACCCTGAATGTCATTATACATCCTCTTGTCTGTATCAACACACACCCTGAATGTCATTATACATCCTCTTGTCTGTATCAACACACATCCTGAATGTCATTGTACACACTATTGTCTGTATCAACACATACCCTGAATGTCATTGTACATGCTATTGTCTGTATCAACACATACCCTGAATGTCATTGTACATCCTCTTGTCTGTATCAACACACACCCTGAATGTCATTGTACATGCTATTGTCTGTATCAACACACACCCTGAATGTCATTGTACATGCTATTGTCTGTATCAACACACACCCTGAATGTCATTGTACATGCTATTGTCTGTATCAACACATACCCAAAATGTCATTGTACATGCTATTGTCTGTATCAACACATACCCTGAATGTCATTGTATATCATCTTGTCTGTATCAACACACACCCTGAATGTCATTGTACACACTATTGTCTGTATCAACACATACCCTGAATGTCATTGTACATGCTATTGTCTGTATCAACACACATCCTGAATGTCATTATACATCCTCTTGTCTGTATCAACACACCCTGAATGTCATCATATATCCTCTTGTCTGTATCAACACACACCTTGAGTGTCTTTGTACATAATATTGTCTGTATAAGCACATACCCTGAGTGTCATTGTACATGCTATTGTCTGTATCAACACATACCCTTAATGTCATTGTGCACACTATTGTCTGTATCAACACATACCCTGAATGTCATTATACATCCTCTTGTCTGTATCAACACACCCTGAATGTCATCATACATCCTCTTGTCTGTTACAGCACATACCCTTAATGTCATTGTACACACTATTGTCTGTATCAACACATACCCTGAATGTCATTGTACATCCTCTTGTCTGTATCAACACACACCCTGAATGTCATTGTACACACTATTGTCTGTATCAAAACATACCCTGAATGTCATTGTACACACTATTGTCTGTATCAACATATACTCTGAATGTCATTGTACACATAGCACTGTTTAGGATCCTTATTCAAATTTATTCTTGTTTGTTTTAACCTACAGGTATTGAGTCCTCACAGAATTATCTGGCTGGAGCATTTGAATACATCAGCCTTGTTGTGTTTGGACATGAGACCAGGGTGGTACAACATCTAACATGTGATTATGTTAGTCTACGAAAACATTTGGGTAATTGGTTTTGAATTGTTAGGTCAGCAAATAATGACGTTTTTCAATTTTTTAAAAATATCTATGTATAATTTTGGTGAATAATATAGCATATAATATAAAACCTGCTTTACAAAGCTATTGTATGGAAAGATCACTGCCTCGACAGATCTGATTCATTATACATGCATTCATTTGTTATTATACATGCATTCATTTGTTATAAATTATTATGACCTCCTTAATAAACCATTTTTTGTAAGCAGTGTGAATAATCTGATAGCTTTACAGGGGTGAACTCTCTTTACAAACTTTAAATCAGTAGGGGTGAACTCTCTTTACAAACTTTAAATCAGTAGGGGTGAACTCTCTTTACAAACTTTAAATCCGTAGCGGTGAACTCTCTTTACAAACTTTAAATCAGTAGGGGTGAACTCTCTTTACATGCTCTACATCAGTATGGATGATCTGTCATTACAAGCTTTACATTAATAAGGATGATCTCTCATTACAAGATTTACAGCAATATATGGTGATCTTTCATTACAGGCTTTACAGCAATATGGGATGAACTCTGATTACAAGTTAAATTCAACAGGGGTTATCTCTCATTACAAGCTTTACATCAATAGGGGTGATATTTCATTATAAGCTTTACAGCAAGATAGGGTGATCTCTTTGTTACAGAGGTTCTGGTAGTAAGAGTTGACTGTCATTACAAGCTTTACAGCAGTAGGAGTGTTCTCTCATTAAAAGCTTTACAGCAGTAGGGGTGATCTCTTGTTATAGATGTTCTGGCAGTAAGGGTTGACTGTCATTACAAGCTTTACAGCAGTAGGGGTGATCTCTTGTTACAGACCTTCAGACAGTAAGGATTATCTGTCATTACAAGCTTTACTTCAGATGGGGTGATCTGTCATTACAAGCTTTACTTCAGATGGGGTGATCTGTCATTACAAGCTTTACAGAAGTAGGTGTGCTCTTTCATTACAGGCTTTACAGCAGTAGCTTCTGGCAGTAAGGTTTATCTGTCATTACAAGCTTTATTTCTTTTATATCAGTAATTAACGGAAGGCTGACAACCTGAAAAAAGTGAAAACCATGTGATAAAATTATTATTCTTGTATTAAAGTAATTATTATTCTTGCATGAAAATAATTATTAGTAGTGCATTCAAAAAATTTATTATTATTATTGCATTAAAATAATTATTATTATTGCATTAAAATAATTATTATTATTGCATTAAAATAATTATTATTCTTGCATTAAAATAATTATTATTATTGCATTAAAATAATTATTATTATTGCATTAAAATAATTATTATTATTGCATTAAAATAATTATTATTCTTGCATTAAAATAATTATTATTATTATTGCATTAAAATAATTATTATTCTTGCACTAAAATAATTATTATTATTGCACTAAAATAATTATTATTCTTGCATTAAAATAATTATTATTATTGCATTAAAATAATTATTATTCTTGCATTAAAATAATTATTATTATTGCATTAAAATAATTATTGTTCTTGCATTAAAATAATTATTATTCTTGCACTAAAATAATTATTATTCTTGCACTAAAATAATTATTATTCTTGCATTAAAATAATTATTATTCTTGCATTAAAATAATTATTATTCTTGCATTAAAATAAATATTATTATTGCATTGAAGTAATTATTATTATTGCATTAAAATAATTATTTTTCTTGCAATTAAACAATTATTATTTTTACATTAAATGCATATTAATAATAATTAATAATAAAATGGAATCTTCATATTCCATTAATTGATTATCATTACAGATATTTGATTGTACACTGTCTTACATGTTTATTAGTTCACCTTTAGATCTTGCACAATTAGACATTGTTAGGCAAGTTGCTCTGGAACCATTAATTGATGGAGTTTATTGTAATACATGTCCTCTGATAGGTGTCTACTGACAGTATGTTAGAACATGTTTGAATTTATGTGATTTATTGGTAATTAACACAAACAACCTAGTATCCAGACTGCTTCAGTCAAGTATTCTACTTGATTTGTTTTCTTTTCTACCTTTGATAAGAATAACATAATGGTAAAATGGAGTTGTCACTAGGTCATTCATTCTTCATTGCCATATATCTATAAGTATCTTGATTCAGTTTGCATCTCAGATGATGAAAGCTTGTGAGTATTGGTGGTATTAATAATAATAATAATAATAATAATAATAATAATAATATTATTATTATTATTATTATTATTATTATTATTATTATTATTATTATCCTCAGATTGTCTGTATCCAGATGGACCTAGTCCCCTAACAGCTGGTGTAGCCATGTGCAATGCAGCATTAGAGGCAGCTGGTAAGGTTGTCTGTTTTGTACCAATTTAGAAAATATACTGGATACTACCTAGAAAATTGTTATTATTGATAGTATCATGGTAAGATACGTCTGTTCATCCTTTATTTCTTATATTTTTATTCATTTGTATTGTGGTCCACCACCAAATTAGAAGCGTTATATCATGTTACCAGTTTGACCAAATTAGAAGCGTGAAATCGTGTTACCAGTTTGACCAATTTAGTAGAAGCATGAAATCGTGTTACCAGTTTGACCAAATTAGAAGCATGAAATCGTGTTACCAGTTTGACCAAATTAGAAGTGTGAAATCGTGTTACCAGTTTGACCAAATTAGAAGCGTGAAATCGTGTTACCAGTTTGACCAAAGTAGAAGCGTGAAATCGTGTTACCAGTTTGACCAAATTAGAAGTGTGAAATCATGTTACCAGTTTGACCAAATTAGAAATGTTATATCATGTTACCAGTCTGACCTCACCACCATGGATGGGGTATATTTTGGTACAATTATGTACTACTATAACAGGGGAAAGTGCATATTATTACTTTTGTTGCACCACTGCAGCGAAGGTGGTATATAGTGGTACCATTAAGTGGCACCACCACAGTGGAAGGAATGTGTAGTGGTATCATTATGTCTCAACACACTAGTGTATTTGTTTTGGTGTTGTGGGTGTAATACCATTTTTTAGCACATGATAGGCAAAGCATGGTGACCAGTATAACCCTGAGAAGAACCGCTCACACATGGGAAGCTGCAAGCTTTCTCATATACCCTACAATGGTGGAAGGGATATACAGTGGTACCATTATGTCACACTACAACAGTGGAAGGAGTAGACAGTGATACTTTATTTCACACCACAGCAGTGAATGTGGTTTACATTGGTACCATTATGTCCCTCTACAACATTTAGAATTGGTATATAGTGACACAATTATGTCCCACTTCAGCATTCAAAGGGCTATATAGCAGCACCATTATGTCCCACTACAACATTCAAAGGGCTATATAGCAGCACCATTATGTCCCACTTCAACATTCAAAGGGCTATATAGCAGCACTATTATGTCCCACTACAACATTCAAAGGGCTATATAGCAGCACAATTATGTCCCACTTCAACATTCAAAGGGCTATATAGCAGCACCATTATGTCCCACTACAACATTCAAAGGGCTATATAGCAGCACCATTATGTCCCACTTCAACATTCAAAGGGATATATAGCAGCACCATTATGTCCCACTTCAACATTCAAAGGGATATATAGTGGCACCATTATGTCCCACTACAGCAGTGTAAAGGGTATATAGTTATGGTAAAGTATAATTCAAGTGCTGACAGCTTAACACATTCCACTTGAGTATATATATATCTCCTGTCTGTAAAACAGAAGTTAATATGTGAACTTAATTTAAAAGCACTATGTACAAACAGAGCAAATCTGTGACTTGTGAATGCATTTTATATAACATTTGTTGCTTATAATCTTAGAATTTAGCTTTTATTACTTTTCACGTTTCTTCTGTATACCTTTTAAAGAACTTTACCTTTTCTACCTTTTAACTTAAAAGTATACATATGCTTACATTTATTTTGGAGGGTTTCTGCTCGTATAAGTTTATTTATGAAATCAATTCAATAAAAAATAAATGCATCAAATTTTGTTTTGTGTAATACTGATGTATAATTTTGTCCAGTTGTGCAAACGTGGATAAAATTAAAATGACCAATTTTCCCCCTCCCCTTCATTCGATACATTGTATTTAGGAGTGTACACAATGTCTCGATATTTTGCACTTTTGAGAAAAGTCAGAATCAGAAACAACCAATGGAATTATTTAACACACATTAGGGACATGACCTCATTGATTTTGGAGCAAATTAAGCTCAAATTTAGTGCCCATCGACTATCTCATGGTTAGTAATATTTCCGACAGATTACTAAAACCAGCTGTAACTAATCAGCTGGAGAAGTGCAAATTACTGCTAGTCACCATCTTAACAGGTAAGAAGTGGTCATGAATTGGAATACCCTTTTACAACTCATCTTTTTGTTGCGTTAATTGAGTACATAACAACATCCTTCACCTGACAAGGTAAAATAAATACATGTGACACAAAAGGACAGGTGTTGAACTACTCATGTGCTCATCAAGGAAGTTAATGTGATTATTGTCCAAACAGTCTAAGTTTGTGCACACAGAACCCACCTGGTGTACTGACCCCAAGCACTGTTTATATTACTGATGATACCTAAAGGTAACAATAATGCTAAATTAAATATTGACTAATTAGTAAAAGTAATTAGTAACTAAAATAAAACAATAGTTCAGGTAATAGCCAATCAATAACAATACCTGTTAACCAAAAGAAAACTAATGCTAGAGTTGAGTTGACCAATCAGGAATAATAATAATTGTTGGAAGTATTGGTAATGGAAATGAGTATCAGCATTGATTCTTAGATAGGTTGCACAAGAGAGGAGAGTCATGTTCTCACCTGTATTACTATTTAGTACATGTATGACAAGTAAGTTGTAAGCAACAATACAAGCCCCTGTCATGATTAATAAATATACACACAACATGAGCCTTGAACTGTAATGGTTTTTCTAAGTCTTGATCTGAAGTTGGAATACTTTTTAAAAGTGTTACCTGGTTGCCCATTTGCTTACCTAGGTAATTATCATTGGACAGGTACCCACATAACCAGGTGCTCATTGGCATCTTTAATTACTGCTTTAAAACTAGACAGGTACAACATTTACACAAGGAAAATAAAATAAATCCTCATCAGGTTTGAATTGTTCAAAGACTTAAGGCCTGTGTTTGAGTGCATGTGCATGTGAGCAGGCTCATGCATGTATGTTACCTTGAAATTAAAGAAAACTAATGCCGCAGAACATCTTTCATTTCCAGGAAATATATGATGAACACCAGTATAATTAGTGAATAAGATCTCGGAAGCTTTTAGATCTCATAATCAATCACATCAGCCATCAATACTAAACGAAATTTAAAACACACACAGTTTTTGACTCTCTTATTGTTACAGCAGATCTTGACAAAGCTGTGTTGACTTGTAAGTTTGATTTGTTTATCATAAGTTATTCTGGCCTATTTTTTGCAATGTTTTAACACATTCAAACCATGTTGCATTTATCTTTATACCAGAAAAATAATTGAAATATATAATGTCATTTTAAATTTAGAGAATATATTATAGAGGGATAGTATCAATGAGAAAAATATCAAAAAGATGAAAAATGTGTATAGCTTCTTTGATATTTTCTTAACACCTGATTTTAATGGCAACCAATTCTATGAACAAAAAACTTATATCAGAAATTAAAAATAATCACCTCATACTTATAATGTACAGCATTAAAAGAAATTGTAAAGAAGAAAATTACCTTTTATTCAAAATAGTCCTTTAAAGGAAGATGGTCTTTTAGAGTACCTCCCAGCAAAACCAGCAAATGGAGGGGTGTGTGAGTCAAATTTTGGAATATGGTGGACAGTCCAAAAGGTTATGTGCACAGATTCCAAGTAATCCATAGATTACAAGTATAAACACTCAATATACACATAGACTCCAAGTATATGCACTCAATATACACATAAATTCCAAGTATACACACTGGATATGTGCACAGATTCCAATTATAAACACTGGATATGTGCACAGATTTCAATTATAAGCACTGGATATGTGCACAGATTCCAATTATAAACACTGGATATGTGCACAGATTCCTATTATAAACACTGGATATGTGCACAGATTTCAAGTATACAAACTGAATGTATACACAGATTCCATTTACACAGTGGATATATGCACATATTCCAGGCATACACAAGCAAAGAAGATGGTAAAGTAAAGGGACTGGCATAGAGTTGTAATGGATCTCTGTTTGCACATGTTTGTTAAACATTTGACATTATATTTTGATACTATTACACCAGCATAGATTTATTTAGGAGACTGGCATAGAGGAGGGGTGATCATCATTAGAACTGTCTGTAGCAAAGGATTAGCAAAATAGTTGCCAGTAGAAGTTGAAACTTAAGGATAATTTTGTAAGATATTTACACAAGAACTTGCTCATTACTATCCAAGTACCTGTTTTACAATATGAAGGAGACAAATTACATTCAACATGTTTTGTTGACCAAATTGTTACTAAAATTACTACAACTTTTGTGCTAACAGTGCTCGAAACTTTAAATTTAGACCAAGATAATAAAATGCAGAAAATGGAATAGTCTTTAGTTTCTTGGCACACTGTTATTGGCATGTCATTAACCTTCATGTACAAATTATTCACTTAACATTAAGGTTAGCAGCTTAATTTTTTAAAACTCTTTTAAAGTTCTATTTCAAAATGAAATTGTTAACATTGGTAATAATAAAAAAAACATATACCTTTATGTTGCAAATTGCATTACATTTATCAAACTGCTCCAGTGGCTTAGTGGTTAGAGCATCTGCTGAGGAAGCGTAAATCCGTGGGTTCGATCCCCAGCCGAGTCATATCAAAGACTTACAAAAATGGTACTAACAACTGCCTCGCTAGGCACTCATCATCAAGAGGTTCATGTTAGGACTGGTTTTTCAATGACTCTATCAGCTTAAATATATGCACTTACAAAAACTCATTGCATTTTATTGGGAAATTGCCATTATAGAAACATGAAAATACATTTGTGTAAATTTAGCTTAAGAAAATTTTATAATGGAATACAATTTTGAGTTGAATATGTACTTAGTTTGAGATGATTGAAGCAAATGTATTATGGTCTCGGTTAATTATCCAATTTAATCATTAGGTCATGTATACAGCTGTAGAGAGGTGACGGTATATCCCAGAATTGTACTGGTCACAGATGGTCGCCCAACAGACACTTTCAGGATTGCAGGACCTGACACTGCCTCAAATGATGAAACAGAGCAGGTAAAATCCTCACATTCAAAGACTTGTCAAAATTTTGGGTTTTGTTTTATCTTGGACAGTTTTTAGATTTGTTTTATCTTGTATAGTTTTTGGATTTGTTTATCTTGTTCAGATGTACAGAATTTGGATTTTTTTCAATATTTTTTTTATACAGTTTTACAGATATTTTGTGCTTCTTTCTGTCATGTTGTCTTTATTATTACTAACTAAAAATGTGTTAAATGATACTTTTTTTCTCATGAAGTTCTTAGTTAATATAGATTTTTTTTGTACTTTTTTCTTTTTGTTTGATCTGAGAATGGTGAGGCATACATATGACTTTTCCAACAGTGATAGCATCACTGTAATAAAAAACGTTAACGTTTAATTACATTAAAAGTTTAAGATGTACACAACTTCTATAACATTTTCTGTATTCAGCTGAAATGTTTGATATTTTAATGTATATAAAGTTTGTACCATAATTGTAGATTATTACTTTCTGTTTTATCAGCATGGATTAGTACAAATATTTGTACTATAATTGTAGATTATTACTTACTGTCTTATCAGCATGGATTAGTACAAATATTTGTACTATAATTGTAGATTATTACTTACTGTCTTATCATCATGGATTAGTACAAATATTTGTACTATAATTGTAGATTATTACTTTCTGTCTTATCAGCATGGATTAGTACAAATATTTGTACTATAATTGTAGATTATTACTTTCTGTTTTATCAGCATGGATTAGTACAAATATTTATACTATAATTGTAGATTATTACTTACTGTCTTATCACCATGGATTAGTACAAATATTTGTACTATAATTGTAGATTATTACTTACTGTCTTATCAGCATGGATTAGTATATAATGTTCTACAGATGTGTATGTCAAGAGGATGGTATTATTATCATTTCTTCAGATTGCATGTATCCAAAATATGCCAAATCTCCTTGCAGGTATTGTAGCCATGTGCATTCCATCATGTTTACAAAAAACAGAAATACCTTTAAATGACTAACTGCTCAGAAGGATTTGGTCAGATTTGATAGAAAGTATACTGGCATAATGGGCTGTCTGTTTTATCCTTATGGTGCTGATTCGCAATCAAACATGGTCGCCATTATTAAACTTAGAAAAAGAAAACTAACTGTTAATGACATTTCAAAAGAGGCTGAAAAGAAAACATTCTGGCATATAACACTTTAAAATTGTACATATGAAGCTGACTTATTATCAGGTATGACCAACATATACTAAATGAAAAACCTTTGAACAACTTCTTGTGATATACCACTCAACAGAATTTAACCAAAATTTGATCTCAGACTGGCATAAGCAATCTTCAGATTTATGCCAACTTTTATCAGATGTGGCTACCACCGCAAATAATCTCATCAAATTACAAAACAAAAAGCATCATAGAGTAAATTGTTTCAAGTTTTTACAAGTGATGTCAATGCACTATTAAATATGGCACATGTTACCAATATTAGAAGCCTTTTAAATGACTTCTTAAAAACATCAAATTAGAATTTGACCAAATTTGACTGAATGCATACAGGCATGAAAGCCTTTTATATCCATACAAATGGTGTAGCTTTTCAATCACACATGATTGATATTACTAAAAGTGGGGAAAAACTCCTATAATACTCAGAATAATTTGACCAAGACAGAAGCTCTTTGGCATTAAGGGCTTTCAAATATATAACAATATTATTGATTTGCCTTCAGATATGAGACCCATTACTGAAAGTTGAAATCCATTTAAATGACTTCACAATAATGCCTGAACAGGTGTTGATTAAATTTGACAGATTCTGAAGCACCTTAGCAGGAAACATTTTCAAGCTTTGTACATGTGATGCCAATTTACTATTTTGTGCGCTCTAACTTGCATGCCATCAATATTTATACCATTCTTGCAAATCTATCGTTGAACCTGCCCAATATTAATAAAATTAGGCAAACATTGGCAGTTTTATCCAGAATACCCCAACAGTACAATGTGTGTAACTTTGACAGAAAGTTACAGTTTTATCTAATATGGATGAAGATAAAAATTTATGACAATCCATATAATTTATCCAGATATATTGACCATTTGCTCTTGCACTTGGCAGTTAGGCAGATTTCAGCCAGATGAACAGTTTTTCCCACAATACTCTCTTCTTCTTCAAGACCAGTTAAAATTATAATTGTATTCAGTAGAAAGCAGCACTAAGCCTCTACAGAAAAAAGTATTTTTGAATCCAACCTCTTTACTCTTTAAAAAGTTAAAAAAGGTGAACAAGTGTGATTTTACTAATTCCGAAAGAGCTCACTTTCACTGCAATATTTGAGTTATTTCATACATAAAACCATTTCTATATGATCCAACATGACCTATGTTGACTTTGTGTTTTCAGATGATCCAACATGACCTGTGTTGATTTTGAGGATATCACATGACCTGTGTTGATTTTGTGTTTTCAGATGATCTCACATGACCTGTGTTGATTTTTTTGTATGTATTAAAAATGAAGTCATATGGAAAACTTTCTTTTGCATACCAGACCCAGCAATGTGGAATGAATTGCCCATTGAAATTAGACACAAAGACACAGTGATCCCTTTCAAGAGTGCTCTTAAAACTCAGCTTTTTCAACTGCAAGAACAAACTTAAAGACCTAATAATGTTTCCTACCTTAAATATTTTCAGCATTTTTATGTTTTCTAATTTCATGGTGTTTTGTTTTTTGTATTCATATCATTATAGATGTTGTAAAGTATTTAGAGCGGTGGTGCCCAACCTTTTTAAACCCGAGATCTACTTTTACACATTGCACAATCAAAAGATCTACTGGGGGGGGGAGGGAAATAATCAATAAAGTACAAAAACAATAACATTTAACTCAAAGAAGTGTTTTATTAACCTTAATGAGGTATTTGGCACTGGGAAGAGGATGCTAATTTGTCATAGTCGGGTGTATAGCTGCTGGTGGCAAGTCTCAAGCAGATGGAAAGGTGCTCATCTGTCATGGTGGACCTAAACTTAGTCTTTATGATCTTCATATGGGAGAAGGCCGATTCACAAAAAGAGATGAATGGCAATATGCACACTTTCTTAAGTTAGGGTATTTGTTTTCAGAGAGCAAGGACCAGAATGCCCCTTTGATGTCTGCAGATGCTCAGGCCTTGATTTGAATATCATTTTGGACAGTGAGAATTTCATTCTCCACTGCAGCAGTATCCAGGAGAAAAAGTGTTGCCAATTTTGAGGCAATGTCATCCACATCAATGTCTGGGCCAAATAGGAAACATATGTACATCACAACTGGCTCCAGTGAGGCAAAGTCTGTGAATCATCTTTCAAACTCCGCTGCAATGTTCTTAACTTGCTCAATGTAACGCACACTTTCGAGCTGCTCTGCACTTTTGCCCTGATGCTGAAGCTCTGATTGCATGCTTTCAAAGTAGCGCAGGTTCTGGTGCTGAAGCTTTGTTAAGAACAGCAGCTGCTGTAGTTTGTGCTTAAACAAGTTGACAGCGCTGATCATTTCAGTTTTAGCTTTGTCTTTTCATTGCAACTGTAAATTTAGTTCATTCAATGTCCAGTCAAATCGGTGAGAAATGCCAAGTCCATTAGCCATTCTTCATCACACAGCTTGTTGTGCAGAGCATCTTTACTCTGACTGAGGAAATCTTTTACTTCTAGCAACAGCTTGGAAAATCGTGCCAAAAACGTGCCTCTGCTCAGCCACCTGACATCAGTATGCAGCAATAACTCAGTGTGCTCCGCTTCACTATCCTCTGTGTGTTCATGGAATATCCTCTGCTGAAGACTCCTTGCGTGGATAGAGTTAACAATCTTCATACTGGCATCCATCACGTCATCCATGTTCAAAACCTTACAGCACAAAGCTTGCTGGTGGATAATGCAGTGGTAGTGGATAAAGTTGCGGAAAGTGTTGTTTTTTACCTAATGCTATAAAACCGTTTGCGTGACCCACCATGGCTGGGGATCCATCCATGGTAATAGAAATGAGTTTACAGACAGGCAGGTTTATTTTGTCCACGAAATCAATAAATGCTTGGAAAATATCCTCTCCTCATGTATGCCCCTTTAAAGTCAAAGTTGTGAGTATTTCCTCTCTGGTACTCAAATTGTCAAACACCATCCTGATGAAAACGCACAATTGCGCCACATCGGTCATGTCCGTGGACTCATCAAATTGAAGTGAGAAAAACTCATATTTATTGATGTCCTCAATGAGCTGTTCTTGGATGTTTTGCACAATGTCCTCACAACGTCTTGTGACAGTGTTTCTGAACAACTGTATGTCCTTGATCGCTGTAATTATTTCAGATTTTTTTTTTAAATCTACAAAAAACGAGTTGGCAGCCTCCAAAAACACTTCTTTCATCAACTAACCATCTTTGAATGCTTTTATATGTTTAGCTAGTACGTGACTTACTCGATATGATGCAATGGTGGCTGCTTTTGCCCTTGTATTTGATCTTGGAAAAAGAGACTGCTGTGCAGCTAGTTGAGATTGTAATTCTTTAATCTTACTTTTTCGTAGTTCACTTTTGGCTGGAAAATCTCTCTCGTATGTTTTGTGTGCTGTTTTGAAATGTCTCTCCAAGTTTCCTTTTTTTGCTATTGATATGCTATTTTTGCATATCAAACACACACATTTTGAATTCAACATTGTAAAAAAATAATCGTCTTGCTTTTCTGAATGAAAATGATAGTTTTTTCTCTTCTTACTCTCCATAGTAGTAGCCATTTTCTTGCTCCAAATCAACACAAAATCAACAGCCTTCTGATGCTAATACTGCTGGACCACATTTAGCCTACTGCAGGGATGCTATGTAGGCTACGCATATTGAGCTAATTGGTGCCTTATCATGTTTTTCTTTTTTACCTCGCTGCTAAACTGAGGGTGGCGTATCTGGCCTGATTGTTTTAATTCACTTATATGTTATAAGTTAACCAGGAGATGGAAGTATGTGACCGCATTGTGATCACACAAAATTAATTGTAACAATAATACAGTCTAAGGGAGGCACGCACTTGAGATTGACCTGTGATCATCCAAAGATCGACCGGTTGATCGCAATTGACTGGTTAGGCACCACTGATTTAGAGTCTCTAAATATTAGGCGCTATACAAAGTCCTCATTATTATCATTATTATCATTATTATTATATTATTATTATTATTATTATTATTATTATTATTATTTTTATTATTATTATTATTATTATTATTATTATTATTATTATTATTGTTTATTATTATTATTATTATTATTATTATTATTATTAGTTTTATTATTATTATTATTGTTTATTATTATTATTATTATTATATTTTATTATTATTAGTTTTATTATTATTATTATTATTATTATTATTATTATTCAGCATAACATATGCTGATTTTTTTAAAAATTTAATTTTGAGACCAAATTAGTGTGTAAGTAAAATATACTTAGTGTAGAGAAATTGCACTGATGTACATTGAAATTGTTTGAAAAGTGAACAGAACAGAGCTGTTCTTTATTATGAAATGAATATGATATTTTGTGTATGTAAATTACTGTCCTTTGATTTCCCTGATTACTTTGGTTTCACTGTAAAAATTATTTATGTGTAGGATCTGATGACATTTTTCAATTGCATTGTCACAGTTCATCTATTAGTTTGTTAATGAAGATCATCAACTGAAATATTTGTAGGAGCAAAATAGAGTTTTGAAGATGTTCAAGAAATTGAGGGCAACGCAGAACATCCGAGTCTTTCCAGTTCCAATTGGAGATTATGATAAGGTGAGTATATGTATTGAATGCTATCAGTGCTTGGTATATGTATTGAATGCTATCAGTGCTGGTATATGTATTGAATGTTATCAGTGCTGGTATGTGTATTGAATGCTATCAGTGCTGGTATGTGTATTGAATGCTATCAGTGCTGGTATGTGTACTGAATGCTATCAGTGCTGGTATGTCTATTGAATACTATCAGACTAGTGCTGGTATGTGTACTGAATGCTATCAGTGCTGGTATGTCTATTGAATACTATTAGACTAGTGCTTGGTATATGTATTGAATGCTATCAGTGCTGGTATATGTATTGAATGTTATCTGTGCTGGTATATGTATTGAATGCTATCAGTGCTGGTATGTGTATTGAATGCTATCAGTGCTGGTATGTGTACTGAATGCTATCAGTGCTGGTATGTCTATTGAATACTATCAGACTAGTGCTGGTATGTGTATTGAATGCTATCAGTGCTGGTATGTGTATTGAATGCTATCAGTGCTGGTATGTGTACTGAATGCTATCAGTGCTGGTATGTCTATTGAATACTATCAGACTAGTGCTGGTATGTGTATTGAATGCTATCAGTGCTGGTATGTGTACTGAATGCTATCAGTGCTGGTATGTCTATTGAATACTATCAGACTAGTGCTGGTATGTGTATTAAATGCTATCAGTGCTGGTATGTGTATTGAATACTATTAGACTAGTGCTGGTATATGTATTGAATGCTATCATTGCTGGTATGCATATTGAATGTTATCAGTGCTGGTATGCATATTGAATGTTATCAGTGCTGGTATATGTATTGAATGCTATCAGTGCTGGTATGTGTATTGAATGCTATCAGTGTTGGTATGTGTACTGAATGCTATCAGTGCTGGTATGTCTATTGAATACTATCAGACTAATGCTGGTATGTGTATTGAATGCTATCAGTGCTGGTATGTGTATTGAATGCTATCAGTGCTGGTATGTGTACTGAATGCTATCAGTGCTGGTATGTCTATTGAATACTATCAGACTAGTGCTGGTATGTGTATTGAATACTATCAGACTAATGCTGGTATGTGTATTAAATGCTATCAGTGCTGGTATGTGTATTGAATACTATTAGACTAGTGCTGGTATGTGTATTGAATGCTATCAGTGCTGGTATGTGTACTGAATGCTATCAGTGCTGGTATGTGTATTGAATGCTATCAGTGCTTGGTATATGTATTGAATGCTATCAGTGCTGGTATGTGTATTGAATGTTATCAGTGCTGGTATGTGTATTGAATGCTATCAGTGCTGGTATGTGTATTGAATGCTAACAGTGCTGATATGTGTATTGAATGCTGTCAGACTAGTGCTGGTATGTGTATTGAATGTTATCAGTGCTGGTATGTGTATTGAATGCTATCAGTGCTGGTATGTGTATGGAATGCTATCAATGCTGGTATGTGTATTGAATGCTATCAGTGCTGGTATGCATATTGAATGCTATCATTGCTGGTATGTGTATTGAATGCTATCAGTGCTGGTATGTGTATTAAATGCTATCAGTGCTGGTAATGTGTATTGAATGCTATCAGTGCTGGTATGTGTATTGAATGCTGTCAGACTAGTGCTGGTATGTGTATTGAATGCTATCAGTGCTGGTATGTGTATTGAATGCTATCAGTGCTGGTATGTGTATTGAATGCTATCAGTGCTGGTATGTGTACTGAATGGTATCAGTGCTGGTATGTCTATTGAATACTATCAGACTAGTGCTGGTATGTGTATTTAATACTATCAGTGCTGGTATGTGTATTGAATGCTATCAGTCTAGTGCTGGTATGTGTATTGAATGCTATCAGTGCTGGTATGTGTATTGAATTCTATCAGATTAGTGCTGGTATGTGTATTTAATACAATCAGTGCTGGTATGTGTATTTAATACTATTAGACTAGTGCTGGTATGTGTATTTAATACTATCAGTGTTGGTATGTGTATTTAATACTATTAGACTAGTGCTGGTATGTGTATTGAATACTATCAGTGTTGGTATGTGTATTTAATACTATTAGACTAGTGCTGGTATGTGTACTTAATACTATCAGTGCTGGTATGTGTATTTAATACTATTAGACTAGTACTGGTATGTGTATTTAATACTATCAGTGCTGGTATGTGTATTTAATACTATTAGACTAGTGCTGGTGTGTTTATTTAATACTATCAGTGCTGGTAATTGTATTTAATACTATCAGACTAGTGCTGGAATGTGTATTGAATGCTATCATTGCTGGTATGTGTATTTAGTAATATCAGTGCTGGTATGTGTATTTAATTCTATCAGTGCTGGTATGTTTATTGAATACTTTCAGTGCTGGTATGTGTATTGCATACTATCAGTGCTGATATGTGTATTGTATTGCTATCAGCACTGGGACATGTAATAACCCTTACTTGTGGATAGGTAGAGTACATGTAATGACTCTTACTTGTGGATAGGTACAGTACATGTAATGACTCTTACTTGTGGATTGGTAGAGGACATGTAATAACCCTTACTTGTGGATAGGTAGAGGACAATGTAATAACCCTTACTTGTGGATATTAGGTAGAGGACATGTAATAACTCTTACTTGTGGATAGGTAGAGTACACGTAATGACTCTTACTTGTGGATAGGTAGAGGACATGTAATAACTCTTACTTGTGGATAGGTAGAGGACAGGTTATAACCCTTACTTGTGGATAGGTAGAGAACATGTAATGACTCTTACTTGTGGATAGGTAGAGGACAGGTTATAACCCTTACTTGTGGATAGGTAGAGGACATGTAATGACTCTTACTTGTGGATAGGTAGAGGACATGTAATGACTCTTACTTGTGGATAAGTAGAGGACATGTAATAACTCTTACTTGTGGATAAGTAGAGGACATCTAATAACCCTTACTTGTGAATAGGAGAGGACAGGTTATAACCCTTACTTGTGGATAGGTAGAGGACATGTAATAACCCTTACTTGTGGATAAGTAGAGGACATGTAATAACCCTTACTTGTGGATAGGAGAGGACAGGTTATAACTCTTACTTGTGGATAGGTAGAGTATATGTAATGACTCTTGCTTGTGGATAGGTAGAGGACATGTTATAACCCTTACTTGTGGATAGAGTACATGTAATAACTCTTGCTTGTGGATAGGTAGAATACATGTTATGACTCTTACTTGTATATAGATATCAATTAAATATAATTCAAGAAAATACAAACTTATCTATACCAGATATTTAGGATTTATTGGACCCTTAGCTATATGAGATATGAGATCTTCACAATTTTAATTCTCCAACTTCACACAAGCGATCATCTTTAAAGAGACAACTTCTAGGTCTTACCAGTTTTCTTCCATTTCAAAGAATAAATTTATCACAACGTAAATTACGAGGTGTGAAGATCAACATTCATTTATTTAATTTGTAGAATTAAGTGAATTGACATAGAATATTTGATTTAATACCTGTACTGTGTCCTTAAAAATTAAATCAGGGTAAAGTTTGTGAGGTTTTATGTTAGGTATCAGTAAGAAAATATGTATATGTAGTGGTAAATTCCAAGAGCAGTTGTGATGTTCTAGGCAGGTTTTAATGTTCAGTGAGCGCCATTGAGGCAGTCTAGGCAGGTTTTAATGTTCAGTTAGCGCCATTGAGGCAGTCTAGGTAAGTTTTATAGCCACTTTTCTTCCAATGTGGTAATTTGGGATCAAGAATGTGAACACAGTAAGGAGAATATTTTGTAAGTTTTGACCGAAAAGAGAGCTTGATTATATGCCTCTTGTGGCTCTAAGTTGGTAAAATTTAACTTTTGTGGCTTTAATTGGTAAAACTAATACAATTATAACTAAATTAACTGAGAATTTCTCAGAGTGAAACTTTACATGTTGCAGGGAAGCCACTTTGATGTGTTATGATAAACATGAGCATGGGTAAATTATGGTATGGTTTTCTCAATTCAGTGCGTCCTATGATAAAATATCTACAATAATGTGCCCATATATTCCTTTACATAATCCAAGTTTGTAAGGATGAATTTGCTGCCAGTCTTATTGTCCCATATTTAAGGAAGGGCTAAATATTCATTATCAGTGATAGGATGAGTTTTGGAGGAGTGAACAATCCATAAGCCAGGGCTAAATCTTAATTTTTAATGATAGAAACAGTTTTGAAAGAGTGAACCATCTATAAGCCAGGGCTAAATCTTAATTGTTAATGATAGAAACAGTTTTTGGAGAAGCGAATCATCTATAAGCCAGGGCTAAATCTTAATTGTTAATGATAGAAACAGTTTTTGGAGGAGTGAACCATCCATAAGCCAGGGCTAAATCTTAATTATTAATGATAGAAACAGTTTTGAAAGAGTGAACCATCCATTAAGCCAGGGCTAAATCTTAATTGTTAATGATATAAACAGTTTTAGGAGGAGTGAACCATCCATAAGTCAGGGCTAAATCTTAATTGTTAATGATAGAGGAGGAGTGAACCATCCGTAAGCCAGGGCTAAATCTTAATTGTTAATGATAGAAACAGTTTTTGGAGAAGCGAATCATCTATAAGCCAGGGCTAAATCTTAATTGTTAATGATATAAACAGTTTTTGGAGAAGTGAATCATCCATAAGTCAGGGCTAAATCTTAATTGTTAGTGATAGGAACAGTTTTAGAGTAGTGAACATTAGAGGAGATCTAACAGTTTTGATGAAATGAGTTCAAAAGCTTAGAACCGTCATGGGCTAACATGAGTTACAAACCTTTTGTAAAATATTTAATAATAAATACTTCGTAAAGAAGTCGTACAGAAACGTTTTTTATAAATTGTAGTTTCTGTTAATTATGACTCTATCACTGTACTTGATTATTTCAAGAGATTTATCTCCCATTGCTTTTTTATTTTTAGTACTACCGACTTTGATGTATCTTAAATGATCCTAATACTACAGAGCTTGGAAGTAGGTTACAGCATCATCATGCCTATAGGCAGGATTGGGCTGAATGAATTAAAAATGTTGTAATCACATGCAAATCAAAGATTAAATTTAGGTTGCTCTTCGGGCCAATGCAGCCCGATGTTAAAAGCGTTTTTGTTTTTTAATTAGGAAATGAAAATCACATATTTACTACTTCTACATCCAGATTGCAATTAAATAAATCTATCTGTAAGAAGCTCTTGGTGTAATGTCAAGTAATTATTTTTATAAATGAAATACTTGTTTTCAGTCCAAATTATAAGTTACATACAGTGATTAGCAAATGAGTGATGTCACATTATGTGCAGCTTTCAGCAATTCCAGACATGGAATAACAATAGCAGCTTTTAGCGATTCCAGACATGGAATAACAATAGCAGCTTTTAGCAATTCCAGATATGGAATAACATTAGCAGTTTTTAGCAATTTCAGACATGGAATAACAATAGCAGCTTTTAGCAATTCAAGACATGGAATAACATTTATTTAACAGTTATTAACTTACATGTATCAAGTCCATTTAAAATCCAAAAGCTGTCCCAAACAAACACATTTGTTCACAAAAAGACTAATTCAAATAAAATAAACACTATTCACTCACATGATGTGTGTTTCCTGCTGGAATTCTTCCATGATTCTAATGGGGTTTTTTAAGACTGGATCTTACTGTTTTTTTTTTTTTTTACCCTTCCTGTCAGATCAGTTTTAAAAAAATGTAAATATGGCTTTAGTGGTAGATTGGTTTTGATTAATTGTTTTTACATTTTAAAATTGTTTTCTATGTTGCACAAAAAATGATTTAAGATAGAGACTTTTGTATTATGGTTTAAAGAAAAAAGTTAAAGATGAATAAAAAAAAAATTCTGAAATACATGTACATGCATGAGTACACTACCTAGCTGATTGAATGGCAATATTACAAGGAGTTATTGATTCCAATACATATTAATACTTTTTACAATAAATGTGTATTGCTATATGATTTTTCTGGGTGATACACATCTCTAAACCATTAGTGACTAAACTTTCAACTAAGTTGCAGAAGCTTGATTGATGAACTGTTTGAAAACATCTGACCCAATGTATATTTTCATTATTTTTTAAAAATCATTTAATTTTTGACAGGTGATAGAATCCTAATTATGCATGTGATGTTTAATGTGTGTTCACTTTTTGCCATATTTAGTCAGAATTGATTTGTTGCTATAAGAATTAAATTTATTTTATATGTTATCTTTAAAAACTAAATCATAATGGTATTTTCTATTTTTCAGAGCATTTCTGTTATGAATGTTATTGTACCAACCATTTATGGGTCAAATCTATTTTCAGAACTTTTTAGAGAAGATTGCCAGAGCTACCAATGGCAAAGTTGTTTCTGCTGTTAACTGGAGAAAGCTATCCAATTATCAAAAACAAGTGGTATGATATTGCATTTGTTTATTTATAGTGATATCCAACTAAGAATAGGTAGGGATCTTCCAGTAATGTGCTGGTACATCAGGGTCTGTGCTGTTTATTGAGCCTTGCAAAGTGGGCACTAATCTAGCAGCCTATTATTGGATGGCTGGGAAAAAATTACCTAAATCTTCCCATGTGTATATGTTGGTACACCAGGGTCTATGCTGTTTACTCACCCTAAAAAAAAACCAGGCATTAACCTAACAGCTTAATATGAGATGGCTTGGGTAGAGTAAACTTGTATCTTTTCTTGCATAATGCTGCTTACTTTACCTGTGATTGAAAGTATAACAACACAGGCATCCTTTCTGTGGAATGGCAGAATGGAATGTGTAACAACACAGGCATCCTTTCTGTGGAATGGCAGAATGGAATGTGTAACAACACAGGCATCCTTTCTGTGGAATGGCAGAATGGAATGTGTAACAACACAGGCATCCTTTCTGTGGAATGGCAGAATGGAATGTGTAACAACACAGGCATCCTTTCTGTGGAATGGCAGAATGGAATGTATAACAACACAGGCATCCTTTCTGTGGAATGGCAGAATGGAATGTATAAAAAAAAAGGCAACATCCTTTGCAATGGCAGGGGTATGAGTGTAACAACAAGGCAACCTTTCTGTGAAAGCAGAATTGAAATCATAATAGCACAGACAGCATCCTTTGGGATGGCAGGGTTGGAAGCATAACAACATGGGCATCCTTTCTTTAGAATGATGGTAGAGGTGATGACAAGATTTTTTCTGATTGGGGTTCTTTTTGAAAGATGATGGTTCAATTTGTTAAAATAGAGCTTTTTTGGTATATTTAACTTAAAATGTAGAATTCTAACTGGAAAAGAGTGTTCAGAGCCCTTCTCCCCCCTCCCTCCTGAAATTTGCCAATGGATGGAAAGTCTAATCATATGCTGCTCCATTTATGATAAACTTTAAGCATCGATTAAAATTGTGCAGCAAGAATTTTAAACTTTTCATGGGTTGGATTTGCATTGACTTCACTGTACAAGAAAAGCGTTGTGTGGTGACTACATGGATATTGCCAAAATCTTTTTGTTGAAAATCATGGAATAAAATTCACTTTAGCAACAAATCAGCAAAGAACTTTCTTTTTAAATGAACAAAATCTAAGTAAATATGATATATACAAATTGTACTCATAATAAAGGTACATATCATCTGTAGAAATATCACACATAATAAAGGTACATATCATCTATAGAAATAGCACACATAATAAAGGTACATATCATCTATAGAAATAGCACACATAATAAAGGTACATATCTATAGAAATAGCACACATAATAAAGGTACATATCATCTATAGAAATATCACACATAATAAAGGTACATATCTATAGAAATAGCACACATAATAAAGGTACATATCATCTATAGAAATATCACACATAATAAAGGTACATATAATCTATAGAAATAGCACACATAATAAAGGTACATATCATCTATAGAAATATCACACATAATAAAGGTACATATCATCTATAGAAATATCACACATAATAAAGGTACATATCTATAGAAATAGCACACATAATAAAGGTACATATCATCTATAGAAATAGCATGCATAATAAAGGTACATATCATCTATAGAAATATCACACATAATAAAGGTACATATCTATAGAAATAGCACACATAATAAAGGTACATATCATCTATAGAAACAGCACACATAATAAAGGTACATATCATCTATAGAAATAGCATGCATAATAAAGGTACATATCTATAGAAATAGCACACATAATAAAGGTACATATCATCTATAGAAATATCACACATAATAAAGGTACATATCATCTATAGAAATATCACACATAATAAAGGTACATATCATCTATAGAAACAGCACACATAATAAAGGTACATATCATATCACACATAATAAAGGTACATATCTATAGAAATATCACACATAATAAAGGTACATATCTATAGAAATATCACACATAATAAAGGTACATATAATCTATAGAAATAGCACACATAATAAAGGTACATATCATCTATAGAAATATCACACATAATAAAGGTACATATCATCTATAGAAATATCACACATAATAAAGGTACATATCTATAGAAATAGCACACATAATAAAGGTACATATCATCTATAGAAATAGCATGCATAATAAAGGTACATATCATCTATAGAAATATCACACATAATAAAGGTACATATCTATAGAAATAGCACACATAATAAAGGTACATATCATCTATAGAAACAGCACACATAATAAAGGTACATATCATCTATAGAAACAGCACACATAATAAAGGTACATATCTATAGAAATAGCACACATAATAAAGGTACATATCATCTATAGAAACAGCACACATAATAAAGGTACATATCTATAGAAATAGCACACATAATAAAGGTACATATCATCTATAGAAATAGCACACATAATAAAGGTACATATCATCTATAGAAACAGCACACATAATAAAGGTACATATCATATCACACATAATAAAGGTACATATCATCTATAGAAATAGCACACATAATAAAGATACATATCTATAGAAATAGCACACATAATAAAGATACATATCTATAGAAATAGCACACATAATAAAGGTACATATCTATAGAAATAGCACACATAATAAAGGTACATATCTATAGAAATAGCACACATAATAAAGGTACATATCATCTATAGAAATAGCACACATAATAAAGGTACATATCATCTATAGAAATAGCACACATAATAAAGGTACATATAATCTGCAGAAATATCACACAGAATCAAGGTACTTATTAGATCCAGGTCTGTCCAGTTTCTTATGACTAACCATAAGACCAAACAGCAAAGACCCAGGTCTGCTGGCACATTGTGCTATTGTAGATCAGGGCCTGTGTTATTTTCAGTCTGATCCATCTTTATATGCAAGTTTGTACAATAATATTTTTTGTTTTAGCAAATATTATATTATACCCATTAAAATGTTTGGTTACAATGGCAGCCTTTTCTTACAGGTATTGATTGAAACTAAAATTTCATTAGGTGATACAATGTTACATCATGTTATGTAGCAAGATTAGATAAAATCCAACCAGCATTTAATTTTCCAAAATATAAATTTATTTTCCTAAAATATAAAATCTAAGTGAAGGAATTACAAATAGCTTACACTATTATATGAATTGCCTAAAACTTTCTAAATGTACTGTCAATTTCACATCAATATGGAAATGATCCAAATACATTAAAAATGAAAGTTCTAAAATGCTTATGTGCTAGCACCAGTGATGAAACACTATTCGAAAATCCAAAGGTATTTACATCAAGGTTAATCCAGTGAATGTTTTTATGTCAAAGGTAATCCAGTGAAGGTTGAATATCACTAAAGTTCTTAAATATTTTACAAAATCCAAGGAGATTTATTAAATGCACAATTTCTTGAATAATTTCCTGTTTCAAATAAATAGTTTATCCATTCTGCAATTTCAATGAACAAATTATAAATATATCAAATTTCCTTTCATTAAAAATCTGACAATAACTGAAAACTGAAATGCTGCATGCTTAAAACATTTTATATAACCACAATATACACACAAAATCATTACATCTGAATCACTAGAATAAATTCCAGGTAACAGTTAATCCAGGTACTGTATTGAATTTATTAAGTATTCTCATATATCTTAACAGTCATTGTCAGACTTTTTATAAATATTGAGCCAATCAGCAATTAAAGTATGCATGATATAATACAAATGTGTTCCAAGGATCTCATGATGTTGATGCAACCTCCATTCAACTAAATCATTGGCCTACTTTAACCAAAGTAATTGTTGACATGAACTTGACAATCTAACATCATTTATGAATGGAAATTTTAAAACATATTTTATATGTACTTTTACTATTGTACAGGGCAGCCAATGAATTAAAGAATTAAAAAATAGATGTCATAAACCTAAATGACTTAAATAAGACTAGATTATAAAATAATATATGATAGAAAAATAACAGTAATATTTATCAAATAGTTAAGTAGATTGTAGATAATAAGACAGCATTAAATAATCAAAATAGTTCATGAATCTGATGTATCATGTTTGCATAGCATATCTCACACTTTTAGAGTGGGTGTAGATATCATGTACATTGTATGGTTTATACGGCACTGTTAGAGTGGGTCTAGATAGATGAATTGAGTACCTTGTATAAATTATTTGACAATGTTAATGTGGGTGTAATATTTAAATATATGGTCTTAAACTAAGTGACAGATAAAACAAAAACCAACAAGTTATGTAAAATTCAACAGAATAACTTATTTTCTTAGAATACAAAGTGAAAATTTAAAAAGAACTTACATTATTGTGAAATAACTCCCAAATAGTCCTAAATGGTCTTTCAAAAGTCCCAGAGAATAGTGTTCCAAATGAACTCCAGTGGAGTTCCAAATAAATTCAGAACTTGAATGTGTTAATGTCCCAGTAGCTTCAGATGTGCCAAATGTGACAACAGTCTTGATGCATAAAATTGATACAATCCAAAATGCCCTTGAATGATTTCACTATAATTCCAAGTTAGTGATTTAGTTCTAAATGAATGTTCACTTTGTCATTCCAGTGAATAATTTAAATAAATAAATCCTTTCAAATTACAACTGAACACAACATAAAACCTGATTCCAGTCTGGATGTTAAGATAGGATACTCAAGAAAGGATAGATACTTTTGAGGTATTCAAAAGTAAAGAACATTTACACAAAAAGCTATTTTGTAAACAAGTTGCTTCTAGAACATGCTTAAGTTCTAAATAAAGGTACACTTTGAACTCAACATCTGTAAACATGTTTACCTTCAAGTAATAATTATATTAATATATAATCTATAATAATAGATAAAAACAAGAAATGTAATATGTTGTTTATAGAACATAAATCAGGTAGGTCTAAAGTTGACCTTTAATTATGGTAAAAGTATTAAATTGGGTGTTTACAGTAGAATTGGGTACCATGTATAATTCATATCGCGCTTAGAGTGAGTATTTACAGTATAATTGGATATGTTGTATAATTTATATGGCAATGATAGGGTAGGTGTAGATAGTGTAATTGGGGTAGGTGTAGATAGTGTAATTGGGGTAGGTGTAGATAGTGTAATTGGGGTAGGTGTAGATAGTGTAATTGGGTACCCTGTATAACATAATCTGACATAACTTGGATAGGTTTATAATCTAGAATTGGCTAACCTGTGTAGTTTAGTATGGCTGTTCTGGAGTTGGTTTAGATAGTATAATTGGGTACTGTATGTAACTTAAGATAAGAATGTTGGGGTTGGTGTAGATAGTATAATTGTGTACCATGTATAACTTAAGATATCAATGCTGGGGTTGGTTTATAATTTGGTACATTTTGTCACTAACAGAAATTTTGAGGTGGTTGTGCTAGAAGCAGTGAATAATCTTTTAACACATTAAATGAAAAACATAAATTCATAGTTTGCAAGATATTTCTGACTTTTTGTATTAATACAGGATATTTTATTACAATTATTGCAAGATAATTTGTTATAATACAGGATATTTTATTACAATTATTGCAAGATACTTTGTTATTATACAGGATATTTTTGTTACAATACATATTTGTTATAATACAGGATATTTTATTACAACTATTGCAAGATACTTTGTTATTATACAGGATATTTTTGTTACAATACATGATATTTGTTATAATACAGGATATTTTATTACAATTATTGCATGATACTTTGTTATTATACAGGGTATTTTTGTTACAATACATGATATTTGTTATAATACAGGATATTTTATTACAATTATTGCAAGATACTTTGTTATTAAACAGGATATTTTTGTTACAATACAGGATATTTGTTATAATACAGGATATTTTATTACAATTATTGCAAGATACTTTGTTATTATACAGGATATTTTTGTTACAATACAGGATATTTGTTGCAAGCTGTCGGTGAAAAAGATGGATATGTTAACATATGCACTGTATCGTGCACATATTGAGGATGCAGAGGATGCAAGCTTTGCTGATATGGTAAGTCTAACAATTTATTGTTAGCTACAAAACAATTTTATTAAACGTTTTAAAAAATAATAATTTTTCAAATTTAAAATTTGAAAATATAAGAGTCTCAGAAGATGTAAGTATAGGTACAAAATTGTTTTGCTGTTTGTTTTGATTGATTGATTACTTGATTGATTGATTTTTTTTTTTAATTTATTGAATCAATGCATTTGTTACCTTATTACATGTAAAAGGACTATCCTATTAATTCAGAATACAATCAAATGTTTACCAAAAAATGTTGAAATAATATGCATGAGAAAAAATCCCACATGTCATGAGTATCTGATCTTACACTCAAGACTTCAATGATAACCAAGTATTTATAGGAATATAGGTTTCAGTCACAGCAACCTTGACAAGGTTAACAGGGTTTGCACACTACCATGAAAAGTACTTGAAAAGTAGCCTCAGTCCTTGAATAATATAAAATTAATCGACAAACAAATGTCCAAAAGTTTCTTTTCATATGATTACATCATGTAATCAAAATAAAACTATTTGCTGTTTTGTGGTTTAAAATATGTGATCAATCAGATATTCATAATTGAACGCGAACATAATTATAGAGAGCATTAAAAAGTGTGTGAATCTTTTTCAGTGATCATTCTTCTTCTTTGATTTATTTTCTGTGGCATTGTTACATCTTTTTACTACAAATCATGGTGAATCAGCTGTTCAAACTCTTGAAACAAGAAGATAATGAAAAATATGCACAAAATTTGTCACAATTTGTTCTTGTGTTATATCCAGGCTTTTGATTTTCAGCACACGATCTAATTTTCGGAAGTCAGCTGGAAGTTTATTGTTGACTTTTCTGCATCACGACAAACTTTGGCCATAAATTATGGCCATATGCCTGGTCACAGAAAGGATGCTTTCTACACAATGTACATAACATCAGCATTTAAATATGCCTGTACAATTTTGAGTGATCACACGACAGCAGATAGTAAAAATTAGATGCGGTGACATATGGCATATTTTCACATCAGATGAGTTTAAGATGCTGCATGAATGCATCATATCATGCATCAAAGTTATTCCAGAAATCATATTTGTCTGATGCAGAGAACTTCAGGCATGCATAAATTATGCAAATTGCTATTTATGAGGTCGACCAATGTGTAAACTCTGATTACTACTGAATATTCATGAGGCTGCATTCACACTCACCAAAGGATAAACAAACACTTAAACATGGCAATAAGAATATGAAAGATTTATCTGGGTATTTGTTCTGCAAGAGCTTAAGTTACCCATTTCAATTGGAGCAAAATGCCTGGGAAGTGTTTTCAACCCCAATTGGTGTCAAAAACAAAGAATACAAGAACTGGTACTTGATTTCCCATATACTTGAAAGTGAAATAATTATACCTCCATAATGAAACATTCTACAAAATTTCAATTATCAAATAACAGGGCTGTCAACTCGGAATCTCAATCAAAATTTCCATCCTGTTGATTTTTTTGTTGTAAGTGTTGTGCATTTATTCATCTCATCTGATATATTGGTTATTATCAGTCTCATACCAGTATCTTAGATTGACAACAGGCCAGGCCATTTTTACTGTTAAACCTTGCTTACTTTTTTTACTATGTAATCTATAGTATTTTTATTTTGTTAAGATCTGAAGTCAGTTGTTTTTCTTAGAAAAAAGGTGACATTTTTCCTAAAATTTGGGATGTTTTATTCTTATTTATAAACTGTCAAGCCAGCTGCACAAATATTAGGAAGCCCCTTGTCAGGAAATTACAACATTCTCACCAACGCTTTAAATGGCCATTTATAGATATACCTAAACTACACTGGGCATCAGGATCCTTGAAAAAATTGGATACAGTCCTTGAAATTCCGTGAATTTTGTCACAGCAAAGGTGTATTAGCCCTGGTTAAATATGTATCAGTCACAACACTCTTGACAAGATTTATATGGATATATCTATCAGTAACAACACTCTTGACAAGGTTTATATGGATATATGTATCAGTCACAACACTCTTGACAAGGTTTTTATGGATATATGTATCAGTCATAACACTCTTGACAAGGTTTATATTGATATATCTATTAGTAAGAACACTTTTGACAAGGTTTATATGAATATATCTATCAGTCACAACACTCTTGACAAGGTTTATATGAATATATCTATCAGTCACAACACTCGTGATAAAGTTTATATGGATATATGTATCAGTAAGAACACTCTTGACAAGGTTTATATGGATATATCTATCAGTCACAACACTCGTGACAAGGTTTATATGGATAAATGCATCATTAAGAACACTCTTGACAAGGTTTATATGAATATATCTATCAGTCACAACACTCTTGACAAGGTTTATATGGATATATGTATCAGTAACAACACATTTGACAAGGTTTATACGAATATATGTATCAGTCACAACACTCTTGACAAGGTTTATATGGATATATCTATCAGTCAGACCACTCTTGACAAAGGTTTATATGGATATATCTATCAGTACCAACATTTTTGACAAGGTTTATACAGATATATGTATCAGTCACAACACTCTACACAAGGTTTATATTGATATATTTATCAGTAAGAACACTGTTAACAAGGTTTATATGGATATATCTATCAGTAAGAACACTCTTGACAAGGTTATTTTGATATATCTATCAGTCGCAACACTCTTGACAAGGTTTATATGGATATATATATATATATATATATATATATATATATATATATATATATATATATATATATATATCAGTAAGAACACTCTTGACAAGGTTTATATGGATATATCTATCAGTCACAACACTCTTGACAAGGTTTATATGGATATATCTGTCAGTTAGAACACTCTTGACAAGGTTTATATGGAGATAAATTTCAATTTTAAATTTGCTATATGGTTTATCTAAGTCTACACTGACCATGATTTACAGGCACATTATAGAACAGTAGATCTGGATCTACACTGCCTTACGTATTAGGACAGAGATCTGGATCTACACTGCCTTTGATTTACATGCATATTACAAGACAGTAGATCTGGATCTACACTGCCTTTGATTTACATGCATGTTACAAGACAGTAGATCTGGATCTACACTGCCTTTGATTTACATGCATATTACAGGACAGTAGATCTGGGTCTGCACTGACCTAGATTACATGCATATTACAGGACAGTAGATCTGGATCTACACTGCCCTAGATTATTATGCATATTACAGGACAGTAGATCTGGATCTACACTGCCTTTGATTTACATGCATATTACAGGACAGTAGATCTGGATCTACACTGCCTTTGATTTACATGCATATTACAGGACAGTAGATCTGGATCTACACTGCCCAAGATTATTATACATATTACAGGACAGTAGATCTGGATCTACACTGACCTAGATTACATGCATATTACAGGACAGTAGATCTGGATCTACACTGCCCTAGATTATTATGCATATTACAAGACAGTAGATCTGGATCTACACTGACCTAGATTACATGCATATTACAGGACAGTAGATCTGGATCTACACTGACCCAGATTATATGCATATTACAGGACAGTAGATCTGGATCTACACTGCCCTAGATTATTATGCATATTACAAGACAGTAGATCTGGATCTACACTGCCTTACGTATTAGGACAGAGATCTGGATCTACACTGCCTTTGATTTACATGCATATTACAAGACAGTAGATCTGGATTTACACTGCCCTTGATTTACAGGCACATATTAGGATAGTAGATCTGGATCTACACTGCCTTACGTATTAGGACAGAGATCTGGATCAACACTGCCTTTGATTTACATGCATATTACAAGACAGTAGATCTGGATCTACGTTGCCCTTGATTTATAGGCACATTATAGGTCAGTTGATCTGGATCTGCACAAATTAACAATGTACATGGTAAAATTCTTTCTCCTTCATCTTCATCAACAACAGGAAGAGGCTGGAGAATTGCTACAGGAGCACAAAGAAAGAGCACAGGAGACAAAAGAATATGAGCAACAGGAGAATGAATTTATTGAATGTGATCCAAATATGCCACCTCTTGGCACACGAGTAGTACGAGGTCCAAACTGGTGCTGGGACATCCAGGATTGCAATGGGCATGGCACTGTTATTGGACATCGACCAAATGGTATGTTTCAGTCATTGTTTCTGCACAAGGCCATAGGTCCCAGACATTAGATCTGTCAAACTAGGTCAAAGGGAAACCATACAAAGTTTAATGTTGCTGTCAGAAACTGAATCTGATTTATTTCAACATCTCAAATGTTGACTATCTGCAGATTAATTTTTGATTGGTGTCTAAATTCATTCTCTATTATATCACCAGCTATTGAGAGTTGATGGTGTTTAAATCCATTATCGACTGTCCACTGGCTATTGAGATCTGGTCATGCCCCTTAGTGTGATTAGATAGGCTGCATTGTTTAACTGTTGTTATTGGGAATCAAATCAAATTTATCTTTCTCACAACTAGGTAGACATACTACTAAAGTAAACAATCAATACCCGCTAGGCTACTTAATGGCCTTGACCTTGACATTGATCTTGATAATTATAACTTGTAGCCTTGATTTGCTGATCATGCATACTGCATGCATTCATTCTTCAATGAGTATTTAGGTACATAACTTGCGTATATTTAATGATAATGCCTTAGTGATTATTCAAGTCCTTGTGTATACATGTATAATCTTGCATCAGTGAATATTTGGGTATATAACTTGTGTATATTGATCATGATTCACTGAGGATTCAGGTAGATATCTTGTATATATTGATCATGCTTCAGTGAGTATACAGGTACATAATTTGTGTATATTGATCAAGCATTAGGTACATTTCATGTATATTGATCATGAATCATTGAGTATGCATTTATATATCTTGTGTATATTGATCATGCTTCAGTGAGTATACAGGTACATAACTTGTGTATATTGATCATGCATCAGTGAATATACAGGTACATAATTTGTGCATATTGATCATGCTTCAGTGAGTATACAGGTACATAACTTGTGCATATTGATCATGCTTCAGTGAGTATACAGGTACATAACTTGTATATATTGATCATGCTTTGGTGAGTACACAGGTACATAACTTGTGTATATTGATCATGATTCTGTGAGTATACAGGTACATAACTTGTGTATATTGATCATGCATCAGTGAGTATACAGGTACATAACTTGTCTGTATTGATCATGATTCAGTGAGTATCCGGGTACATAACTTTTGTATATTGATCATGCATCAGTGAGTATACAGGTACATAATTTGAGTATATTGATCATGCATCAATGAGTATTCAGGTACATAATTTGTGTATACAGTATTGATCATGCATCAGTGAGTATCCAGGTACATAATTTGTGTATATTGATCATGCATCAGTGAGTATCCAGGTACATAATTTGTGTATATTGATCATGATTTGGTGAGTATCCAGGTACATAATTTGTGTATATTGATCATGCATCAGTGAGTATCCAGGTACATAATTTGTGTATATTGATCATGCATCAGTGAGTATCCAGGTACATAATTTATGTATATTGATCATGAATTGGTGAGTATCCAGGTACATAATTTGTGTATATTGATCATGCTTCATTGAGTATTCAGGTAGTAAGCATAGGCTATTAACTATGTATTAAAAAATAATGAACCCAAGGTCATATGGCATAGAATGTCTAAGCTTGCAAAGTGATTCTGTGCCACATGAACAATCTTTTTAAATACTCGGTCAATAACCTTAAAAACAAGAATATTAATCATTCTGTTATGTTATAGGAGTAAGACAACAGAAACAAAAGATTACTTCCATGTGCTATTTAACTTTTTTCATGTCATTCATTGTATACGGAGTTCCGCACATCAATACTTTGTGCTTTACTTCTTTGGAAGCATGGTGTGATTCTCATTCAGCAGTGAACAAAACTAAGTTTGTTAAAGAAAATGAAATTTCAAGTAGCCCAGCAAACACAGTCAAATATTGATTTTAGGAAAAAGTGATACAATACATGGGTGAAAATTTAAGATATAGTTATGAAAATGTGAATTGGAAAATTTCCCTCAATGTTTGGTCGTTGTTGTGATTTTTCCTTGCTGTTGGTGCCATGGTGGTGGGTAACCATTAAATGTGCAGTACGCATCAGGATTATTGCAAAGGTATTGAGGTTTATTGTTCTTAGATATTACATGAAAATAAGGCAATAGTTTCCATTTTAGAATTGTTTGTGTTTCAGTATATCGCTAGTACAAATAAAACGGTGTTATTCATAATGGATAATAGTGTACAGTTTAGTGTGGTCATCTAGGCACTGTGCTGCTGAACATCTGACCAGTTCCCTCCACATGTCTTGCTCATGTGCCAAATGTGTGCGTCTCCGCAAACCTTTTCCTGGTCCATTCTGTGATGCTGTCAGTCAACTTTTTTCTCTGTCTACCATTCCTTCTGCCACCCTGGATGCTGCCCTGCAGTACCGTTGTGGATAGACTTTTGGCTTTAGTAACATGGCCATACCATTTCAGCTTTGTCTTTTTGGTGGTGGTGAGGTCATTATATTGGCCCACTTTGCAACTGACGGTGTTGCACACTTCATAGTTTGTAATGTGGTCCATGTAAGAGATGCCAACTTTGAAGGATGGTTCTGTAGCATCTCATTTCAAGTGCCTGGATTTTTTCTTGTAATTCTGCTGTCAGGGTCCAGGCCTCATCGGAATACAAAAAGATTGAGATGATTAGTGCTCTCAATAGTCAACAGATATTCTTGTCTCTCCAGGTGAGTCTTTGATTTGACATTGCTGCTGTTGTTTGTGCTGCTCATGACAATATGTCTGCTCTTTATCCCTCTTTGGTGATGTTGGAACCTAGATATTTGAACTGGCTCACTGTTTCCAGTTCCTGTTCTCTGACTTTAATCTTGGTTGAGATTTGTTTGCCACTATTTGCCATCAGCTATGTCTTCTCAGTGCTTATCTCCATGTCAAATCTTGAAGATGTTTTATCCAGGTTCTTCACCAAGGTGACAATCTTATCTTCACTGCCTTCTAGCCCATGAATGCTGTCTGCAAAGCAGAGGTTGGTGATGTTATGCCTTCTGATGCTGACTGTACCACTGTGACAGTGGTTTTCCAGGGCTTCGCTGATGATGTGCTCATAGCAGATGTTGAAAAGCATGGGTTACATGAGACAGCCTTGACATACTCCAACAGTTGTCTGTAACCAGTCCCCCACAGAACCTTGAGCAATTATTGCACTCGTAGTCTTGGCATACAGCTGCTTCATGGTATTGGTCAACTTTTGACCCATATTGTACTTCTTCATTATGGCTCACAATGCCTCATGCCTCACTCTGTCAAAGGCCTTTTTTTTACATGTCTTGTTGATGTTGTGAGTACATCATTTGTGAAGTTTGAAACTTCAAGCACCTCTGGGTTGATGGTTGTAGAGTTCTTTACAATACTCAGTCCATCTTTCTGCAATGTCACACGCTTCTGTGAGGCATTTTCCATTTTCGTCTTGAATGGTACTGACTCTTGGCTGCTTCTGTCTGGTGTGGTCTTTCACAATTTGGAATGCCTTTTTGCTGTTATTCTTTATCAGACTGCTCTCCATTTCAGTGCACTTTTGTAGAATCCAATTTTGTTTTGCTTTCCTCAAGTTTTTTCTAATATTCTTGTTTATTGCTCGGCACTACATTGCCCCTGTTGTGTGTCTGGTGTTTTTTAGGTCTCTTCAGGCATCACACAGATTCAGAATCTCTTCTGTAACCCAGGCTTTTTTCTTTGGGCGATGGAGGCCAATGATGTCTATGGCAACTGTTGTCATGACTGTGTTCAAAGTGTCTGTCATCACTTTAACATCAACATCCATCACAAAGAGTGGAGCAAATTCTCCTCCAATTGTGTCTTGGAATGACTTGCAGATGTTAGGGTCATTCAGTTGTTCAAGGTTTAATTTGTACCTGATGTACTTTGGCTTGTTAATTTTCTTCAGTTTCACTCGGAAGTTCATAATCATGAGGACGTGTTCACTCCCAGCATCAGCACCTGGGAAAGTCCTTGGTTTTGCTCTGTTGATGCCAGATCAGTACCGGTTTTGAACCAGTATGTAGTCGATCTGATTATAATGGGTTCCACTTGGTGCATGCCATGTCCAGCATCATGAAACTTTATGTTGGCCCATGCTGTTGGCTGGTACCAATTTGTTGTAGCTTGCGAACTCAAGCAGCCGTCTCCCTCTTTCATTGGTAAGCTCATTGCAAAAAGGTCCACAGTGATAATCCCAGTCTTTTAGAGCATCTTTGCCAACTTTGTCATCATGATCAGTAGTTGGAACGAAGACTTGGATAATTGTGATGTTAAAGGGAAATGCTTTCAGATGAATGGAGATGATTCTGCTAGATATGGGGCGGCATTCAAGCACAGATCCCTTGATGGCTTTGTTTACAAGGAAGCCTACTCTATTTATGGACCAACTCTCCACTATTGTATAATATATGCCCATCATCAGTTTGGTGTTCTCCTAGGGCTTTTCATCTGACTTCACATAATCCCAGAATGTGCCATGTGTAGTGTTCCAGCTCATGTGTCAACTCTTGGAGTCTTCCACTTGTGCCAGAGTTCTAATGTTCCAGGTGGTGATGGCGATGCTGTCTCTCACTCTGATTTTATGCAAAGTACCAGTAGCACCTCCATCCTAGTGGACAATGGCAGGCGGGTCCTTGTTAACTCGGGCGATGACTGATCTGGTATGGTAACTTCAGATTTGTCCAGCATTATCAATGTGTCTTGGGCAAAAGTCATCTGGCGAAGCTCATCCTTCTCCAGACCAAGGAGTTGCCAGAAGAGAATGTAGTACATCTTCCAGCTGCCTTAGGGTCTCCACTCTGGATTTTCTTGTACATGTAGTACATCTTCCAACTGCCTTAGGGTCTCCACTCTGGATTTTCTTGTAGGGGTTACTTCTTCAGCCTTCGGATAACCAAAGCTGACCTGCAAGGCAGCAGGAAACTCGTGTATGGGCTGGTGCATCCATTTCCCGTTGTTCATTGATACATTGTATCAAAGGTCAGTTTTACTCATTTTCTCTTTCTTTTGCTTTTACTAACGACATAAGCGTAAGAACAATAGCAACCCATTTTCAGTATTAAGTTTTTAGAATAATTTCTTCTTCCATTTCTTGCAATTTAATTCAGATCTTTGGATAATTTTATTTAAAATTTGTTTGTTAGTTATATACCATGATTATATGTTATCTATATTCTGTATTTTTATTTGATCTTAGTCCCATAATCAAGTTAATGGTCTACATGACCAGGGACATTTATATTGTAAACACAATACATAGCTAACATTTCTCTATTGATAATAGGTTAAATATTCAGAATGTTATTAATTGTAAACTGAATCTAGTTCTGTTTGGGTTAAAGATTCAGACTTGATTCTGACATTAGAAAGTGCCAGAAAAGAAATTTTCCATTAAGTTGACAGTTTCCAGAAAATGGTAATTGTGACCTAGGTTAAACTGGAGAGGTATATAAACTTGTTTACTTAAGTATTATTCATTCTTACATAAACATTTGAAGAAGAATCAGTCTTATTATTACGTTCAGTTTTTAATTTGGGTAATATATTTATTTATTCAAATAATTATACACTGGAATTTCAAAGTGCTCAGTAGTATTATTGGACTAAAACAGTTTGATCAAGGATAATTCGGATTATATTATTGTGACTGTTAGCACATATGCACATTCCAGGCTGATAGCACATTAGCACACTCAAGACTACAGGCACAAAAACATATTCAGTTTTGGAATTTATTTGGGACACTACTGGAATTCGGTTGGAACTATATATATTTGAACTTGTATTAGAACTTTTAGGACAGTTTGAGAATTAATTCACAATACTTTGTATTCTTTTTTAAATTTTTATGGTGTATTCTAGAGAAATTAATAATTTATTGAATTTTACAAAACATGTTAATTTCACTCTTTACTTTACTTAGATTAAGACCATAAAGTCATTACAGGATGTATTTAGATTCTCATTAATTAATTAGTATGAATGACATTTTATAGATGTGTTGTATATAGAGAGCAATACCAAACATCATCATTATCAGACAGTTCTCCAGCACTGTAGAAGTGTTTTGACACAATTTTATTATAGCAACTAGTCCTGCAATTTCTGGCTCACTGTGCCAAATGCCTATTGCGCATATGTTATTACTGTGCATACTTCTGTCCATAAAGACTTTGTGAACACTCTAGTTGTTTCATTTTCTACTCATATATGACATATATGTTTATATCATTGAATCCTTGAATGAGTTCAGTTATCCATATTAATGCATTATTCTTGCATCTGGAGGTCATATTTCTGAGACGACTTAAATTAGATTAGGTACACAAGATTGTATTATCAAGAACTTTCATATGAATTCAGTTATGAGTAACATCCATGTATATTAATTAGATGGTCTTACATCTGATTGACTGAGTGCCTTTTGAAAACTCTACCATATTTCTGAGCCAATATTTTCTCAAACATGCTATTTAAGGTTTAATTATCAACATCTCAGATGAGTTAAATCTTGAGTGAGATCTACACATATTAATGAGTATTCAGGAAAATCAAACCCATGACCTTCTGGCCATCATTCCAACACCCTAACCACTGAGCCACCACAGATTGGTGATCTCAGTAATATCTAAACTATGACTACGGAGGCAGGGTCTCAGTGGGATAGGGAATCCATGTTATTTCCTCTTTTAATATCAAGAAATGTATTGCGTTTAAAGATGGGGATATGAGCATTCCTAAGTTATTAATCAGAATCTAGTAACGAAGAGCAAGGACAATTCTCAGGTCACAGTCTGGTTTTGTTGAAGGGTTTAATGCCATTTTTCAGCACAAGATAGATTCTACAGGGCAGCAGTATAAATGGTGGAGGTAGAACCTGGAAAAAACCACTAGAAGCTACTGGCAAGATTTCTCACATACCCACATTTGCCAAACCTCAGATTCAAACAAACAGAGACAGAGATGATATGGCAATGATCCATAACGTTGAGCAATTTAGACCAATCGGCCACTCAGGGCCACTCTGGTTTTGTCAATGGCTTGTTCTTCTTATGCTGAGAAAGTGGTCAAGCCCTCTTGGAATTCTAATGCAGAGAAAGTGGTCAAGCCCTCTTGGATTTCTAATGCAGAGAAAATGGTCAAGCCCTCTTGGATTTCTAATGCAGAGAAAGTGGTCAAGCCCTTTTGGATTTCTTTTTGATGGATTGACCTAGACCTTGAACAGCATTAATGTGATCACCTGAAGATGCTGATAGCAACGAATCACTATGCTCCACCATTTTTGGGGAGAGTTCTTTACCCATTTGTAGTGTTGCAGTGCATGACCCACTTGTGAGTACAATTAGTTAAGCAGTTTGTGATGGATTGCTATTATGTTCCTCACTAGTGTATGCACATATTGACAAATCACATTGTTCCAGAAATTTTAGCTCTCCTGATCATAAACTAGAAGACTTTCAGGATTGGTCTGTTGTCCATTGTCTGGCACCATTAGCAAAAGTTTGTTATTGCTGCTCTTGAAGTTCTTGGAGTATTGCCATGACACTTTAAAGACACATTCATCTCATTGGTCCTAAGTGAAAATTGTGCTTCATGGGTATTCATTATGGCTAACCATTTGGTCATCTTGAAACACATGCTAGGACTCTTTATACTGAATGGATAATGATATGGTTTTCACTAAAAGACTTCCTTTGGTGTCTACTTGGTCATAAATGAAAATGGTAGTGATATGGTGACCATATATGACTACCACAATGAGCATCTTGAAAATGTCCTGTGATGTCTGGCTACTAAATGAAAATGGTAATATGCACAGGTATTTTAATCTCATTATCACAATGTGCACAGTACATTAATTCCATTATTACAATGTATACATGTACTTTAATTCACTTATCACAATGTGCACAGTACATTAATTCCATTATTACAATGTATACATGTACTTTAATTCACTTATCACAATGTGCACAGTACATTAATTCCATTATTACAATGTATACATGTACTTTAATTCACTTATCACAATGTGCACAGTACATTAATTCCATTATTACAATGTATACGTGTACTTTAATTCACTTATCACAATGTGCACAGGTACGTTAATCCCATGTGCACATTGTGATAATGAAATTAAAATACCTGTACACATTGTGATCATGGGATTAATGTACCAGTGCACATTGTGATCATGGGATTAAAGTTGCTTTGCACATTGTGATAAGCGGATTAAAGTACAAGTGCACATTGTGAAAATGAGATGAAGGTATACATTGTGATAATGGGATTAAAGTACATGTGCACATTGTGATAATGAGATTAAAGGACCTGTGCACATTGTGATAATGAAATTAAAGTACCTGTGCACATTGTGATCATGGAATTAAAGTACATGTACACATTGTGATAATAGGATTCTTGCTGTGAGTGACATACAGTGAGATGTATGTCATTCTCAGTTACCAATTGAAGAAAAGATACAGAATGAAAACTATGTAGCTCTGTAAACATCTATGAAATCAATTACACAGAATTGTTGTAAGGCATTATTTTCTTGCCTTATTCTGTGACATAGAGGTTATAACTAAAAAGACTACTTTTGATGTCTAGGTAGACCTAAATGTAAATTGTGCCAGTCTAAGGTTCAATATGGTCACAACAGTGACCATTTAAAAGAGTCAAGTTATTACTACTTCTTCTAAACAAAAAGTATTTTCCTATGGGGTTTTCACAAGAAGACTTGGTATGATGTAATGTTGGTCCTCCATGAAAATATTGCTGATATAATTCTGAATATGGCTCCATAATTGCCATCTTGAAAATATTGTTGCTAATCCTCAATAAAAGATAATATTGCCATCAAATTTTTACCATAAGACTTTTTATGATGCCTTGTTGGTCTGAAATGATAATGATGCCAATCTGACATCCATTGTGTCCACCACAGCAGTTAATTTGAAAAATGTCTAAGATGGTTTCAGCACTCAGCAGTTAAAAGGAAGAAATGATCTTATATTGAGTTCTAGGAAATTATTTGCAGCCAGTAGAGCATTTGACCTTTCAAGGGACTCTTGTATTTTGAGTCACTTTTCCTTTTATCTTGTAATTTAATGTAGTGTTTGTAACAACTCTGAGACTCTTAGTTTCATGTATGTAATAACTCTCTTACTTTCAGGTATGTGATAACTCTCTAAGTGTAGTGTATATAATAAATATCTTAGTGTGGTGTATGTAATAACTTTATTAGCATAGTATATGTAATAACTTTCTTAGCATCATGTATGTAATAACTCTTATCATATTGTATGTAATAACTCTCTTAGTCATGTGTATGTAATAGCTCTCTTAGTCATGTGCATGTATTAACTCTCTTAGTATTGTGCATGTATTAATTCTCTTAGTCTTGTGCATGTATTGACTATATTAGCCTTGTGCATGTATTGACTATATTAGCCTTGTGCATGTATTAACTCTCTTATTCTTGTGCATGTATTAACTCTCTTAGTCTTGTGCATGTATTGACTATATTAGCCTTGTGCATGTATTAACTCTCTTATTCTTGTGCATGTATTAACTCTCTTAGTCATGTGCATGTATTAACTCTCTTAGTCTTGTTCATGTAATAACTATCTTAGTCTTGTTCATGTAATAACTCTTAGTCTTGTGCATGTAATAACCCTCTTTGTCATGTGCATGTAATAACTCTCTTAGTCTTGTTCATGTAATAACTCTCTTAGTCTTGTTCATGTAATAACTCTCTTAGTCTTGTGCATGTATTAACTCTCTTAGTCTTGTTCATGTATTAACTCTATTAGTCATGTGCATGTATTAACTCTATTAGTCTTGTTCATGTAATAACTCTCTTAGTCTTGTTCATGTAATAACTCTCTTAGTCTTGTTCATGTAATAACTCTCTTAGTCTTGTTCATATATTAACTCTCTTAGTTTTGTGCATGTAATAACTCTTTGTCATGTGCATGTAATAACTCTCTTAGTCTTGTTCATGTAATAACTCTCTTAGTCTTGTTCATGTAATAACTCTCTTAGTCTTGTTCATGTAATAACTCTCTTAGTCTTGTTCATGTATTAACTCTCTTAGTTTTGTGCATGTAATAACTCTTTGTCATGTGCATGTAATAACTCGCTTAGTCTTGTTCATGTAATAACTCTCTTAGTCTTGTTCATGTAATAACTCTCTTAGTCTTGTGCATGTATTAACTCTCTTAGTCTTGTTCATGTATTAACTCTATTAGTCATGTGCATGTATTAACTCTCTTAGTCTTGTGCATGTATTAACTCTCTTAGTCTTGTTCATGTAATAACTCTCTTAGTCTTGTTCATGTAATAACTCTCTTAGTCTTGTTCATGTAATAACTCTCTTAGTCTTGTTCATGTATTAACTCTCTTAGTTTTGTGCATGTAATAACTCTTTGTCATGTGCATGTAATAACTCTCTTACTCTTGTGCATGTATTAACTCTATTAGTCTTGTGCATGTAATAACTCTCTTTGTCATGTGCATGTAATAACTCTCTTAGTCTTGTGCATGTAATAACTCTCTTTGTCATGTGCATGTATTAAATCTCTTACTCTTGTGCATGTATTAACTCTCTTTGTCATGTGCATGTAATAACTCTCTTTGTCATGTGCATGTAATAACTCTCTTAGTCTTGTGCATGTAATAACTCTCTTTGTCATGTGCATGTATTAAATCTCTTACTCTTGTGCATGTATTAACTCTCTTAGTGCAATGGATGGCTTTGAAGCTTTGTAAAAAGTATTGCCATCACTTACATATTGAGAAATCATTTTCCTCCCTCTAGTTTTTGTAAGAGTTATGGCCCTTTTTGCCTTGTAGGCAAATGCAGTGTCTGACATGATCTCATTGTCACAGTTAGTCTCAGTTTTGAATTGAGGTCTTTGATACTTTAAAGTTAAATGTATTGATATTATGGTCAAAATAACAAGATGTGCATACAGGCAAAAAATATTACCCTCCAGCCATGATTCTTGTAAGAGTTGTTATACCTTTTGACTTGCAGCTGGATGCAGTGTGTGACAGAATTTGGTGAATGCAACTGCTGTAGACTCGCAGCTTTAGAACATTGCTGTAAATCATTGTTTATATTATGGTAATCACGAAAATATATGTATGTTGACAAATCATTGTAATCACACTATATTGAAAAGAATTTTGCGCTATTTTGACTTTTAAATCACTCTCATATTGTATGTTGATATACCGAAGAGGAGGTAGAGTTGGTGATATTTATTATGTGAGCAAACTACTCACCATTCCATTTTAGTGTCAGAATTATTGTCTTTATAGTTTGTCATTTTCTTAGCACTTATTTGTACTTGTTTTATGTGATGTAGAAATAATTACTATGTAATTGTTAATATTAATCATCCTTCCATTTATATAATGCTTTAATTTCTAAATTTATCACGAGTTCCTTATCATTCAGATACATATATGGATTGCCATACTGTGTGAGTTTTCATTAACAAACTGGGGCCCCGAGTGGTCTAAAGTGCTTTCCATTACGGATCACTGCCATCTCACCTCTGTCTGCGTGGGTTCGAATCTAAGATTCAGCTAATGTAGTTATGTGAGAAAGCTTGCCAGTAGCTTCTCTTGGGTCAGTGGTTCTTTTCGGGGTTTTCCCGGGTTCTTCCTCCACCAATGATACTGGCCGCCATGTATAGCCTATCGTGTGCTGAAAAATGCCATTAAACTCTACAACAACAACATCATTAATCAAATTAATGAGCAGGAAATAAAATGGCCTTCACAATAATCATGTTCATTTTTATTTTTTATAAGGACGTTTTGCTTTAATCACTTTCCTGTCAGTTGCATGAAAACAATTTGTTGTATTAATTCTTTTCAGTATTGATATATTTGTTAAGAATGTATATGAAACTATACTGGCTGTGTGCCTTGTACAATTGTACCTCTTCATATAGTTTACCACAATTTGTAGGATTGCTTATATCATTGAAAAAGAGCATGTGGATCAGTGTAAACAAAACAGCTAGGTACCGGTATATCAAGCTGGAATATGGTCTGGAAAAAATGCAATTTGGTAGAAATAATGTTTAAAGCAAAATCTGCATCAAATATTGTTGGGAATAGAAAAGGATATATTGTAAAACTAAGCACAATTTGCACTAAATTATGAAGTCTTTATTTACCTCTGTTTAATATCATGTTGGGAAATGAAAAAATATGCACATGCAAAATAATAACATGATTGTAGTTTATAGCAGTTTATTGACATGGTTATTGAAAGAGCTCATCACTGATGTGTGACCTGTGTCAGTATTGACAGTTTTATATTGACATCTTTTGTGCTTCCAAGTGTTGGGACACTGAAAATGTATTTTTTATTTACATTCAAACAAATATTTTTTTTTTCATGTATTAGGATTTACAGACATTATGGTAGTCAACAAAACACTTAAAATTTTCAAGTTTAGACCTTCACCCATGGATAAGCCCCCCCCCCTCTTTTTTTTCTTCCCCCAAAACGTTGATTGTTTTCCTAAATTATTTGGCTTATATGCGAGTATATATGGTAAGTGCATATTGCATATTTTAATTTCTCAGTCATATCAGTTGGCATTGAATTCTTATCAAAGGTCTAATTACAAGTTATTTATAATTAAAAAGGACATTTTTCAAATTGTATTTAAGTGACATCATGGTACCTGTCAGATAATTGAGTTTTTAATCTGTACCTTTATGACTAATAACAGTTTGAATCCACATTAATAGCCATCAGCTGGAATATTTTCTCAGATGGTAGTGTGAGTTTTTTTCCCATGTTACATTAGGAACTGATTTCCTCCATAATTTTATTTGACAGATTATTTAAACCAGATTCCTTTGCATACTGTAAGAAAGTGGTTTAGGAATAAAAATGCGCACATTAAAATGGCCGTGGTGTGTATTCAGTTTGATTGATGTAATTACAGATCTTTCCGGTTGGATATCTGTCAAATGGGATAAGAGAAACCCAAGTGGTTGTGACGAATACAATTACAGGTATGGGGTTGATGGGGCTTATGACATTCTGCCTGTGAATGAGCCACGGCTTCTGCAGTTGGACGAGGATATTGCCGTGGGATGTATTGTCAAAAGAGGTAAGGAGCAGGTTATCCCTAAATAGAAGTGAAATACTGCATTCTGCTGTTTAGTCTTTTGCAGTCAGCCTTGTTTTGTGTTGTCATCAGTGTGATTTTTTTTATTCATATTTTATAAAAAATATTTGTAGATTTACATATTCAAAGCTTAATGGGCTTACTACAAAGACAACATTGTGATACTATTTGTAGTATTGTTTGTTAACCCAACCCATAAAACAAGGCTGTTGCAATCAAGAACACTTCTTTAAAGATTCTTGCATGGAACACCTTGATGTAGTGATGTTGCATGAGATGGAAGATGCTGAACAGTTTACAATATGATATCCAGTCTGACATTTGTTACAACAGTCTGTGGGATGAGTGGTAGGTTAACTAGTCTGTCATTTGTTACAGCAGTCTTTTGGATGAGTGGTAGCTTAACTAGTTGGAAATTTGTTACAACAGTCTGTAGGATGAGTGGTATGTTAACCAGTCTGTGGGATGAGTCCTAGGTTAACCAGTCTGTCATTTGTTACAGCAGTCTTTGGGGTGAGTGGTAGGTTAACCAGTCTGACATTTGTTAAAACAATCTGTAGGATGAGTGGTATGTTAACCAGTCTGTGGGATGAGTCCTAGGTTAACTAGTCTGACATTTGTTATAACAGTCTTTGGGATAAGTCCTAGGTTTACCAGTCTGATGTTTGTTACAGTAATCTTTTTGATGAGTTGTAGGTTAACCCAGTGTTTTTCAACCTTTTGATTGGAACAGAACCCTTCGGAGCGTTTAGATTGCTCGCAGAACCACATGCAGTGACACAAGAAAACACCGATTGATACATGTGTGCAACACTGTAATTGTAACCCAAATAAAAAAATAAACTCGTGTGGCCAGAATAGCCGATATTACTAGTTACTAAGTTACTTTATTGTTACCCATTAGCATCAGTTTGCAGTAGCGAACATTTCAGTGCGAAACGTATGCTTGGTGATTTCTACAAAGCAGTTGAATTTGTGGACGAATGTTCAAGAGAGACACCCGAAGTTCATCGTTCTCGTTTCTTGTGTTTGATGGTGGTCATAGCAGTAAATCCGAACTCGCACATGTAAGAAGTTGAAAACTGTAACAGAGGTCGCAAAGCATTGTCAGCGATAACCAGGTACTCATTTTCAACTAGTAACCGAAACGCATCCCAGTTCAACTCGGCATGTTTTAGCTGCAGCATTCTGTCACTCGCAACGCTAACGAGCTCCTCTTCCTTCAAAGTAAAATGTCCTTGGCACGGTTAAAATTCCACAAACTGATTTCTAACCCAGTCACACTGGTCAACATATATCGACAGAAAATATTTGCTGAGACTATTCAACAGAGCATCCAAATGGGTCACAATCAATGGAATAATTTTTTGGTAATTTTTTTGAACAACACTGGGAAACATTTCCAGATTTCCAGCAGATGCATGCTTCTTCCAAATTACCAATTTCTTCAGAAATTCATTTATTCTGTCAGTTGCAGTAAAGACATTTTCATGTCTGCCTTGCATTCCACTGTTCAAAATGTTCAATTCATGAAATATATCGGCCATATAAGCTAGTATGGAACACAAACATTCACTGCTCAGTACTTATTCAAAATCCTTCAAGTTTTCACGAAAACAGAACATCAGCATCCCCTCTCTCAGCTCGTAAAAATGTGATACAACTTTTCCACCAGACAGCCATCATAGATCCGTGTGTTGGATGAATGTGACATGGTCCGCTTCCATGCTTTCACAAAGTTTGGCGATCTGGCAAAATTTCAGAGGTCTCATCTTCATATAATTAACGATTTTCACCACCATGTCCAGCACAGACTTTAACTCGGCTCCAACTGTTTTAGCAACTAGTGCTTCTCTGTGGATGAAACAGTGCATGACCTTGATGGCTGGATTCATCTGTCGCACCAGCGAGACAAAACCTATGACATTTCCCGTCATGGCAGGGGCACCATCCATACAAATGTCAACGCAGTTTTTCCAGTTCAAGTCACATGTCTACAAATATGAATTGACAACGTCAAATATGTATTGTCCTTTTATTGTTTCTGGTAACTCCTTACAGCAGAAAAAATCTTCAACAATAGCTCCATTGTCAATAAAACGTACAAACCCCATAGACTGTGATTTACCGCTGACATCGGTGCTTTCATCCACCTGCAGTGCAAAGAATCCACATGTCTTTATCTTTGCTAAAACACGACTTTCAGTGTCGCTGGATATGTCTGAAATACATTTGCTTATCGTACTGTCTGACAATGGAATCCTATTGATGTCAGATACGGCACTCTTACCAAACATAATTCTCACAATTTCTCGACATGCATTACGGTTTTGGCAAGGGTATTCGATTTCATTTTCTTCACAGCGATCTCCGTGACAGTATAACTTTCTTCTTGAGTTTTGTCACTTATCTAGAACTTTTTCTCAAATGTAGCTGTTTGTTTTTTATTTGAGCTTAGTGCCCTCTCGAAGTATGCCACATGCTTGTGCGCTATATCGTAATGTTTAGTTGTTGTGTCGCTTCAATGTAGCTGGTGCCATGGTACTATTGGCAAGCTTTTCCCCGCAGACAACACAGAGTGGTAAGGGGCAATCTGGGTCTCCTGCCCAAGTGAATCTCATAGCTAAGTAATTGCCACTGTACTGACGAACTTTAAGATTCCGATCGACGTCAAATTTTGGTACGTTCGGCTCACATGACACAGTACTAGCTGCTGCTTCAGCCGACTGCTCCTGAGTTTTAGTTTGGTCGTCAGCTGTGGCATCGTCTAATTTTCTCTTCTTAATAAATCGGTTCATGGTCGCGCAAAATCAACAGTGTTATGAAAATTAATTCAAACGCTAAACGCTCATTATGACAACAACGGAAACAGTAATTAAGTGGATAAACAATGACTAATTACCGCACAGTTCTGGTACTGCCAGACTTGGTCCCTGGTGATTTCAGCCTTTATTTATATATTTTCACTGGCCACCGGCGGAACCCCTGGTCGGCGCTCACGGAACACTTAGGTTCTGTGGAACCCAGGTTGAAAAACACTGGGTTAACCAGTCTGACATTTGATAAAACAGTCTGTAGGATGAGTGGTATGTTAACCAGTCTGATGTTTGTTACAGCTAGTCTTTGGAATGAGTGCTAGGTTAGTTTATCCATTATAGAAAAATGGCATCTCATTTTGGTCTGTGCATATCTGTAACTCAGGATTGTTTCATGATGTTCAGTGAAGGTTAGCAGGGTGATTGTGAGTGATACCAGGAGGAATGGGTGCTTTTTCATCAACACTTTTGGAATATTATCATTATGAACAATACTAATGTTCACCTGGCTGACAGGACTTTAATTGTAGTGCAGCTCTTTCCTGGCACAGCAATACAGTGTTAGTAGCTTTTGTCACCTGGCTGCCTTTAACTTTGTGTTGTGCAACTCACTGATAGGTTTGGGATCTTACTAGCTTTGTCATCCAGCAGCTTTCATTGAAATGCAAAATCCCGATTGCCTTGCTAGTATGACCAGTGAGCCCTTCTGCATTTCACAGTATAATAATATTAGGTTTGGTCATTAAGTAACCATTGGCTTTTCATTGCCAAACTCCCTACTCAGTAATCTATGCCTAGTTTTCTCATCAACATCCATTGAGAGGCAACAAATTGAGGCCAATTCTTTAACCTGTAATGCATAACATTATCATGTTTATGCTGAGATGGATTTAAATGCTTGAAAATGTTAGGTTTTATCAATTTTGTTTCATGTAACTTATTTGGAACATGATTTGCACATTATAACCTGGATTGTGATGATGTGCTGTTAAACCATTTCATCCACATTCATTACTATTCAGGTACTATTGCCACAGAAGAGAGATCAAAATGCATTCTCCCTATTGGTATTCAGTAAATTACCACAGTTGTAGTGTATACAGTACTGCAGCCTTCACATTGATATTAAATAAATTATCACCATAGTGTTCATGCTACAACATATATTGGCATTCCATTTACTGATGCACATCTAGATTTCAGTTAGAACACTTACTATCTGTGAACTGTATGCCAATTTGTGTCATGATAGTGTGTCTGTTTAGCATTGTCATATGATAGTCTGTCAATTTAGCATTGTCATATGATAGTCTGTCAATTTAGCATTGTCATATGATAGTCTGTCAGTTTAGCATTGTTATATGATAGTGTGTCAATTTACCATGATTGTCATATGATAGTGTGTCAATTTACCATTGTCATATGATAGTGTGTCAATTTACCATTGCCATATGATAGTGTGTCAATTTACCATTGTCATATGATAGTGTGTCAATTTACCATTGTCATATGATAGTGTGTCAATTTACCATTGTCAGTCAGCAAGATCAGAGGTTTACATACACTAACCATCAATCATTTGACTTCCTGGTCTTTGACATTAGCATTGTGTTGATAATTTGAAAAAATCTGCTGAAAGTTTCTAATATGATTTAGTCTTTAGCATGACATGTACCACCAAGAAACCAAATGATTATATTCATCATTCAACTTTTTTGGTTTGCTGGATAAAGTGTCATGGGGCCAAGTTTGTTTACCTTTTGGGATTCTTGATTCTTCATAAGGTTTACAAAGCTGATTATGTGATCTTTTACCCACTCAAATAAAACAAAATTTGAAATTTAGATTTCTCCATACCACAGATTTGAGCAACATCACTGTGAAGTGTCTTGTAATTTTATTGTCCACAAACCTCCAGAACCAAGAGATCTGGGAATCCATTGAGATTGTATTATGACCTGGACCATAGTATTAATGCTGAAAATCCAAATCAAGATTGGTGTTAAACACTGAAGCAGCCACAGCTCAACAAATATCAGTTTATTGTAAGAGTACTTGACTGTATGAGATGGGTACCAGTCAGTGGTTGTCAGTGACATAAGGATAATTCTTTTAAGATGGGTACCAGTCAGTAGTTGTCAGTGACATAAGGATCAATCTTTTAAGATGGGTACCAGTCAGTGGTTGTTAGTTACATAAGGATAAATCTTTTAAGATGGGTACCAGTCAGTGAATGGCACAGACATATGTACCAGTCTGCAAAGAATTATCTTATTTGAAATAGATATCTTTAATGAGTCTGGCTCCACAAAATACATGCTAACATCTGAATTATTTCAAAATTTTATATTCTTATGACCTTCAATAAAATTATTTTATCTCATTCTCAAAAGTTAAAATTTCAAACATTTCACCAGTAAACATCCTGACATAAAATGAGTGTTGGTCATTGATATCAGTGCCAGCCATAATTTTAATGAAAGAAAGTTCAGTTTATAAATATCTCAACTATAAATCAACTTACCTCAAAATTAAATTTAACTGGTTTTCTTAAATAGAAGGAAAGATAGAAATATGTATGTACGTACATGTCTGTACATTTGTATACATGTATGGATATCACTGTAAGTATGTGTGTATGTATGTTGCAAGAGAAGCTATAGATACCTTTCTTGTATTGTCATCCTTGGAAATGGGTTTTAGAGAAATAGGTTATATCCTATGTTTATACATTTTAAGAGCAATTAAAATGACTTTTGTAGGGAAGGACTGGAAATGGGAGAACCAAGATGGAGGGCCTGGAAACACTGGGGTGGTTCTTAAGGTCTACAAGAAAGGTCTAGTAAAGGTAAACATAATTACATTTGTTCACTATACTTTAGGTCTATAAGAAAGGTCTAGTAAAGGTAAAAATAATTACATTTGTCCACAATACTTTAGGTCGACAAGAAAGGTCTAGTAAAGGTAAAAATAATTACATTTGTTCACTATACTTTAGGTCTGTAAGAAAAGTCTAGTAAAGGTAAAAATAATTACATTTGTCAACTATACTTTAGGTCTACAAGAAAGGTCTAGTAAAGGTAAAAATAATTACATTTGTCCACTATACTTTAGGTCTAGAAAAGGGTCTAGTAAAGGTAAAAATAATTACATTTGTTCACTATACTTTAGGTTTAGAAAAGGTCTAGTAAAGATAAAAATAATTACATTTGTCCACTATACTTTAGGTCTATAAGAAAGGTCTAGTAAAGGTAAAAATAATTACATTTGTTCACTATACAAATATATAATATATAAATATATAAAGATAAAGATAATTGAAGTTGTCCACTCCTGTTTATTAAATAGGAGCCACTTTATGCTGGCACACATTATAAGCAATTTGATATAAGATGGAAATTTAGTATGAAAAACCACATGAGTATGAGTGGGTATATTTAATGTAATTCAGATTTTTGGGGTTATAGTAAGTTCATGTCCTTATTTAAAGTGAATTTATTTAGAAAACAATTTCTAAAGAAAAAGTGACACAGTACAATGGGCTACATTGGGCAGATTTCTTATATCAGGGTCAGTAAAATGGGTTCCATTACTAGACTTGTTATATTGGAGACAGTATAATGGGTTCCATTACTAGACTTGTTATATTGGAGACAGTATAATGGGTTCCATTACTAGACTTGTTATATTGGAGACAGTATAATGGGTTCCATTACTAGACTTGTTATATTGGAGACAGTATAATGGGTTCCATTACTAGACTTGTTATATTGGAGACAGTATAATGGGTTCCATTACTAGACTTGTTATATTGGAGACAGTATAATGGGTTCCATTACTAGACTTGTTATATTGGAGACAGTATAATGGGTTCCATTAATAGACTTGTTATATTGGAGACAGTATAATGGGTTCCATTAATAGACTTGTTATATTGGAGACAGTATAATGGGTTCCATTAATAGACTTGTTATATTAGAGACAGTATAATGGGTTCCATTACTAGACTTGTTATATTGGAGACAGTATAATGGGTTCCATTACTAGACTTGTTATATTGGAGACATTGTAATGGGTTCCATTAATAGACTTGTTATATTGGAGACAGTGTAATGGGTTCCATTACTAGACTTGTTATATTGGAGACAGTGTAATGGGTTCTATTACTAGACTTGTTATATTGGAGACAGTATAATGGGTTCCATTACTAGACTTGTTATATTGGAGACAGTATAATGGGTTCCATTAATAGACTTGTTATATTGGAGACAGTATAATGGGTTCCATTAATAGACTTGTTATATTAGAGACAGTATAATGGGTTCCATTACTAGACTTGTTATATTGGAGACAGTATAATGGGTTCCATTAATAGATTTGTTATATTGGAGACAGTATAATGGGTTCCATTACTAGACTTGTTATATTAGAGACAGTATAATGGGTTCCATTAATAGACTTGTTATATTAGAGACAGTATAATGGGTTCCAATAATAGACTTGTTATATTGGAGACAGTATAATGGGTTCCATTATTAGACTTGTTATATTGGAGACAGTGTAATGGGTTCCATTAATAGACTTGTTATATTGGAGACAGTGTAATGGGTTCCATTACTAGACTTGTTATATTGGAGACAGTGTAATGGGTTCTATTACTAGACTTGTTATATTGGAGACAGTATAATGGGTTCCATTACTAGACTTGTTATATTGGAGACAGTATAATGGGTTCCATTAATAGACTTGTTATATTGGAGACAGTATAATGGGTTCCATTAATAGACTTGTTATATTAGAGACAGTATAATGGGTTCCATTACTAGACTTGTTATATTGGAGACAGTATAATGGGTTCCATTAATAGATTTGTTATATTGGAGACAGTATAATGGGTTCCATTACTAGACTTGTTATATTAGAGACAGTATAATGGGTTCCATTAATAGACTTGTTATATTAGAGACAGTATAATGGGTTCCAATAATAGACTTGTTATATTGGAGACAGTATAATGGGTTCCATTATTAGACTTGTTATATTGGAGACAGTATAATGGGTTCCATTATTAGACTTGTTATATTGGAGACAGTATAATGGGTTCCATTACTAGACTTGTTATATTGGAGACAGTATAATGGGTTCCATTAATAGCCTTGTTATATTGGAGACAGTATAATGGGTTCCATTACTAGACTTGTTATATTGGAGACAGTGTAATGGGTTCCATTACTAGACTTGTTATATTGGAGACAGTATAATGGGTTCCATTACTAGACTTGTTATATTAGAGACAGTATAATGGGTTCTATTACTAGACTTGTTATATTAGAGACAGTATAACCGGTTCCATTAATAGACTTGTTATATTGGAGACAGTATAATGGGTTCCATTAATAGACTTGTTATATTGGAGACAGTATAATGGGTTCCATTAATAGACTTGTTATATTGGAGACAGTATAATGGGTTCCATTAATAGACTTGTTATATGGGAGACAGTATAATGGGTTCCATTAATAGACTTGTTATATTGAAGACAGTATAATGGGTTCCATTAATAGACTTGTTATATTAGAGACAGTATAATGGGTTTCATGACCAAACTTCTTATATGAGGGACAGCGGATTCCATGACCAGACTTGTAATATCAGGGACAGTGGATTCCACGACTAGACTTGTTATATCAGGGACAGTGGGTTCCATAACTTGTTATATGAGGGACAGTATATTAATGTGTTCCATGACCAGACTTGTTATATCAGAGACAGTGGGTTCTACAACTAGAGATGTTATATCAGGGACAATGAGTTTTATGAACAGACTTGTTATATCAGAGACAGTGGATTCCATGACCAGACTTGTAATATCAGGGATAGTGGGCTCCATGACTAGACTTGTTATATCAAGGACAGTGAGTTCTATGAGCATGACATTGTGTTGTGCTGCTCAGTTTTACATGGCATTGGATTATGCTGCTCACAGTTTTACATGACATTGGGTTATGCTGCTCACAGTTTTACATGACATTGGGTTGTACTGCTCACAGTTTTACATGATATTGGGTTGTACTGCTCACAGTTTTACATGACATTGGGTTGTGCTGCTCAGTTTTATATGACATTGGATTATGCTGCTCACAGTTTTACATGACATTGGGTTGTACTGCTCACAGTTTTACATGACATTGGGTTATGCTGCTCACAGTTGTACTTGATACTGGGTTCTGCAGCTCACAGTATTTGGCACCGTATTCTGCAGCTCATTGTTGTACTTGACACTGGGTTGTGCTGCATTGGCACTTGGGTGTGCAGCTTGCAGTTCAACATGGTACTCGAGTGTGCTGTTCATAGTTGTACATGTCACTAGGGTGTGCTGCGCGCAGTTGTACATGTAAAATGGTGTGGGCAATTTGTGCATAATAATCATGTTAATTTCCATCATAGTCCATCATGTAATGGATTTCTTAATATGCCACTAGAGTGTGCAGTTTGTGCATAATAGACTCTTAACTTCTCATTCTAGATTACCTTGTTGTGGATTCACCATACTGCCCAGTCTGATATAATACATGCATGCAACATGTTACAGAAGAAAGTTCTTTTACAGATGAAACTCAAATAATTTTTTCTATGTCTGGGCAGTTAGGGGTGGGGACTAAGATTGAGAAATAGAGGATCTCAAATATGAAATGATTTAATACTGAAATTATGAAACTTGTTAAAAATAATGTCCAGCTTTTGCTTGCCAAGGATTGCAAAAGCTGGACATTATTCAACAAGTTTCATAAATTCAATCTTGCCATCCAGCTTAACTGTCCTGTATTGCTAAATCCAGATTTCCATCCACCCAGGCTGTCCTATATTGCTAAATCCATCTTGCCATCCAGCTTGACTGTCCTATATTGCTAAACCCATCTTGCCATCCAGCTTGACTGTCCTATATTGCTAAACCCATCTTGCCATCCAGCTTGACTGTCCTGTATTGCTAAATCCAGATTTCCATCCACTCAGGCTATCCCATACTGTTAAACCCATCTTTCTATCAACACTGGCTGTCTTATATTGCTAAACCTATCATTCCATCAACACTGGCTGTCTTATATTGCTAAACCCATCTTTCTATCAACACTGGCTGTCTTATATTGCTAAACCCATCTTTCTATCAACACTGGCTGTCTTATATTGCTAAACCTATCTTTCTATTAGCACTCGCTGTCTTATATTGCTAAACCCATCTTTCTATCAACACTGGCTGTCTTATATTGCTAAACCCATCATTCCATCAACACTGGCTGTCTTATATTGCTAAACCTATCTTTCTATTAGCACTGGCTGTCTTATATTGCTAAGCCCATCATTCCATCAACACTGGCTGTCTTATATTGCTAAACTCATCTTTCCATCAACACTGGCTGTCTTATATTGCTAAACCTATCTTTCAGTCAACACTGGCTGTGGCTGTCTTATCTTGCTAAACCTATCTTTCTATCAACACTGGCTGTTTTATATTTCTAAACCTATCATTCCATCAACACTGGCTGTCTTATATTGCTAAACCTATCTTTCTATTAGCACTCGCTGTCTTATATTGCTAAACCCATCTTTCCATCAACACTGGCTGTCTTGTATTGCTAAGCCCATCTTTCCATCAACACTGGCTGTCTTATATTTCTAAACCTATCATTCCATCAACACTGGCTGTCCTATATTGCTAAACCTATCTTTCCATCAACACTAGCTGTCTTATATTGCTAAACCTATCTTTCTATTAGCACTGGCTGTCTTATATTGCTAAGCCCATCTTTCCATCAATACTGGCTGTCTTATATTGCTAAACTCATCTTTCCATCAACACTGGCTGTCTTATATTGCTAAACCTATCTTTCAGTCAACACTGGCTGTCTTATATTGCTAAACCTATCTTTCTATCAACACTGGCTGTCTTATATTGCTAAACCCATCTTTCCATCAACACTGGCTGTCTTGTATTGCTAAACCTATCATTCCATCAACACTGGCTGTCTTATATTGCTAAACCCATCTTTCCATCAACACTGGCTGTCTTATATTGCTAAACCCATATTTCCATCAACAATGGCTGTCTTATATTGCTAAACTCATCTTTCTATCAACACTGGCTGTCTTATATTGCTAAGCCCATCTTTCCATCAACACTAGCTGTCTTATATTGCTAAGCCCATCTTTCCATCAACACTGGCTGTCTTGTATTGCTAAACTCATCTTTCCATCAACACTGGCTGTCTTATATTGCTAAACCTATCTTTCTATTAGCACTGGCTGTCTTATATTGCTAAGCCCATCTTTCCATCAACACTGGCTGTCTTGTATTGCTAAACTCATCTTTCCATCAACACTGGCTAGCCAGTCTTGTATTGCTAAACCCATCATTCTCTCCACCGTGGCTCTCCTATATTATTAAACAATTTGTCATCAAATATGAATTGTGAATGCATTTTCTAATAAACATGTGTCATACATCAAAACTTTGTCAATGCGACTAGTTTCCAGATGTTCTTAAAAGTTCCTGAAAATATTTTGTCCTTACTAAAATTAATAACCAAACTAAAACATTGAGGATGGATCTTGAACATAACTTGCATTTATATTGTGCAAAAAGACTGAGGATGATTCATTTGACATAGTTCAAAATTGTGTGCAAGTTCAGGCTCAAATTTCCTTTAATTATCATTTTTAATTATCCTATTTCTTACAACAAACTTACAATGATCAAACCGCTTGAAATGATGGCATTGTGCACATTAAAACTGGGTTTCCATGATTTGTTTTCAATTACTGTAGTATCATCAATATTCGTGGGGGATCAATTTTCGTGGTTTTTGTGGTTGCCACAAACCACGAATTTAAATCCCCAACGAAAAATGAGCCACATAGGTTGATGATCCCCCCCCTCAATTCCCGACCCTTGGCAACACCATTATCGATGGAATATCTGACTATCTTTGCCCGTAATTCCTCGCTATAACAGTTATACTCTCCTCGCTTTCTTTTCCGGGACACAGACTGAAGCAGTGGTTCTACTGCATTATTAGCTGCCTGGTAAGCGAGAGCCTGAGCCGGGTTCTCAGCTTCTGATGGGTTAGGAAGTCCAGGAACCGAGGGTGATCTAAGTTGAATTTGACCACTCTTAAGCCACTGTGTTAACGCCATGATAGTCATAAAGTACTGATATTGCAACTTTATGGACAGTGGTTTAAGTAAGAGATCATTCAAATGTACTTTAATAACTGATTGGTCTGGTTTCGTTGGCGGCGTCGGCTTCCTTTGATCTTGAACACTCAAACGAAAACATGGCGAAACTGATTAATCCTGATGGGTGTTTGATATGTGCTCACATAGGTGGAAGTATGGTTTTAGTGTTGTTGGCTGAGTCTGCTTTGACAGATGTTAATCACTTGGTCAAAAACACGTTGTAAGTATTGAACTTGCCGGGTCTTAGATATGTACTCATACAGGTGGTAGTATTGTTTTAAACATTAATGTGACCGTCGTTTGCGTCGGCATCATTTTATTCTTTTGTATTCTTTATTTGGGGTACTTGTAGAGGTTAAACCATGAAATTAACTACCTTATAATATGCAAAATTTGACAGGCAAAACCACGAATTTACGTCCCCACGAAAATGCCTTTTTTTACAAAACCACGAAAATTGAGCCCAACAAAAATAAATGATACTACAGTATTTATTCAGTAGTGCTTACAATTTAAATCTGGAATCTTGTTGGTAGACATTTATGAATAGTGGCTTAAAATTTACATTTAAAGTGAATCTAGAGATTCTGAACCATATTGGTATACAATTTACATTTAAATGAATCTAGGGATGCATATTGGTATACAATTTACATTTAAAGTGACTCTAGGGAGGCATATTGGTATACAATTTACATTTAAAGTGACTCTAGGGAGGCATATTGGTATACAATTTACATTTAAAGTGACTCTAGGGAGGCGTATTGGTATACAATTTACATTTAAAATGAATCCAGTGATGCCTGTTGGTATACAATTTACATTAAGGTGAATCTAGGAAGGCTTATTTGTATACAATTTACATTTCAAATGAATCTAGGGAGGCATATGTATATAAAGTTTACATTTAAAGTGAATCTAAGTATGCATTTTGGTATACAATTTAAATGAATTTAAGAATGCATATTGGTGTAAAATTTACATTCAGAGTGAATCTAAGGATTCATATTGGTGCAAATTTAAAATGAATATGCAGATGCAAGTTGGTATAAAATCTACATTGAAAGTGAATCCAGGGATGCATTCTACATTAAATGACATTCAGAAAGTAAAAAAAGATATGTACTTAATCATTTGCATACATTTATTTATTTTATATGAAGTTGTTATTTCCTTTAGATGTTGCATAGTGAACTTTCAATATATTTTGTAAATGAAACTTTCTAGCATAATATTGAAGAAGTGATACAAGTATAACATGTCTTTCTATGCTCTGTACCTATGATTGTTAAAATATTTTCCCTTCTTTTCATGAAATAAGGTACGTTGGGAAAATGGATTGACAGAAAATTATAGATTTGGCTGTGATGAAAAGTATGATGTGGAGCTCTGGTGAGTAATTCAAATAGGTTTTCATTTTCATATTTGCATGAATTGCCCCTCTGTTTTACTTTTTGTTTCTTTATTTCTGTAGCCTGATTGCTATTTCATACTCTCTTATGATGAAGAAAGTAATAGCTATCTTTAAAATGTGTTGATTGTCGTTTTCATCTCATTCTCTCTTCTCACTTCTAACTAGATTATTTACATATGTCCATCTGTTTTAATCTCCATTATCGGACTTATTTTAAATGGACACCTGTACCTGGCTGTAAACAGCATGAATCCGTCACTTAATCCAGGCTTTACAGATCTGCCATCACATAATGCTTCATTTGATCTGCCATCACATAATGCTCTATTTGATCTGCCATCACGTAATGCTCCTTTTGATCTGCCATCACATAATGCTCCATTTGATCTGCCATCACATAATGCTCCATTTGATCTGCCATCATGTAATGCTCCATTTGATCTGCCATCACATAATGCTCCATTTGATCTGCCATCACATAATGCTCCATTTGATCTGCCATCACATCACATGACCCAGAAGATCTGCCATCACATCACATGACCCAGAAGATCTGCCATCACATCACATGACCCAGAAGATCAGCCATTAGATAACTTCCCACCAGATCACTTAAAATCACACATGGCACAAACACGGTTGACCCTAAACTGCTGGTGCATTATTTGACATCTAGGCGTATGTCTAATTAAGAGCAAGGTTTGCACTGAATGAACTTTAAAACATTTTCACTCCTTTTCAGTAATCCTTTTGAAGCAAGCAGATTTTTTGAAGGAGGTGGAAAAGAAAGTACACTTAATGACACACAGGGGGCAAGATCAACGGAATCAACAGCCAGACAAACTCCTCAAAATTGTCCTGTAGCAATTGGAACATCTTCAACACCTGCCTTAAAAAGTCAAAATCCAACATCTTCAAGAAATGAAAGTGCATCAAGTACCACAAATAATGAAGTATCAAATGTATCCACCTTCAAAAATATTCCTTCTGCACCTGTAGATGCACAATCTGGTAAACGTGCACATTCTGTGGGTAAAAATCCAGTCCCAAGGAAGAAAATTGTTCCACAGTTATCCACAGGAAAGAACGCAACAGGACAGTTGTCCAACAAGGTCATGGAAGTATCCCCACTACAAGAAAAAGAAGAAACACAATCTGTGCAACAAAGCGGACAGGATTTCGTGATGCTTAAAGAGACAGGTAGCAAAAGAACTTCACAAAGAGGTACTGGAGATACCAAAACATCAGGTGCTATTCCAAAATCACATGGTAAGAAAATCATACTCTCAGTTGTCCTGCACGAATACTTATTAAATTAAATTTAATATTCATTGTTATAAAACCATTAGAAGATCTTTAAGTCATTAAAATAAATGCCATGAATTAGATTGACATATTATATAATACTGTTCTCACAAAACAATTTTATCAGTAAAATGGGAGTTGCTTCTTTTAATCAGAACATGTGTGCACAAGTAAATGAACTAATTAAAACCTTAATGGCTGGCATGACACTCATAAACCACTGTAAGCATACTGATTAATGGGTCAACTAGAGAACGGTATACTATAGAACAGCCAGTCGACTAAGGGAATGGTGTACTACAGGACAGGGTCAAGTAAGGGAATGGTGTACTACAGGACAGGGTCAAGTAAGGGAATGGTGTACTACAGGACAGGGTCAAGTAAGGGAATGGTGTGCTATAGGACAGGGTCAACTAAGGGAATGGTGTACTACAGGATAGGGTCAACTAAGGGAATGGTGTACCACAGGACAGGGTCAACTAAGGGAATGGTGTACTACAGGACAGGGTCAAGTAAGGGAATGGTGTACTACAGGACAGGGTCAAGTAAGGGAATGGTGTACTACAGGACAGGGTCAACTAAGGGAATGGTGTACTACAGGACAGGGTCAAGTAAGGGAATGGTGTACTACAGGACAGGGTCAACTAAGGGAATGGTGTTCTACAGGACAGGGTAAAGTAAGGGAATGGTGTACTATAGAACAGGGTTGACTAAGGGAATGGTGTACTACAGGATAGGGTCAACTAAAGGAATGGTGTACTACAGGACAGGGTAAAGTAAGGGAATGGTGTACTACAGGACAGGGTCAACTAAGGGAATGGTGTACTACAGGATAGGGTCAAGTAAGGGAATGGTGTACTACAGGACAGGGTCAAGTAAGGGAATGGTGTACTACAGGACAGGGTCAAGTAAGGGAATGGTGTGCTATAGGACAGGGTCAACTAAGGGAATGGTGTACTACAGGATATGGTCAACTAAGGGAATGGTGTACTACAGGACAGGGTCAACTAAGGGAATGGTGTACTACAGGATACGGTCAACTAAGGGAATGGTGTACTACAGGACAGGGTCAAGTAAGGGAATGGTGTACTACAGGACACGGTCAAGTAAGGGAATGGTGTACTACAGGACAGGGTCAACTAAGGGAATGGTGTACTACAGGACAGGGTCAACTAAGGGAATGGTGTATTACAGGACAGGGTAAAATAAGGGAATGGTGTACTATAGAACAGGGTCGACTAAGGGAATGGTGTACTACAGGATAGGGTCAACTAAGGGAATGGTGTACTACAGAACAGGGTAAAGTAAGGGAATGGTGTACTACAGGACAGGGTCAACTAAGGGATGGTGTACTACAGGATAGGGTCAACTAAGGGAATGGTGTACTACAGGACAGGGTCAAGTAAGGGAATGGTGTGATATAGAAAATGATAAACTATACCTGCCATGAAACTAAATTTAAAATTTGATATATGTAACTGTATCTACTTTTCAAGCAATACATTCTGCCATCTTCCATGATAAACTGCCTTGTAATTGGTGAATCTGCTGCAAATTAATGGATTAATGATGTCTGGCTCTCATTCCATCTGGTGTCAGTAAGCCATAAGTTAAGATTAGGTCTTTGTGACCTATATTGTATGGTGCAGTGATTTGTGAATACCTTTGCATTACGATTTTTCTTTTTTGTTTTTGGGTTTACATTTAGCAAAATAAATTTCTAATATAATAGTAACTGCAGAGTGATGTAACTTGATACAAGGTGTACATCAGGAAAATCAAAACAACTCTTTGCAATCCCAATATAGCACCACTGTCTGTCTGTCTGTCCATTAGCACAAAGTTTGTATTGCACCTCTTTAACTATTTGGAGGATTGCCAAAAAATTTCAAATACATTTATCCCTTGCTGATCCTAAATGAAATCAAGCTACTCAGACATTCATTATCCCTACATCAGCAGCCATCTTGAAGATTTTGTTATTGCTGCTATTCCTGAATCGAATGTCATATTATCATCCAGTTTTCAGTGAATGACATCTAACGAAATCTAGTTGGAACTAAATTGAAATGATTCTAATCTTATTTCCAATGTCATTACCATGGAAGCCATATTGAGAATCTTATCCGTATTCATTCAAAATGGAAAGTTATATCAGCATGGATTTTCTCCAAAACTATTCTTATTAAGATGTCTTTATAGTCCTAGATTAAAACATTACTGTTCTGATGTCTAGTATGGCCACCAAAAAAAGGCACTATGGTTGACATCATGCAGATCTTGAGGAACCTCGTATACGTAAAGCCATTTTGACATGGGGTTTTAATCAGAGGAGTTCCATACTGTATTAAATTGATCCTAAATGAAAATGATGCAAAATGACCATCAGTATAGCCACCATGGGGGTCATCTTTAAAATATTATCTGTATTTATCACAAATGGTCAGCCATACCAACATGGGCTTCTGGCCTATAGCTGTTGGTCCCAAATGAAAGTGACGCTAAGTATACATCAAATATGGCTACCACAATTGTCATTTTTAAAATCTTATTACTCCAACTGCGTGGATGGTCATATAATCATGAGGTTTTCACTGAAGGACTTTTATTGATGTCTGCTTGGTCTTCAATGAAAATGATGCCAAGTTGACATCCAATATTGTCACCAAAAACAGCTATATGTACTTTGAAAATCTTGTTATCACTGAAAACTATCAGAAATATGTTCAACTCTGCAGAAAAAAAGAAGAAATGGTTTTAAACTGAATTTCTGGAAATCAATTTTGACCAGTAGAATGTCAATCATTGTTTAGTTTGTTTCTGAGTGAGCATTAGCAAGCTTTCTATTAAGTAACAAATTTGGTAATATTTTGTGTGAGTGAGGATGGTTTTTTTTAATTTGTCATGAGAATATTACAGTAAAATCCACCCATGTATGTTGCACTCAAATGGCTGATAACATTATTGTCATGTTGAAGTGTTTCGGTGGGATTCACATTGTAATCAAACAATCTTTGATGTTTACTAGCCAGCATTTGATTCTGTTTGCTTTGTGCATTTACCAGCCAGCATCAGATTCATTCTGCTCTGTATTTACCAGCCATCAGATTCTGTCTGCTTTGTGCATTTATCAGCCATCAGATTCGGTTTGCTCTATGCATTTACCAGCCATCAGATTCAGTCTGCTCTATGCATTTACCAGCCAGCATCAGATTCAGTCTGCTCAGTGAATTTACCATCCAACATTTGACTCTGTGTCTATGAACTTTACAGCCAGTTACTGATAGTCTGATAGTTTTATATATACGAGTCAGCACCTAATTATTTTTATTTACATCTACTGGTTGACTTGAGTATGTGCATTTAACAGTGAGCATCGTGTTTTGTTTCAGTGCATTTACCAGCCAGCCTCTGATACTAACTGTTTGCCTGAAATTTGATATTTTATCTCCTGTCTGCATTCCTAGACTGTCTTCACACTTTTGGCTATAGTTTTATGATTTGGAAACTAAGTTAATTTCTTTTTTAAAATTTTCATAAAAAAAAGTACTTGCAACTCTTCTAAATAACCAAATATTAATGTTTTGCTTAAAACGATATGGCATGCCTCTGTGTCCATTGTGTATTGAGAATGTCAACAATTGCTACTTAAAACTTCTATAAAAGCTTGACCTGTTACCAAAATTTGCTACAAATTGTCCTGATTATGAAGGGCTTTGATTCTTTTTACAAATTATACCAGTCTGCTATCAAATTTAGCCTCAATAACTGAAAACTAAAAACATTTTACATGAATTCCATTCCAACATTTTACATGAATTCCATTTAAAACATTTTACATGAATTCCATTCAAAACTCTCACAGCAGAAAGTATCAAATTTGACATAAAGCATCCTGGCTTGAAGACCTTTCAAGTTTTTACAACTGATATCAGGTCACCCACAAAAATAGATATTGTTTTAAAAAAATTTGAGAAACCTTGCTTAGAATTTGACCAAACTAGATAACTTTCAGGCAAGACCACCTTTCAAAATTTATACAAATTATGCCAGTCAGCATCCAATTTAGTTGATGTTAATTTACATAGAAAACTGACTGCTCAGTGGCGTAGTGGTTAGAGCATCTGCCGCGGAAGCAGATGTTGTGGGTTCAGTCCATAGCCTAGTCATACCAAAGACTTACATAAATGGTACTAACAGCTGCCTCGCTTGGCACTCAGCTTTAAGAGGTTAAGTGTTAGGACTTGTTGGTCTGGTGTCAAGATAATTTGACTGGGTGGAACATCATACTGCAGGATTCCCCAGTGCTAGACATCACTATAAACTGTCACACTGTAGACATTGTAGCAATAAGACTCTAATCACACACACACACACACACACACAGACATAAAACCTCTTAAATAATTTCTTCTCAAAAACAGCAAAAGTGAATGCGACCAAATTTGACAGAAACAAGGCATTGAGGACTTTTCAAAGTTTGTGCAACAGATGCTGATACTACTTTGGATGTGGCCACCATTACTAAATATGGCAGAAATAAATTAATGAATTCTTCTCCAGAACTTGACCTAACTTGATATTAAGTAGTCAAGTAGGAAGTTCTTTAAGTTTTTTAGAAATGATTCCAGTCTTCCATCAGATATATGGTTTTCAAGTTGATGACTAGTGTTGCTATGAATAGAAAATCATTTAAACTACTTCTTAAAAATTGCTAAGCATAATGTGACCATGCTTCACAGAAATCAGTCATGCATAATGGGCTTTGAAAATTGTACACATCCAATAATACTAAAAATATAAAAAAAATTCTTTAAATGACTTCCCAACAAAACTGCTCAGTCGAACTTTTACTAAATTTCACAGAAATCATTGTGGTTTAAATATAAGGTCCTTATACAGATTATGCTGATTTACCGTAACAGATATGGCTGCCATTACTAAAAAAAGAAAATGCTTTAAACAAATTCTTTTAAAAGCACTCAACAGAATTTGACCAAATTGTACAGAAATTATTATGCCTTTAGTGATTTTAGTTTATGCAAATGATGCCACTATGCCATTAGATATGGCTACTGATACTAAAAATAGAAAAGTCTGTGATGACTTATGATTGAATGCTTCGGTAATTTTTATTTTTGTGTACTTACACTGCTCTGCTATCAAGTATGTCTACCATAACTACAAAGAAAAAAAATGGTCACAAATTTATCTAACAGAACTGCTGTTTGTAAATTTGAACAACTTTGACATAAAGTCAAAAATATAGGGGCTTTAAAAATTGAAAAAGATGATGATGTGTCGTAAGATATGGATGAAGATATAAACACTACAGAAACTTTGAAAATGTTGTTTTGATGTAATTATGCAGTCAATAGCATTGGAAGAGAGTTCAGAAGAAAGTGTCCCACTGATCCAGATTTTTTTGCAACTTCTTGTGTATTTAGCAGTTAGACAGATGTCAGCCTGGTTAGCCTAGTTGTGAAAGTTTTCAAACATTTGAAGAGATGCCTCCCATGCAGTATTCCTACCTACATGGCCTGGCTATGTTGTAATGTGGGTGAGCCTACCTACACGTTATTCTGTAAGTGTCCCATAAATCTGACCAATCTCTATATCTTGATCCTTAAAGGGGCAAAGAAGGACATGAAAAGTATCCCACCCAATGCCATCAAACAAACCTACATACAGCAAGCTGACCAGATCATCACAGTTACAGAAATAAATTCATGAAATATAAAGTAATTTCCCAATAAATGAAGTTTTCTTTTATTATTCCTATCAACAGGTCAAAATCAATTTGTCCAAATGAGTGAGGAGATGACTGACCACTCTGTGGTATGGCAATGGCGCAACCCCAGTGGTCATTGGATCAGTTTTGACCAGGACATCTGCCAAAAACTAGAGAATCGATTCCAGAAAAATCCTGGATCCTCAATAACTATCAACCACCAAAATCAAATGTAAGTCAAAATAAGGATTTTTTTAATATCCATTCATGGAAATTGCTTACTTTTAATATCAAGTCATGGCAGTTACATACTAGTAATGTCAAGTCATGGAAATTGCTTACTTTTAATATCAAGTCATGGCAATTACATACTAGTAATATCAAGTCATGGCAGTTACTTATTTTTAATATCAAGTCATGGAAATTACTTACTTTTAATATCAAGTCATGACAGTTACATACTAGTAATGTCAAGTCATGGAAATTGCTTACTTTTAATATCAGGTCATGGCAATTACATACTAGTAATATCAAGTGATGGCAATTACTTATTTTTAATATCAAGTCATGGCAATTACTTACTTTTAATATCAAGTCATGGAAATTACTTACTTACATCTGCCAAAAACTAGAGAATCGATTCCAGAAAAATCCTGGATCCTCAATAACTATCAACCACCAAAATCAAATGTAAGTCAAAATAAGGATTTTTTTAATATCCATTCATGGAAATTGCTTACTTTTAATATCAAATCATGGCAATTACATACTAGTAATATCAAGTCATGGCAATTACTTACTTTTAATGTCAGGTCATGGCAGTTACATACTGGTAACGTCAGGTCATGGCAATTACATACTTTTACTGTCAGTTCTTGGAAATGCATACTGTAAATGTCAGGTTGTTGTTTTAGTTGTTGTAGGGTTTAATGCCATTTTTCAGCATAAGATAGGCTATACATAGCGGCAAGTATTAATGGTGGAGGAAGAACCCGGAAAACCCCGGAAAGAACCACCGACCCATGAGAAACTACTAGCAAGCTTTTTCACATATTCACATTGGCCTAAGCTGAGACTTGAACCCACCCACACAGACAGAGGTGAGATGGCAGGGATCCATAATGGAGAGCGCTTTTGACCAATCGGCCACTCAAGACCCCCGTAAATGTCAGGTAATGGAAATTACATACTGTAAATGTCAGGTCATAGAAATTTATTGTAAATATCCATTCTTGGCAATTTTTAAATAATTTTAATGTCAGGTCATGTAAATCATATACTGCAAATGTCAGGTCATAGAACTTACTTACTGTAATATCAACCACTCTAGGTCGCTCCAGTGGCCTAGTGGTTAGAGCATCTGCTGCAGGAGCGGGAGGTAGTACGTTCGATCCACGGTCGAGTCATACCAAGCACTTACAAAAGTGGTATTAACAGCTGCCTTGCATGGCACTCAGCATTAAGAAGTTAGTGTTAGGACTGTTTGGCCTGGTGTCAGGATAATGTGACTGTGACATCATGCTGCAATGTTTAATCAAACAAACAACCAAACTTACTTTAATATCACATCAAAGAAATGACAGTGAAATTTCTGATCATAGAATTGACATGCTGTAAATGTCAGTTCATGAAAATTACATACTTTTAATGTCAGTTGATGGAAATTACATAATGTAAATGTCAGGTCATAGAAAATACATACTTTGAATGTCAGTTTATGGAAAATTACATACTGCAAATGTAAATTTATGGAAATTACATACTGCAAATGTAAATTTATGGAAATTACATACTGCAAATGTAAATTTATGGAAATTACATACTGTAAATGTCAGTTCCTAGAAATTATATACTGTATATGTCAGTTCTTAGAAATTATGTACTGTAAATGTAAGTTCTTAGAAATTATGTACTGTAAATGTCAGTTCTTAGAAATAATGTACTATAAATGTCAGTTCTTAGAAATTATGTACTGTAAATGTCAGATTGTGGAGATTACATTCCTCAGTTTAAAAAGAGATACATAAATAAGTGTACTGGTATATTGGAAATAACCATGGACCCTCCAGGTAATAATAGACACCTAAGTGTATAAGCATATTGAAAATAACCATGGACCCTCAAACAGTTTTGTGTCCAAAAGGTAGGTACATATGTGCATATAAGTAATTGTTTGTCAAAGACATACACTGTACTCCTCTAATGATTGTTATTGTCAAATGCATACAATGTACTCCACCTGATGATTGTTATGGTCCAAGACATACACTTTACTCCCCTGATGGTCTAGTACATACAATTTACTCCACCTGATGATTGTTATGGTCCAAGACATACATTTTACTCCCCTGACGATTGTTATGGTCCAATACATACATTTTACTCTCCTGATGATTGTTATGGTCCAAGACATACACTTTACTCACCTGATGATTGTTATGGTCCAAGACATACACTTTTCTCCAAAGATGGTCCAATGCATACAATTTACTACACCTGATGATTGTTATGGTCCAAGACATACATTTTACTCCCCTGACGATTGTTATGATCCAATACATACAAGTTACTCCACCTGATGATTGTTATGGTCCAAGACATACACTTTACTCCCCTGATGATTGTTATGATCCAATACATACAAGTTACTACACCTGATGATTGTTATGGTCCAAGACATACATTTTACTTCCCTGACGATTGTTATGGTCCAAGACATACATTTTACTCCCCTGATGATTGTTGTGGTCCAATACATAAAATGTACTCCCCTGATGATTGTTATGATCCAATACATATAATTTACTCCCCTGATGATTGTTATGGTCCAAGACATACACTTTACTCCGCTGATGATTGTTATGGTCCAATACATAAAATTTACTCCCCTGATGATTGTTATGGTCAAACACATACAATTTACTCTCATGATTATTGTTATGGTCCAGTATATACAATCTACTCCCCTGATGATTGTTATGATTCTAATAAGTGATTAGCCCAACTACAGTGGGACCCCGCTATAACACGGTAGTTGGGAGTAATAGAATCCGACCGAACTATGAACCGAACCGTGTTATAAGCAACCATGTACAATACCAACACATTTTTGGATTTAATGTTTTTTTTTTTTTTTACATAAAGACGGGTGCGAAAATGCATGGCACAATTACCATTTTTGATCAATATATATTAAATGAGAAAAACATTTGCTGTGGTAACAGAAATTGCAGATATAATATATTACTTTATTCAGAGAACCATGCATTGGTACATACACGTGTCTAATTTATGTATACATGTATTGCATGAAAAGAGTATCAACACCGTGTACTCACCAGCGAATCTTGTAACATACATTGAATCCATATTACAAATATTTCCATCGAAAATATCCACACACGGATGTAAAATATTCAATAATTTTGTCACAGATCATTATGTGACTAAATTCAATGAAATGAAAAAAACAAAAATTACGTAACGGGTGTAAGTAATGAATGATGAAATAGTACATGTCCATAGATTAAATAATGGAAGCTAAAGTGTATTCTTATAATAACTACATGTACATCTCAGGATCTTTCTGTCTCTGAATTCAGTCATTGTAAATTTCAGCTCATTTTCCCACCCAAGCTGCTAGTCAAAGTCCTTTGAACTTGCCGCCCAGTTATTGCATCATGTTCTTTTGATGTACTCTAATAAATACAGCAGGCAGAACTGGCTGTATTTTAACCACTGAATTATGTCACTGTTTAGCTCGGCAGTTCACTTTGATGATAAACAATGTACTTAAATTAATTGATTTATACATTCTGGTGAGAATCTTTTATCAACTGCCGCATTGGCTGTTGCTTAGTTGTGTATGAAATTAAGATAACATATATCGGAGATTATTTGAGCAACGATTGTATTCGGAATGCATTCAAGACAAACACAAAAGTAGACATGATGGCTTCATTACTCAGGAATCAGTTACATAATATTGACACTTATGAGCAGTAATTTTTCAACAATAAACAAAGATCAAAGTTCTCAGTAGGCCCAGCAATTGGTTCATATTTCCGATGTTTATTTTGGCACAAAACTAGAAGAAATTTGATAATACATTTTCTACACGTTCTTTTTCGCACTGTTTAGACAAATATGAGAATGATAAATAAACTCTTAATTTTTTTTTTTTCATACTTAATTTTTTTTTTTTCTTTGGTCTTTGAGAAAAATACCTGTAATAAATTACCCGAAATTTCGGCAGCCATGCCACGACTGGGTTATATCCGAATTCGGGTTATAGCGGGGCGGGTTATAGCGGGGTCCCACTGTATCAGTTTTCTTCATTGTGTTTATACATTTCATTCTTCTTCTAGCTGTCTTGCATTTTCCTAATTTCTTATAGCTATTCCAAATTTCTTATAGCTATCTCACCTTATCCAAATTTCTTATAGCTATTTCACCTTATCTTAATTTCTTCAAGCTATCTCACAGTATCCAAATTTTTTATAGCTATTTCACCTTATCTTAATTTCTTCTAGCTATCTCACCTTATGCAAATTTCTTATAGCTATTTCACCTTATCTTAATTTCTTCTAGCTATTTCACCTTATCTTAATTTCTTATAGCTATTTCACCTTATCCAAATTTCTTATAGCTATCTCACCTTATCCAAATTTCTTATAGCTATCTCACCTTATCCAAATTTCTTATAGCTATTTCACCTCATCCTAATTTCTTCTAGCTCACTTATATGATAATGCATAAAAGTATAAACTACCATACTTGTCCTGCAATATTCGACAAATGATAAACATTTATTACTTTATTCATCATTCACAAGGGTAAAATTAAGTGCATTAACTGGGTATTTGCCCATGGAATATACATGCATATCACATAAATAATCGATATCGGATCACTCAGTGGCACATTCGTGGCAAACCAAAACAATATGTAATCTTGAGAAGTTATACTTCCTAGAGGCTAAATCTGAACAGTAGCTGTCACTGATAGTACCATGGGTTTGATAAACCTGAATCTTTGAGGTGTTCCTGACAATACCTTTAATAATACCATTAAGTCCTGTTCACAGAATTCATTGGTCCACATGAATCATATTAATATCTTCAGGCCAACCAAGAACCATTTGTAGAGACAACTGTCCAATGTCAACTTTATATTGTAGAGATTCAGTCAAGATGGCAAAGCTCATGCAGTGTATGCAAATAATGTTCCAATTTTCTACACCATATGGCTAGTACACAAGCAAGTTCTTCATGAGGCCTTTGAATGGCTGCAATCAAGCATTAGGTCCATGTGTGATATATGCACATCATCACAAGTGCTATCTTGAGTAAGTGGAATTTAACCACAGTGATTAGCATCACAAAAAAATCACATGGAATTATGGTCTCTGCTATGAGATCACTGGTGAATTAATATTAATTAATATAAAAAACCAGCATTAATATCAAATTGCTTCATACATTTGTGTTCAATCCCTGATTTTACTTATGTGATCCACCACTCAAGTTGATCATGAGAATCTGTATGAAACTCAATTGACCTCCACAAACATAATTCGAAAATGACATCTCATGAAGCATCGGTGGCTCACGAAGTCCAATGAATATTTTGTGTGGACATGCACATCAACCTCACAAAATATCATCGAGTTGCAGTTATCCTTGATTGCTTTAGGCATGTATGCATACCAGCTGGTTACATGGACCATGTCTGCTTTTGCTGCAATGGGAAAATATTCTCAAGGGTTATCTCAATGGTCAAGCATTACAGTGTTGTACAAGGAAAACATCTTTGATGTTACAAGTATTTTCATCTCAGCATGATTAATTGTCTGTTGATGTTGAAAATTACATAAAACATTATATATTATACGTGCTCATGTAAAGGAAGGCCTAATAACTTAAGTTATTTCCCTTTCTCATATCACTTAGTATGATTAATCAACAATCTTGCATGAATGGATTGAATTGATTCACAGTTGGCATGCCAGTATATAGGGAAATATTTTCTAATTGCTTATTTTAAAATATCTTTTTGTAGCCTCAATATTGCATCATTTCTAGATATTTTTGTTGTGACATTGTTTTTTTAAACATTTTATTGATAACATCATTGGCTTTTTCTACTTTCATGCCGACGATTCTTTACATCATGTATGGTAATATTCAATAACATATCCACATGAAGCAAAGATGATTATGCGACTTGACTCCTATACTACGTTGGTCAAGCATCCTGGCCAACATGTTACGTGAGCAAGTTGGATTTGCAATATTTGTAAGGATATGCTCTATTGCAATATTTTCATTTTCATTTTCCAAGGCATACAAATATGATTACATTACAGTACAATTGATCTTCTGTATATACACTCAAAAACTTTCTGGCTGCTTCTTTTTGTTGTCTGTATCACATTTCACATATTTCCTTCTTATCAGAGATCACTAAATGTCACACCAACTCATACACGATCATCCCTTGTTTGGTTGTATAAACAACATGTCTTTGTTACACTCATACATGTCAGCTATGATGCCACTACATATACTACGAAACCTGTCCACCACTCCAGTGGCATAGTGGTTAGAGCATCTGCCTCAGATGTGGGAAGTCATGGGTTCAAACCTCGGCCAAATCATACCAAAGACTTATAAAAGTGGTACAAACGACTGCCTCGCTAAGCACTCAGAATTAAGAGGATAGTGTTAGGACCAGTTGGCTTGGTGTCAGGGTAATGTGAATGGGTGGGACATCATGCTGCATTTGTGCATATGTCCCAGTGTTTGACATCACTATAAACTGCCACACTGCAGACATCATAGTGATATGACTAAAAAATTGTTAAAGCTACATTCAAAATTGATTTCACATACACACAACTATGATGTTTGGTGCTTTATCATTGAGCATATAGTAGTGATCATCATTTGCCTTTTTCATCATTGTTTTGGATTTATTTTATATTTTTTTTCAAGAGTATTGAGTTTGCATGCCATCTGTTTTCTATTACTAACAGAATTTCCATGACAATGAGAATCTTTGCTGGTCATTTTATTATCTTTCATGTTTTTATTGGACTCTTCACTGTCATCAACTGGTGACTCAGTTTATGCTAGTGATGTCAAGTTTTCTTGTCCAATGACTTTTATGGTGCTTTATTATATTCTTGAGTTTTCATTGTGCTTGCTCAAATGTGATACCTAACTGCAATAGTTTATCTAGATGCTCCAGACTCATCTTAGAAAAATTATGTTGCATCTTTGATGAATTCCAGCTGTTGTTTGTAATGATAAAATCTCCATTGAGCTATTAGTTTAGTTCCTGCATTAGCCACAGATGTCAGACTGAGTGTTTTCTAAGGACACATATAATGGTCCACTGCAATTCTCTAATTATTATATTTCCTAATGAGTTGTCAGTCTGTTTTGATCTGTCCTCAAGTTCACAGCACTGCAGATCCCTAAACTGAAAACAATGATGGGAGTCTTCCATGCAGATGTAAACATGCCATAATGATGAATGGAGATGGATGCAAAATAATATCACCAGTCGAGAAAAGAATATGGAAAGTCGAGAAAGGGTTTCAGTTTGGGAAAACCTCATTTGGTCATCCTGTCTCAAAGTCGTATTATTACACTACTGCATTTTTGTTGTTTTTTTTTTTGTTTTTTAAAACTTTTTTATAATACTCTTGTGGCACAGTCAGTCATGATCATTGGACTGCATTATATTTGTAGCAGGGGCTTATCATTGGAAACATTCTACAGCTACCTTACATTTCATTTCAGGTACAGGGTGGTATTTTCCCGTATGCAGCGACTGAACACAACCACGAAAGAATGGACAGATGTGCAGAGGCTTTCCTAGACACAGTGAATAATGGTTCATACCCTAACATGGTCTTTGCTAATAAATGAAGATAGTTATACATATACTGCTGGATACTAAGGATACAGTTAGGGGATTTATAGGACATTTCTTTTAATTCATAAAGCAGTAGATTGCAATTTATATTTGGTCATCACTTTGAAGTACCGGTATATGAGAGCTTATGCATCAGTGCTAACATGGTTATCAGCAAAAGCAGTGTATGTAGACATCTTGTGCATAAGGGTTTGAATGTTATTTAGATGATGGAATCATACATTTATATTTAACTGCTGTATATTCATTCACTGTTTCCATCATAGTGCCTGCCACCAAAATACAGCTCTGTATACAACACTCTTGCTAGAATAGCTTGCCACCAGCTGATAATATCCCAATATGGCTGGATAAGAGATAAGGACTTCCATATATGCAGATCAAAAGCAATCCAGTTAAATGTTTAGTACTAATTGTATCTTTAAAAAGTATAATATGACATTAAAATTCATACTTACCTGTAGATCAAGCAGTGTGTCCCATGATAATCTGTGCTTTAAATAAATTCAATGGAATGTCGAGTTTTAGAACTGGCTACCAGTGATAATTATCATTGCTGTTTGAATTTGTTTTGTGATTACTGACAAGGTCTAGTATTAAATCTATTTGACAAAATCAATCTGATAGCCTGCATTATGTGCTTCCATTTCCATTTTGGAAGAATTTCAAATTTGTTTTGTGTCATCAAGACCTTGGGTGAGATGGATTATGACCAGCATCCAAGAATATTAATGAGGTGGTCTTGCATCTGCTTGAATAAGCTCAAATTTCTGAACCAGTTTTGATCAAATTTGGAATTTTGTATCATGTATAACATTTACAAAAATTGATGATTGCCTGATTGTCTATGAAAAGTATAGCAGCAAATATCTATCAGATCTTGATTCTATATCATATGTAAGCATATGTCATGAAGAATTTGAGTGAATTCAGTGTAACAGCCATGCATGCTAATTAGGTGATCATGTATCTGACTAGCTGAGCTTGTGACAGCTATGCATGCTAATTAGGTGATCATGTATCTGACTGGCTGAGCTTGTGACAGCTATGCATGCTAATTAGGTGATCATGTATCTGACTGGCTGAGCTTGTGACAGCTATGCATGCTAATTAGGTGATCATGTATCTGACTGGCTGAGCTTGTGATATACATGCATGCTAATGAGGTGATCTTGCCTCTGGCTGACTGAGCATGTGAACACTCCGTTATGGTGGAATTCCTATCAAATCTCAGTTTGGTTTGGTATGTAAGCTAATATCATCTTGAGAAAGTTTCATTATGAGTGACATTCAAGCATAAAGATCTTGGGTGAATTGGATTATGGACAAACAAGTACACAGAAAATGTACAAACAGAATAATAATGAATAAGAAATAATGAAATGTCATTCAAAAGATTGTAAGTTCAGTCAATTAATGAAATCTCTTGGTCATCCTAGTATAATTTTGCATAGTTAAAAATATTTGTGTTATTGTCTTCAGTTAGTAAAGGGTTGCCAAACAATAATGTTTCAGTAGTGAGAGGGAGAGAGAGAGTGTATAGGTTTTGATCTCTAAGATTTGAATATTTGGAGCAGGCTACAATAAAGTGTTTTGTTTTCTTACTGTCCCCACAGGAGCATTACTTATTATTAGATACATGAAACAAATTCTATATTTGAATTGTAGATGGTATAAATGAATTATAGAATAAGGTTGTTCTGTACATTGGGGGTCATAGATCATTTGAAGATCATATGGAGTAGGTCTGATGTTCTGTATTCATTTCATTTTTTATGTTGTACGTTTCTTGCTGTTATTTTTTATCAGAATTCATTTGTTTTTAATAGTGTTTGCGAGACATTTATATGTGTTCATCATAGCCTATATGCAAAATGTTATGCCCTTGTGTGTTAACATGATGTTATAGTGTTAGAGCTTCTCAAATGGTTATTATTATTATTATTAATAGTAGTAGTAGTAGTATTACTATTATACAATTATTTATTATTATTATTATAATTATTATTATTATTATTTCTTTAAAGTGTGTTACACTATGTCCTATTTCTGTTAGAAGTGAACTATTTCCTATTTCATGATGTCCTGACAGTTAATGCTGCACAATGCACATTATCCTATTGTTGATAGCATGACATCACTTATATCAAATTTGATTTTCAAATTTAAGTGTTAAACATGTATACCATGAGGCTGACAGAGACTGAAAATGTACTGCAGTAAACATAGAAAGAATTCGCTCATTCACAACAGCACATGAAAATTTAAGGATGCGTAGAAGAGAGTCATTAAGTGACAGTCTGTTCCCTTGTCAGATGTGATATATAGATTATGCTATATGAAAAAAGAACTTGTGCAACCCATTATCAATAATGCCAATTATTGTTCTTTGGTGCATTGTAAATACTCCATTTCATTTTAATGTGTAACTAACAAGATTTATTTTTGTCTCATTGGGATATTTTATGTTTTAGTTGTGTTGACTCTTTGTCACTTTCTGTGTTTGACAATAAATGTAAATAAATTGAAAATTGTTTTCGTTATCTAATACAGTATGTTGTTCTCTTGAACAACTGCCAGAGTTTAGATTTTTAATCTTATTTTTCAAATTTAATCACTTGGAAAATTTCACCCATGAATCACTGACCCTTCACTTTTAAGTCGCAAGAGAAACCTAATAGAACATGATGTCTAGTGGAAGCTGAAGTTCCCTTGCAAGCTTGCTATGATGTCTAGTGGAAGCTGAAGTTCCCTTGCCAGCTTGCTATGTTGTCTAGTGGAAGCTAAAGTCCCCTTGCCAGCTTGCTATGATGTCTAGCAGAAGCTGAAGTTCCCTTGCCAGCTTGCTATGATGTCTAGTGGAAGTTAAAGTCCCCTTGCCAGCCTGCTATGATGTCTAGTGGAAGCTGAAGTTCCCTTGCCAGCTTGCTATGATGTCTAGTGGAAGCTGAAGTTCCCTTGCCAGCTTGCTATGATGTCTAGTGGAAGCTGAAGTTCCCTTGCCAGCTTGCTAAGATGTCTATTGGAAGCTTTAGTTCCCTAACAAGCATGCTTGCTGTTAAAAAATACTGTAAATATGGATTCTCATTGATACACAATTCAAACTTTGGGGATGCACTTATCCTGATTTTTCTGATTTGATTTTTCTGATTTATAGCAAAGATGTTGCTAATCATGTCTGATAGTCTTTTGTTAATTTTTTCAACTTGACAACATGATTAGATATGAAATTATTCTCTTATATCTTTCATCTTGTCCATCAAATAGTTAGTGTGTGTGTGTGATGTTACAACTCTATGGTCTTATACTAAGTAGCAGAAAAGAGCAAAAACCAGCACATTTTGTAAAATTCAAGAAAATAGTTTATTTCCCTAAAATACAAAGTGAAAATTAAGAAAGAACTTTCAGTATTGTATGTTAATTCCCATTTAGTCTTAAAAGTTCTATCACAAGTCCAAAATTATAGAGTATTCCAGTTATGTTCTGAATAAGATCCAATTTGAATGTGCTGATAAGCCATAGTCTTGAATGTGCTAACATGTGAACAGTCTTGGTGTATTACAGCGATATGGTCTAAAAAACATCCTTGAATAAACTCACAATGATTACAAAATAATGATTGTCGGAAATGTCAAAAAGCACTCTTTAATTCCTATTCACTCCAATATTATCTGAAACACAACTAAATTTGATTCATCTAAACACTGATGTTAAGACAGGAAAAAATAATTATGAATTAGAAACCAGGAGGAAGGTAATTTTCTCATCATATTTGTAAACAATTACTTTCTAAAATATGAAGCTAGACTTTGAACTCATCATCTGTGAGCATGTTTACCTCCAAGTAATAATAATCTTAAATATAATCTAAACTCAGACAAGTATTAGCTATACACAATTAATGGTATGTGTATACAGGTAGTCAAATATAATCTAAACTCATAGACAAGTATTAGCTATTAATAACACATAATTAATGGTATGTGTATACAGGTAGTCAAATATAATCTAAACTTATAGACAAGTATTAGCTATTAATAACACATAATTAATGGTATGTATATACAGGTAGTCAAATATAATCTAAACTCATAGACAAGTATTAGCTATTAATAACACATAATTAATTGTATATGTATACAGGTAGTCAAATATAATCTAAACTCATAGACAAGTATTAGCTATTAATAACCTAATTAATGGTATGTGTATACAGGTAGTCAAATATAATCTAAACTCATAGACAAGTATTAGCTATTAATAACACATAATTAATGGTATGTATATACAGGTAGTCAAATATAATCTAAACTCATAGACAAGTATTAGCTATTAATAACACATAATTAATGGTATGTCTATACAGGTAGTCAAATATAATCTAAACTCATAGACAAGTATTAGCTATTAATAACACATAATTAATGGTATGTGTATACAGGTAGTCAAATATAATCTAAACTCATAGACAAGTTTTTGCTATTAATAACATATATTTTTTTATGTATTCAGTAGTATTATTAACTAGTCTACATGTGTAACTTTCACTGAATGATCATGTGCTCCGATTGCTGTATTACTTTACTCATTCTTGTTTCAAAGTTTGTAAAGCAGTTTTTATTTGTCCTTTTTTTCTCTCATCTGACATGTTTTGAAGTTTGAAATGATCCATTTGCTCTCTAATTTTCTATCAAATAACATAACACCCCCCCAAATTACACCATAAAGCATTTCTGTTGACATATACCATTTTCTTTTAAACTACTGACTGGTCTGTTCACTTTCTTACCAATATAATGAATCAGTGAGGCAAAGTTCATATTTGAAGAAACCCAACTGTTTCCTTGGAAATGGGTTATATACAGTTGCTATAAATAGTAAACGAGGTTATTCCATTAATAATATCATTGGGACCCTTTTAAAAAGTGGTACTCATGCATTCCATGTTTAAATGGAACAGCCCTTAGGCAGCAGTCATCATTTTAAGAATAGTCTCACATTTATGAGTGGAATTAAAAGGATAATAAATGACAATACAATGTTTTATTGCTTTATTTTCATTTTGTATGCAAACTGTAACCCATATACAGGTGATTGTAAAATGTAATTTGGTGAAAAAGACATAATGATTATGCCAAAATGGCTGGCATGTATGGTGTAATCTTTTGATTCAAAAAGTATTTTATTCCTTTAAAACAATGTATTCATTCCACTCAAACAGTGTAGTCAATCCATTTAATGTGTACTCATAACATTGTAGCAGAGTAATCATTCCATTCAAACAGAGTAATCATTTCATTCAAACAATGTAAACACTCAATTCAAACAATTCCATTAATGTGTAACATACCATATAAACAGAGTAATTATTCCATTCCAATACAAGAATCATATCATTTAAACAATGTATATATTCCATTCAAACTTTATAGTCATTCCATTTAATGCATATTCATACCATTCAAACAGAGTAATAATTGCTTGTAACACTAATTGATCCTATTAAATAGAGTAACCATTCCAAACATTACCCTTTCAAGTGAATACAGGATGGGAGAAACGTCTCAAGGTTCAGTTCTGAAAATTCAAAATCTAAATGTATTGAGATTACAGATGAATTAGAAGGTTTGGGTAATAATACATTAAAAATAGGACCAAACTGAGTGTTCAGGTAATACTACATTGAAAATAGGACCAAACTGAGTGTTCAGGTAATACTGCATTAAACAGGACCAAACTGAGAGTTCAGGTAATACTGCATTAAACAGGACCAAACTGAGTGTTCAGGTAATACTACATTAAAAATAGGACCAAACTGAGTGTTCAGGTAATACTACATTGAAAATAGGACCAAACTGAGTGTTCAGGTAATACTACATTAAAAATAGGACCAAACTGAGTGTTCAGGTAATACTACATTGAAAATAGGACCAAACTGAGTGTTCAGGTAATACTGCATTAAACAGGACCAAACTGAGTGTTCAGGTAATACTGCATTAAACAGGACCAAACTGAGTGTTCAGGTAATACTACATTGAAAATAGGACCAAACTGAGTGTTCAGGTAATACTACATTAAACAGGACCAAACTGAGTGTTCAGGTAATACTACATTAAACAGGACCAAACATCATTTGTATTGTGAAATGTGATAACCTTGAACTTTGTGGTAGAGACCTAAAATATATAACAAATTTTTTTTCCTGATATCATGAGACCTGTTTCATTACAAATTTTCTTGTAGTTCTAATCTTACATACAATGTAGTAAAACAGCAACAATGTTATATTGTCTTTTATTCTGAACTTGACCTTTGAACCTGGAATCTTCCTATGCACATGTATGTGACACAATGACAGGTCATACAAAATCAGGATAAAGTTTCATCAAAATATTATATGTGGTTTGAAAGTGTTCATCCCGACACATAAATCAGTCAAACTGAAACTGGTGACAAAGGACTATATTGAATAAGGGCCATTTTCTGCCCCCCTTTTTATGGTGAAAAAAAATTCTTGTAAATATCACAACTCTGTGTCTCATTATATTATTAGATGTATAAATCACCTTATTATGCATTAAATATGCATATAAATTTCTTTTTCATACCTAAATACGACCTTTGAACATGGTCTGGTAAGGGAAATTTACGAGAAATTACTACATTTGAGCAACTTTAACCTATAAATAAAATATAAGCGCAGGCTTGATCAGACAAGGTATTTACACTGCTTGGTTCATTTTTATTCAAAATGTTAATTTATAAAATTTATTTACGTGTTCACGTTTGCGCTAATCATTAAAATTTAAAAAGTTGGTGAATTTGGCTGGCGAAGTATCTTCGTCGTTGTTGAACCTGTTGCACCGTAGCTGCCGAAGTATCGCTACGCGTGAACAATTAGACTCGCCTTTCTAGAGTGCGCTATATTATTTCATTCATTATTATATTTTTAAAAAATCCGAGAATAATAACTATTCCGATAATTTAAAAACAATATTATCCATTTTTTTTTCTCTCTTTCTTCATCTTTTTATAAATTGCCTAGAGAACGGAATTTTTTAAAGAGGCGCTGAAGGGGCATTGGAAACTATATGTAAACAATGAATACGCAGAGAAAACATTCAATGAAATTATATTTTGACGTTGTCAATATTTGGAAAAACAAAAGGATACTTTAAAAAATAGGGTAAGTACATACATATATTATTTATTTTATACAATAATAACAGTTTTTTTTCTTCTGTTTAGTCACGATACCGATTGATAACGTTATGTTTTTAACTGTTAATTCAGTATGTAGTTACGTAAATGTAATCTAAATCAGTCACTTTTCAGCTGGAACTATAAACCGGCGTATTTTTTCATTAAATTTTGCTAACTGAGTCATTCTTCATATAGTAGCAATATTAATTTTGTCAAATTAAACTATTAACTATGCAAACAACAACTAATAGTCTGCAATTATATAGATCAGAAGGGGAAACAAATTGTCATCTGCAAGATATATAAACGCGAAAACTTAAGTTTCAATAGCTCAAACGGTTTAGTGGTTGTTGCATCGAATTGTTGAATCAAGTTCAAATCTCCATATTTTCTTACTTTTTTTTTTTTAAAGAATTAATATCCACAATATCAATAACTGAATTACAGCTTGAAATAAATTTTTTAACAGCTCATTTTTCAAAACCACCATAAAAAATGCACAACTTACTACTCGGGTATAATAAAACAAAATCAAAACTATAATGCAATAACATTTACAGGCGAAAATATTTTATTCAAAGTAAAACTGGCTTGAATATCAATATTACTACTACTATTAATAATAAATAATACAAGCAGAAGTAAAATAGTACTAAAACATAACCAACATACATTTTTTATTTTGTACGGGAAATAAACAAAGGTGGGTACTTATTAACCATAAGTTAACATATATTCACACCAAAGTGATTTAGAAGTACAAAATGTTGGCTTCTGTTATACATCATAACTTAATACACAATAAAATTATTATATAAATAAATTAATTATGACAATTAATACATAATATTCTACATACAATCTGTTTCAGGCTGCATACCTACAAGAACTGAGTGGGTTGAAGTTGCAGGCTTCGAGTACCAATATATATTAAATATGACTGCCTGAGTGAATTGTCGCAATATAATGAATAATAACCATAAATGAGAGTTATATAACACTTTATGTCAGATGTGACAGTTTGTTAAATGGTATCAAATCATAATGTTCAGTTAATTTATTTCTAACAAAATCTGAAATGCCTAAAGCATATCAATGTTCCTGGTGCTACAAAAGGGTAAAACCATCAGCTAGAACAAAAATACTTACAGGCACTCTTGAAAAGCATACAGAGGAATTATTGCAAAGGCCGGTAACACAAGATGATGTTGTTTGCTCTAGTTGCCGTAGTAAATATTACAGAAATCTGTCAGTAACACAGTCACCAAGTCCACAGCATGATCCAGATTTTCAGTTACCATCTACTTCAACTGCCAACTTGAAAAGCCCACAATCAATTCAACTTCAAATTCCATCAACACCAAGATCACACAGACGTTGTGTTGTATGTAAAAGACCACATGGGCATCGAAATCATCTTGTTCATGTCCCAATCTGTGCCATTACAGAGTCTTTTGTAGAGTGTGGTATATTTATAAACTCTAATAGTAGATACTGCAAGTTTCATTTGGAAAACTCATTCTTCACTAATGAATCCTTACAATCTATCAGTGCAACAAAAGAGTTTGAAGACTTTTCAAGAACAGATATTACCTCACTTTAACAAAATGTGCGTGAGTTAATTAAAACAAAATCATATTTTAACTTTGATGTTCCTTCTTGCCTGTCTGATGATGACTATTTTCATCTTACTGGCTTGAAAAGGGATCAATTCCTGGAAGTGTCTTCTTTCTTGAATACACTGCGTAATACACATGGTAGGTCTCCCCTGACATGCCTGGGTGTTTTTCTAACAAAGATGCGGGTAGGCCTTCCAAACACCATTTTATCCACATTTTTCCATCTAACAACATCACAAGTGCAACGAATAATTAAAACAGTGCGAGAGTCCCTTATGGTTAACTTTGTTGGGCAACACCTTGGTTTTCATCACATCACACATGATGTATTCTCATCTGTCCACACTACCCCAACTGCAAGGGAAATATGTAATCCTGGAGGCAACAGTGCAGTCCTTGTCCTTGATGGTACATATATATATATATATATATATATATATATATATATATATATATATATATATATATATACACAAAAGAGCGCGGACTATAACTTCCAACGCCGTTCCTACAGTTTACATAAAAATCGACCATTAGTTAAGCCAATGATGGTTGTGGGAACTGATGGTTATATTTTAACTGTTTTAGGCCCATATTTAGCTGATCATTATAACAACGATGCAAGCATAACTAAACACATTGTAACAACAAATGCTGAAGACATTACAAATTGGTTACAGGAGGGTGATGTTTTTGTTGTAGACAGGGGGTTCCGTGACTCTGTAGATTTCCTGCAGGAACATGGATTTAAAGTTGAAATGCCAGTCTTTTTACATAAAGGACAGAAGCAGCATTCAACAGAAGATGCCAACACTTCAAGACTGGTCACAAAAGTGCGATGGGTAGTAGAGAGCGTAAATGAAGGAGTGAAACAGTGGAAGTTTTTTGACAAAGTAGTGCCAAATACCCTTGTTCCACATATTGGAGACTTCCTTAGAATCATCTGTTGAATAATGAATAAATTTCGCCCACCACTGGCCAACATGGATCCATCAACAGCTGTAACTGCTAGAAGGATGGTTGAAAAAGCAAAGGAACCGAACAGGGTACAAATCCTAGTTCAAGAAAATAATTTGATTAATAAACGTAAAATCTATTTTAAGATGGATGCATCCACTGATGAACTGACTGATTTCCCCAGGCTCTCAGTTGATTACCTGCGTTACATCACAATGGGGATTTATCAAGTCAAACAGGCTCCAAACTATACACATGAACATCTCACAGATGAGGGTGTTTATGATGTTATGTTATGCATGGATTTTCCAGGTCTGTTACATGTAAAAATCCAGTCTCGCCACTCCAGAAATAAAACACATTCACTGTGGATCTAATACAAGCCTAATGATGACACGGATCCCATCAAAGGATGGTACTGTACCTGCAAGGTTGGTGCTCGGGTTGTAGGGTGTTGTGCCCACGTGTCAAGTGTCATATGGTTTCTGGGCTGCAAAAGATGGGAAAATGATGATTTGACAAAGAGAAAATCATTAACTTCTCATCTTAAGGATGCATCATTTATTCCAGAATGTGCAAATAATGGGGAATCAATTGAGGAGTGATTGCTATTATGGCGTGAACACACTACCCTCATCCGTAATCATCTGTATATATATATATATATATATATATATATATATATATATTATTTTATTGAACATTGATTTGCACCCTATTCCGTTACTTTACTTCAGCATTTGTTGTTACATATATATATATACCAAACTAGTCATATATATATATATATATATATATATATATATATATATATATGACTAGCTTGGTTTTCAGTATTTTTTTATATTTGATGACTGCAGTCATGGCACTGGTTCTTCTGTCCATAGAAAATGGAAAAGGTGTAGCCGAGTACATCATAATTTCTTGTGACATGTATGTTGCCCATATAATAATATAATAATCAATGGAAATAGTGTTACTGAAAAATTCTGGCCACCTACCTTGGGGTCTCTATTCGGGGTCAAAGGTTAAAAGGGCAAGCACATAAACGGTTAATCATCTCAACATTTTCATAGCAGGTGTATTAACACCCTTACTAAATGTTGTGGTAGGAATGATGTGGATGTTACAAGAATCGTGATTTGCGATTAATTGTGTTTAAATACTAATGTTCGGTAATAATTATTTAATCAGTGCATTTTATTTTAACCTGCATCATTACCTCCAGTTAATTACATAGCTTTAAGGTGAGATATTGTTATTGTTGATGCATAGGAATACGGGCATGCATGTTGGCCTTTAAATAGTACACATGTATAGGATAACTTAATTAAAATATATGTGCACAAAATTTTATTTCGAAACCTCAAGTTATAATAGTTATTTTATTAATGTAACTATCTTTACTTTAATGGTTTATATGAACATATTCAATTAACGTTATTTTATTCGTTCCAATATGTCTATAGTTATGTGAATTTCTTCAATGCCCCCAAAGAGAGCCCCAATTTTATGTTCATGCAAATGACTTGAATAGACGAGAGAGAGAGAGAGAGAGAGAGAGAGAGAGAGAGAGAGAGAGAGAGAGAGAGAGAGAGTCATATATTTGAATCAATGAAAAAGTTCATAAATACTTACCATGACTTTTCATTAACCTTTACGTTACGTTCATGATGGTTGCAAACGGGATTTCCTCCCAAGTTTGAATGAAGTTGCATTCATCCCGCAACGTCCGATTTTTGTACACTGTAAATCGCGGTCGTAGTAGGCTAAGTGCTGGTTAATGGCATTCACAAAGTGAATAATAAAATAAGCGTTACATTTTGGTCATTATAGACAAAAGTTCTTTATAAATGTACACGTCCCTTCGAATGACAGAAAACTGTATGTAGCGAATTTAATGTTGTATTCCCACGCTAATTTAAAAATAGCCGCATATGGCGATAAGTACATATAGTCTGTTTCTTTCTTGTATTCTTTGTTCTATGTTTATATCATATCAGCCACCGTAATTTATTTGTTTTAAATATGTTGCAATGAACATTTTAAGAGAGAGAGAGAGAGAGAGAGAGAGAGAGAGAGAGAGAGAGAGAGAGAGAGCAAACTGGGATACATGATGTTGTGATTATATTAATATATTCAGGTTTGAGGTCATGTACGCAAAACCTTCCATTTTTATTATTCTAAAGGATTTTTAACCATTTATTAAAACTTTTAAACCAATAGTGTTTTCTTTTTTTATATCAATAAATGTCCTTATTCTATATTTAAAGAAGACTGCAATTGGGAATATTAGAATTGCCAATTGTGTAAAGTGTAGATTTATCAGTATATTTATGTTTAAAACTAATATATAATCACTGATACGGTTAGTATTGTTGCTTTTTTTTGCACTTATTTTAACACAACTTAGTTACGGACTAGGTAGTGTATTTATGATAGTCGGCTAATATCATGTGATCATTCGTTTAGAATTTGAAATAGACTATTGTGCTTCCTTGGCATATTCATAAAGTGCGTTCGCGCCATTATCGATTGTGCTGCTAAACATTAGGCCTACAATATATGCATTTTTTGTGTTTGGTTGGTGGTGGTCAATTTACCCATTATCATTCATATTTCACAAAAGTATGAACAAATTGCAAAAGTTTTGGTATAAGGTATATTAAATATTGCTTGGCATTCACATTAATATGCGGACAAATATATAGTTCATAAACGGATTATGTATTGAATAGAGGCTACATCAAGGGTATGGATTGCAAGGTATTTATTTTGATTTCTGCTATAGATTGAAACACGTGCTTATGTGTGTGTGTGTGAGTGATATATTTCCATGAAATTATAAGGATACAAATACATAAAGAACACTCGTCATTCCCAGTGAAGGTAACAAACCAATATATTTGGTGATGAAGCGAACATATTGGCCCGTCAGTGCATCTTATATATTATTATCTTTCAGTAATATTAAACAATAATTCAATTAATTCATTACAATTAAACATCGTCAAATAATGTTCATCAATATTTCATGTTTGAACAATTTGTATTATTTTATGGTTGAGTACCTTTTTTGTCAATGTAATTTAGGTGTAGTATTCAGTTGACGTATACGTTAGATATATATATATATAGTTTTGTTTTTGCCTTTAATAGATCAATTTGGTATAGTTTTAGAAATACATTTTTAATTACAAAGCTTTATAACCCAAAATTAAAATGAATTCATATTGCAAAGTTTAAAACTGAGTGAATAGTTCTTGATAAAGCGGTATCTATGATAAGTGATAGGAAAATATGAATACATTTCATGTCTTTTATTATAGGGTTTTGACACCCCGTAACCATGACAACGGACACGGGAACACAAAACTGATGTCAGAAATAAATGTTAACCACCACATATATACAGTATACATAATATAAGGACATTTGGAGAGGGGGCAGAAAATGGCCCTTATTCAATATAGTCCTTTACATTTTCCTCCTATGCTTGACCATAACCTCTGAGCAAAAGATTCAACCACATAGTCAGTAACATAGTTATAATGAATATAATGAATAGGAAGGTAGAGCATCATGAAAACAAGTAAATACAGTAACATAGCAACATAGTTATAATGAATAGGAAGGTAGAGCATCATGAAAACATGTAAATACAGTAACATAGCAACATAGTTATAATGAATAGGAAGGTAGAGCATCATGAAAACATGTAAATACAGTAACATAGCAACATAGTTATAATGAATAGGAAGGTAGAGCATCATGAAAACATGTAAATACAGTAACATAGCAACATAGTTATAATGAATAGGAAGGTAGAGCATCATGAAAACAAGTAAATACAGTAACATAGCAACATAGTTATAATGAATAGGAAAGTAAAGCATCATGAAAACAAGTAAATACAGTAACATAGCAACATAGTTATAATGAATAGGAAGGTAGAGCATCATGAAAACATGTAAATACAGTAACATAGCAACATAGTTATAATGAATAGGAAGGTAGAGCATCATGAAAACATGTAAATACAGTAACATAGCAACATAGTTATAATGAATAGGAAGGTAGAGCATCATGAAAACAAGTAAATACAGTAACATAGTTATAATGAATATAATGAATAGGAAGGTAGAGCATCATGAAAACATGTAAATACAGTAACACAAATGTTATATACCAGATGCAGAAATAATTCCAACTAAGACTTGTTACAATGAAAACGGTTTCCATCATATATGACCTTTACATTTGAGCTAGAAAATCTGACACTGGTACAAGACACCACCTAGTCAAGACCTATGTCCAGCAAACATTTGCACACAGAAATATGTCCAAAAACTCAATAATTTGTCCTCAAAAACTAAAATTCCAAGGAATTATATATTCCATCAAGGGATGGGAGTAATGTTCACTGATTCCATGCTCAATAGTTATCCATTCAAGGGATGGGAGCAATGTTCATTGATTAAATGCATGATAGTTATCCATTCAAGGGATGGGAGCAATGTTCATTGATTAAATGCATGATAGTTATCCATTCAAGGGATGGGAGCAATGTTCATTGATTAAATGCATGATAGTTATCCATTCAAGGGATGGGAGCAATGTTCATTGATTCCATGCTTGATAACTATCCATTCAAGAGATGATAACTAGTTACCATGGAGAAAAGCTTTAACCCCAACCTTAAACATTCATTGATACAGAAAATTTCATTGTGACCCAATTAAATTATTATATCTTATTTAGGACAAAGGTAATGACAAAAAAAATAATACCAAGTAAGATCACTGACATCATTGTGACCCAATCGAATGCTTTTATCTGATGTAGGCTAAACCTCAGGAGATAAAAAAAAAAATACCAAGTAAGATTTATACAGATCTTCACGTTTTCTGAGATAACTTCTTAAATACCATGCTTAAGTATCATTAAAATAAAAACAAAAATCAGACTTTTACATGGATCCAACAACATCCATATCGAACAACACTCAAAATAATGCTCTCTGGGATATGTCAATGTGCAACAACACATCCAGTTGGTGAAATGCAAGACATCACTCAATTCCACTCAAAGTAGGTGTACATTCCTTATTCTATTGCATATCATATCGATGACCATGTCTATCAGGGGTGCTTCACGTAATTCCTTCAAACAGGGACAGCATGTGTTTCTCAATCACCTGCTGAACTGAAGAAACAAATTTGTTTAAAAAGCATGTAATGTTTAGTATTGTATTTAGTAATGATTGCACAAAACATTTATGAAAGTAAAATATTGCCTAAATTAAGCAAGCAAATATTATATATAATTAATTAATTAATATATGCAAATATTGCATCTATAAATATTTTAATAATTTCTTATACAAATACACAATTGTGATCTTTATTAAAAATAATCACTTCATTTCCATGTCTCATGTATAAGACTTGTGCCTTGTGTGAAAGAACAAGATATTACACAGGAATACTATCAACATTTTTATCAATGGTGATGTGTCTAAATCTGGACACTTTGGGATGGGATTATAGATTTCTTTTGGATAGGCAGTTTAAGGAATTTTGATCAAAATATAAATAACTTTGAAAAAACATATCTGGTTAGTCAGCAGAGAACGTTCATTTTTAACTGGGAAGAAACAAGAACTTTTTGATCCTTTAACAGTCATACTTATTATAAGTTACTTGTATGGCTATAAACTCTAATCATTATTTTCAAAAAGACTTAATAAAATAAATGATGGCAATTCTTTTCATGACATTTTTAACAGCTTCTATCCCGACCATCTCTATTTTGGTCTCTGCCTCTCCCAAAAAAACATAGATAAAAACCTGTTTTATATGTACTTCTCACAACCCTAATCTACTGCTTTGCAGCAAAGCAGCTATTCTGAACTGTTAGCTGTTATTGCATGCAGATGCTTCACACCTGAAACATGCACACACATACACACAATGTAGGCCTATATGAATAAAGCAATGTATATAAAAAAAAAACAGATGTGGTGAGAATATTTTGGAATGTAAACAGGTATAATGTGTGCCTTCAGGTGTGTATAGCTCTGAAATGATGACCTCAAAAACTACAATTCATAAAGTTTGGATACTGGCATCTTCTTTACATAACTCTAGTTCAAATACAACTTTAACTGAAGCATCCATAGAGATTTTTCTAGACTGATTCTCCTAACATGCAAACTGGATGACAATCTTGTCAACTAAAACTTACTTTGAAAAAGCTACAACTTTAAACAAATATCACTTATTACTAAATGACTTATCTAATATTAACTAACATGCATTTCATATTCCAATTGCAACAAAGACATTTTGCCTGCAAATGTTTTATTTCTGTCAATGTCTGGGAGAGAACCAGCGTATAGTGCCTCATATTGGTACATATTAAAAGCTAATTAAAGACAGTATACTGGGAGAAAATTAGTACTGAGACATCATGGCAGTCAAGAAAGGCATGTAGTATGGTAAAGAGACATCTGGTAGGTAGGAACATGGTACACATTAGCATGGTTGAGAGACATCATGCCAGTCTGGTTGGAAGGAGCATAAAATACTGTAGCATGGTACTGATGTCATACCAGTGTAGGAGGTAGGAGCTCGGAACACTGTAGCATGGTACTGAGACTTCATAACAGTGTGGGAGGTAGTATAGACATCATGCCAGTCTGGTAGGAGCATGGCATAGAGACATCATGCCAGTCAGGTAGGAGCATGGTATAGATCGATCTTTCAAGTACCTCGATCAGAGCACACTTCACCACTGCTCTGTACCCTACACTGGCTATCAATTCGATACAGAATCAAACACAAAATTTGTTCTCTGTGCTATATTTCAATGACAGACTCCAGTCCAACATACCGATCCAGCCTCACCCATGTGTATACACCAGTTAGATCCTTACGCTCTTCTTCTGATAATCGTATACTCATTGTTCCCATGGTGAAAACAAAGTTATATGGACAATGTTCGTTTGCACACCAGGGCCCGGCGACGTGGAACAAATTGCCCATTGAAATTAGACACAAAGACACAGTGGTCCCTTTTAAGAGTGCTCTCGAGACTCACCTGTTTCGACTGCAGGGACAAACTTAGCGACCTAATCATATTTTGTATCTTATATGTTTTCAGCATGTGTTTATGTTTTCCAATTTCATTGTTTTTGTCATTTGTTGTTCTGTAGTGTAGTCATATCATTATTGATGGTGTAAAGCACTTAGGGCTTTGAAAGATTAGGTGCTATACAAAGTCCTCATTATTATTATTATTATTATTATTATTAATATTATTATTATTATTATTATTATCGATGATGCCAGTATGGTAAAGGCAAGGTACAGAGACATCATGCCAGTCTGGTAGTGGCAAGGTACAGAGACATCATGCCAGATGTAGGAGCATGGTATAGATCCATCATGCCAGTCTGTTAAAGGCATGGTACAGAAACATCATGCCAATCTGGTATAAGCATGGTATAGAGACATCATGCCAGTCTGGTAGCGGCAAGGTACAAAGACATCATACCAATCTTGCAGTGGCAAGGTACAGAGACACCATGCCAGTCTTGTAGGATCTGGTATGAGCACAGTACTGGAAAAACATGTAGCAGCAGAGTAACAAATGAAATAGGTTTGGGGTATACACCCTCTTTTTATCTGCATAAATGGAACACTGGGTCTTTGTACCATAATATTTACTGTATATGAACCTGTAATTCTACTTGTTGACCTATACCTGTTTTATGACCTTGTCCTACAGCAAGGTCCATTGCTGTATAGTGGTCTACATTCTCAAGAGTCATGTCAGCCCCAAACTCTAGCAGAACCTTGACACTGGCAGGGTGACTGTTGTATGCAGCATACATCAGGGCAGTGGTTCCAGTCTGTAAAAAAAAAATTGCTGGTCAAGGGTAATGTAGTTTATTCTTTAAATTTCAACAAAGCATTATATGATTGTCATTGCTAGAGGTGAAGTAGAGAACAGAGGTCAAGTAGAGGACATAATTTGGATTCAATACAAAGCCAACAAAAGACTTCAGTAATTGTTCTAAATCAGTTTTACTGATATTGCTACATTTTCTGCATAAAGGCCTGTTTGTGAATACCTTTGGTCCGACACCTTATTTGAAGACTAAGAAATTAGGAATAATGAATCATTTTCCTGATAACCATCCTTGGTATATATATATATATATATATATATATATATATATATATGACAATGTACTTTACTTCATCACACAACAATAAAGAACAAACACCAAGGATGAAGCAATAATGGAAATACTATTTCACATTATATAGTTGACATTATATAAAGTTAACGCAAAGAAATAGTGCTTGCTAGAGTAGGTACTTTGACTATTGTAGCCAGCCATAGCATCTCAAAGTCCAAAGGAAATTTGTACTATCCTAAATTAAATCCCAGTTGGTAGCTAAAATCAAGCTTAAGAATTTGCCATACAATATATGAAATTGAACCAATCAAGCTTGAGAATTTGACATACAATAATATGAAATTGAACCATTTAAGCTTGAGAATTTGCCATACAATGTATGAAATTGAACCAAACAAGTTTGAGAATTTATATATGAAACTGAACCAATCAAGCTTGAGAATTTATATATGAAACTGCACCAATCAAGCTTGAGAATTTGCCATACAATGTATGAAATTGAACCAAACAAGTTTGAGAATTTATATATGAAACTGAACCAAACAAGTTTGAGAATTTATATATGAAACTGAACCAATCAAGCTTGAGAATTTGCCATACAATATATGAAATTGAACCAATCAAGCTTGAGAATTTATATATGAAACTGAAACAATCAAGCTTGAGAATTTATATATGAAAATGAACCAATCAAGCTTGAGAATTTGCCATACAATATATGAAACTGAACCAATCAAGCTTGAGAATTTGCCATACAATATATGAAATTGAACCAATTAAGCTTGAGAATTTATATATGAAATTGAAACAATCAAGCTTGAGAATTTATATATGAAAATGAACCAATCAAGCTTGAGAATTTGCCATACAATATATGAAACTGAACCAATCAAGCTTGAGAATTTGCCATACAATATATGAAATTGAACCAATCAAGTTTGAGAATTTGCCATACAATAATATGAAATTGAACCAATCAAGTTTGAGAATTTGCCATACAATATATGAAACTTAACCAATCAAGCTTGAGAATTTGCCATACAATATATGAAATTGAACCAATCAAGTTTGAGAATTTGCCATACAATGTATGAAATTGAACCAAACAAGTTTGAGAATTTGCCATACAATAATATGAAATTGAACCAATCAAGCTTGAGAATTTGCCATATAATGTATGAAATTGAACCAATCAAGTTTGAGAATTTGCCATATAATGTATGAAATTGAACCAATCAAGTTTGAGAATTTGCCATACAATGTATGAAATTGAATGTGACATTAGTGTTAATGAGATTTCTTTGCATATTTATTCTGATGTGACTATGGAGTACAGAAGACAAGACAGCAAGACTAACAGGTACAATCAAAATTGCTTTAAAGATCATACATGTATAACTATGCACAGTCGGGATGATATCAGCAACATACCATCCATGTATATATGTATGCACAGTCATGTTGGTATCAGCAAAATACCATCCATGTATAACTGTATGCAGTCATATTGATATCAGCACATTACAATACATGTATAAATGTATGCAGTCATGTTGATATCAGCACATTACAATACATGTATAAATGTATGTACAGAATTTATATCAGCACAATACCATACATGTATAAATGTATGCAGTCATGTTGATATCAGCACATTACAATACATGTATAAATGTATGCAGTCATGTTGATATCAGCACATTACAATACATGTATAAATGTATGCAGTCATGTTGATATCAGCACATTACAATACATGTATAACTGTATGCAGTCATGTTGATATCAGCACATTACAATACATGTATAAATGTATGCAGTCATGTTGATATCAGCACATTACAATACATGTATAAATGTATGCAGTCATGTTGATATCAGCACATTACAATACATGTATAACTGTATGCAGTCATGTTGATATCAGCACATTACAATACATGTATAAATGTATGCAGTCATGTTGATATCAGCACATTACAATACATGTATAACATTATGCATTCATATTGATATCAGCAAAATACCATCCATATATAACTGTATGCACAGTTGAGATATCAGCACATTACAATACATGTATAAATGTATGCAGTCATGTTGATATCAGCACATTACAATATATGCATAAATGTATGCAGTCATGTTGATATCAGCACATTACAATACATGCATAAATGTATGCAGTCATGTTGATATCAGCACAATACAATACATGCATAAATGTATGCAGTCATGTTGATATCAGCACATTACAATACATGTATAAATGTATGCAGTCATGTTGATATCAGCACATTACAATACATGTATAAATGTATGCAGTCATGTTGATATCAGCACATTACAATACATGTATAAATGTATGCAGTCATGTTGATATCAGCACATTACAATACATGCATAAATGTATGCAGTCATATTGATATCAGCACATTACAATACATGTATAAATGTATGCAGTCATGTTGATATCAGCACATTACAATACATGCATAAATGTATTGTACAGAATTTATATCAGCACAATACCATACATGTATAAATGTTTGTACAAATTTGATATCAACAAATACATTTATAAATGTATGCAATAGATTGATATCAGCACAATCCTGACAATACAGTGCCGAGCAAAATTATAGTGCTAAAAATAATAACATTTTCAAAAGCTTGCTAATAAAAAGCTTATAGAAGAAAACGTTTACTCTTAGCCCCAGATAAAACACAAAAGATGTGAAGTAAACATTTAGTTCTGTATGATAAACAGAATTTATGTAAAAGAAATGAAACATTTATGCACTGAAAATAAAAATAAATGACATTTGGTAATGAAGTAAATATTTATGCCTACATAATAAAATAAATGACAAAACATAAAAAGTTCAAATTCTTAAGGTATGGAGAATTCATTTATTCTTGCAGGCATCAATGCCAATGATAACTGAAAATGGGAAATTTTTATCCAAATTCAAAATCGGGGAAGGGGTTCTATTGTATCACTGTTCATTGGGTAATAATATTTATGGCACATAGTAATTAACATGATTTCCACGCTTTTCTAATGATAAAGTTCCAGAAATTAAAGAATATTTTAGCTTGTAAAACATGCATTTTCTAAATCTAAAGATATTTTTCTTGCATAACCCTCCGAAAACATCTAAGTCAGAAAAGATGATCATGTACATAACCACAAAATGTATCACACGAAACAAGTTTGATTATATTCCTATACAATGGCATGATATGTCATTTCAATGTACAGAATAAAAATTCCAACTTTATTTTGATGACCTATAATATGTTGCTAAGTGGGAACAAATTGATTATTATTAAAACATAAATTAGTTTTATTTTCTTTCAAACCTCAATTCTAAACAATTCTATTGCAATATATACAGGTTACTAATAAAAGGTAAAGTTTGTTATTAGCATATAAATAATTAGAATTTTGTCTAGTATTAAAAAGAGTTTAGCCCTGAATTTATCAGTGCCAATAAAATCCCAAACAAGATTTTACAACAACCCCATCTCCTTATGATGATCTGGTTAAAAATCCATCATTTAAAAAACATTTTCAAAAGGGTTAATTTAAATTTGGACAAAAGACATTAAAAATCATTGCTGTATAAACAATAAGTGAATTTTCTGTAAAATCAACTTGTCTTCTTGTAATTCATTAAACCAGTCCCCAAACCTGTATTGATACAAATGCTTGTTATTATTTTTTAATATATAACAGACCTGCCAGCCCTAATGAGTCTGTCTCAGTAAGGCAGTGATGATAAACATTATGTACAATTGGAAAGTTTGTAAATTACACGTTGACTTTATTTACCACTAGTGCAGTTGCACAAATTTTAGTTCCAAACCATATGCAGTTCAATGGCTAGAATCTCAACATCTCAAAATATCTAAACTTAACGTAATTCTTGGAAATTGTTTTTTCATTTCATTTGACGATGGTCACAGGGGTTCGTTACAAAGAAACTTAAGAGCATTCGTCCATGAATCAAGGGATGAGGAGGGGGATCTAGCCTGTAACAATGTTATATGTCCGATAAATATAATTAGTGTCCTTTTCAGCTTTTATTCACAAGAATATGGATGTTCCCTTTTGTTTTTCCTGTTTTGATTATTAACACTTTAACGAGGCTAATCTTCTCTTAAACATGAATCGCTTGCTAGATGCCATTTGTAAAAAAATTCCATGATCAACAGTTTGAACATGCGGATGCTTCATATTAACAAATAGGTGCAGTTTAAAGCATCTGATATACTGCTGTACAGTTAGTCTTGTTCCTTGACATATTTCACTACTTCTAATATGAAATCCAGATCCAAATCAAACACATATAAACAAATTTTCCTGACTTTTCAGCAACGATCATTTTCTTGTAGTTTTTGCTTTTAATGCCATAAGTCCATCTGTTAAGGATAATTTTAGTAAGACTTACGGCAAAATCGTAAGAGTTGGCAGGTCTGATATAATACAAGGGACAACAATTTCTCATTTCTCTGAGATTCAACAATCTGGACTTCAAATTTGGCTTCAAATCTGGACTTCAAATCTGGACTTCAAATCTGGACTTCAAATCTGGACTTCAAATTTGGCTTCAAACTAATAGCAGTCCATTTTCTAACCGTTTTCCTCAGAATATTCCCACCCCAGTTTTCATGTTTAGACATTTATATTGGGGTTTGGATTAATTGCAATTGCAGATAGAAAATTTAGAATTTGCTGCCAGTGTGCATTAGAGATATATGATAATCATTTACAGCAGGCCTAGCAAATTTAAAGTTATGTTATATCAACTCATGAAATCAATAGGAAAATGATTTACTTTCTCACAAATGGCAAGTATTTTAGTGTTATCGCTTTAATCCACTGATAGACTAGATATAACTATGGCATAGATTAAACCTGACAATATACTCGCCATTTGCATTACTAGTCATATGACTTCACAAATCTCAAATGATGACATTGTAAGTCCAATAGTCACATGATATCAACAAGAAACTCCATTTTAATGTTGTTGTACAGAATATCAATTACATTAAACTAAAGTCAGATACATTTTGTAAAAAAAACCAGTCAAGCAGAGAGCAGCAAGATAGTCATGTGATAAAACAAAATTCCAGATGTTGTTCTCAGAATATATAAATACGGAGAATTTTGTGTTCTTTTGTTGTTGTATTTTTATTACAACCTGGTCCAGCATATGGAATCACACCACAATTAATACTTCCAGTTCAGTACCCACGAATGTAGTTCCAGTCTATTTTTAGAACATTTTTTTCCTCTCTCATTTTGGTGGTGGTAGAAGAGTTATATTGATGCATATTTGGTATGGATTTAAAGTTAATTGTTTATTCTTGAGAATATGAGCAGAGAGAGTGGTTGTCAGTGTGTAATTTGGCGACAGTGCACATGGAGTAATAAGGCCTTGGTGATGATCTGGAAGTGAAATATGTGTTCTGTTTACATGCTGCTCTGTTTACAGTGCAGCAGCTCAAAAAAATGCCGATCAACCCTTGACAAGAATTTCACCGTGAAGTCATCTTTGGAGGTATTTTAGATTAACATATGATTTGTATTGATTGTCACACTGTGGAAAGGTCAGTACTGAGAAATATATGTAGAGAACATATAGTAAAATTAATTGTGGTTTATGTCCATATGATTTTCATTAGGTTTTTTTTTTATTTTTATCTCTACAACATTTGAAAATGTGGGTTTGTTAGATTTGTGTACTCATCAAACTGGCAATGAAAATCGCAACTACCAGGTAATATTTCATCAATGCCGAAGTTTTATCTTCTTTTTCAGCAGATTAAAGGCATAATAATTTTAATACAGTCCTACCCATTTATGTCAATATCCTTGAGCCCAAGGAAATATTGTTCACATAGGTAGATGTCGAGATAAGTGTGTTTGCAGGAGGGGGAAGGGGGGATCTGAAAAAAGATACAAGTTAAATTTATCAATAAGGGGTGATCTGTCATCAGTGAGTAACATTTGCACTTTGAGAAAACAATGGAAATTTCGAGTACATGAAGATAAAACTAGCATGAAATAGACTTGTATATTGACAAATTACATTTTGGTTACTTTTGTTTAATAAAATCCACAATAAAATATTGCATCCAACACATTCTGATATGAAAAACATTCTGATACTCAATTCTGACGTTAGCACATGGTTAAATATTTACATGCTTCAAATACATGTATTAAATTGGCCTAGATTTTGGTCTGTTCCCATCTTATTGAGGTTACCAAGGGTAAAATGAAAATCTGTCAACAAGTTGGTTTAAACAGTACATGTATTCTCCACAAATCTGTTTGTATCCGATGTTATGACAAACTTTAAAGCTAAAGAACCAACCACATGTTGCAGTGATTTTCTCCAAACTAACTTTTTTCACAAATTCCTTTGCTTTTTCGATGATCACATCATGATCTATGGATAAGGTGGAAGTGCAATACAGGTTTCATTGAACCATTTTGCTGTGGCAAATTTAGCAGTCTTCTGCTTCTTCCTTTGGGGAGCCCAGTCACATTCAACATAGTTTCTCTTTATAGACTCAGCTGCTTTCATCCATCCTGACAGGGTTTTATGTTTAAGCGAAAAAATTCAGACATCTTTGCGAGATGCTCTGCTTCCAACTTCTTAGCAGCCAGATATTTAGTTTTCAGTGACTGTAAATTTAATCTGTGTTTTACACAGACCATCAAATTGTTTTCCACCTTTTTTGTTTGACAGGCAGATTGCCACCAGTCCCAAAAAAAAAAGGTGGACAACAATTTGTTAGTCTACATTTTACACTGCTGTTGGTAGCCATCGTAAATATAAAGTTCAAAATGAAACTTTCACAGCACAATAAACTTTTTATAATCACCAATCACTTTGGAAATTGCAAGAATAGATCCGATTTCATTGCTTTTTTCTAGGTCACCATAAGAGGCCAACTTTATAGGACCACACAAAAGCCTGTTTTTTCTTTATCCAACCATGACATTAAAGTCTGGCAACAAGATCAAGTAATTGTTGAATTAAGTCCATGTCGGAACTGGCAGCATGTTGACATAAATGATTAGAAAACAAAAGATTTGTTCAAGGTGGGACCAAGGGCTTCTGTCAACAAGAAATTGGGACTTTTCCTGTTTGTCGAAATAGGTGGATAAGTGGGTAGGACTGTACTCACAATTTCTGAGAAAATAAGTAATTTTCATATTGATTTCATGCATGCTTCACTGGATCTAACAATATTTAAGTTTGCTAGGCCATCCAGTAAATGGCTACAACGATAACCCTGTTGGCATCTTGTGATGCTAGACAAGTTTTGATACCTTCTAAGTAAGAAAATATACAGATATCAAGCTGACCTTGAAATAAAAGTCTACTAGAGGAGTCTAATCAACCAAGCATTTGGATTGACTCAGCATATATGTTTACTGCAATCACACAAATGATCCATAACTGCACCCTCCGAATATTCTGGTTAGAACTTGATAAATTTAACTCACAATCAGTTTAGTTATGACTCAATTACTTAACTGTTTCATGCATTAAGTGGTGGTATAACAGGTGAGATCGCAGTGATCTGTAACGGAAAGCAATTTAGACCACTCGGTGCCCAGTAAGCACTGGTAAGGTATGCATATTGATTAAAGGTGTCAGTAAGCACTGGCAAAGTATCCATATTCATACATGCAAACCCCTGATGAGGAAAAGGCGTAATCCAAGTGGTCAAAAAGCGTGCTAAAATTTCAATAAACAATGTTTTTTTTGCCCCTCTCATCTTTTAACATCCTTTACTGAGTCAAGTTTTCAAATGTAGCACCTTTAGCTTTATGTACACATCGACTAGAATCCATTAAGACTTTTCGCGCCAAATATTATAACTCTTTCCACATGGCCTCAAATAGATGTCACGTTATGTTGCATTCATGTCTTCATATTTAGAGGATTTTTTTCGTTGCCTTTTTTCTAATCCATCTGAGAAATTTTGAAAGAAGATATTTTTACTCTCATATATGCATCGACTAAAATAAAATATACTTTTTAGCGCAAAATACCTTTAGACTGGTTCTGCAGTAAATATGAACTAGACAAAGAATCTGCACATAAAGATTAAAATAAGAAAGCCAGTCTGTTCTCTCCTCACTAAGCCATACAGGTGCTATAAATAGAATTTGAGGTCAAAACTTTGAAAGTACAACAAGGTTTGCTATAAATAGAACATGATACTGTTAGGAAAGAGCACGCAAATCCATGTACAAGTGTACTCTTATATTGTAGTTACATAAAAGCTGTCTTTTCTAAAATACGGTATGTGGGATTAATGGAATCTTAATATAAACGAGAAAACAAATTGATTTTTTTGGAAGGTGGATATACCAAAAAAGTGTAACCTATATACGTTTACACGTAACATATAATTTAGTTTTGAAAAAAGCGTAATGATAACGCCAAAAGCATAATGATTACGCCAAAAGCGTAATGGTTGGCATGTATGCATATTGGTTAAGGTTGTTCATGTATCATGTATTGATGGGTCATATATCCCTGACTCAATATACAATAAATGGCTTGATTTGGTTTTGTGTGATGCAACAAAAAGTTACAGCTATGAATAGTTTACAGCCAAAAAAAAAATCGCTTAAGAGAAATCCGACTCCAATCAAATATCATAAGCCATGTGATTACATACAAAATACAGAAAGGTCAGAATCAATGCTTGCACTTAAATAATAGAAAGATGATACAGCATAAGTTTGTAATGAAATAAACAACCTCATCAGAATAATTCACATCTGCCCCGTGTCTCAGCAAGAACTTTACGATATCAGTAAAACCGTTACTGCTGGCGAAAAGAAGGCCATTTTCTCCATGGTGACCTATGACATTAATGTCCACCCCATTTTGAACCATGAACTCGACTGTTGGGAGCTGTCCATGTGCACAAGCCCAGTGAAAAGCCGTCAATCCACCATCATCTGCCTTGTCTATGTCCACAACACCTGCAAATTAATCCATTTTATATCTATGAAAATTGTAGATAAGCAATATGGCATAACCAATTTTAAAACAAGAAAATAGTATAAAAAGCAATTAATGTAAAAATGTATTTAAATTTTAAAATACTGCAATTTTGGCTTATATTTTAAATCCATGAAGAATTACTCAACAATTACACATATTTGTGAAAGCACAGAGTTAACAGCAATTTAACTTTTTTGAAGAAGTATGCATTTAATTGAAGTTGACCAATGCATTTGACTACAATATCACTCAAGATTTTGTCAAATTCTGCACTGCATGAACTGTCATAGACTAAATGTGATATAGTCTGAGACATCTTTGTCCAAGGCAAAAATTACAATCTGGTAATATCTCCATAGATTGGTTACGTATCAGCTCTAAAGACAGGTATGCTTAAGAAACCTTAATCCCACAGATTAAATTAAACTGGTATTAGCTCCATAGAAAATCCTAAGAACCTTAATCCCACAGATTAAATCAAACTGGTATTAGCTCCATAGAAAATCCTAAGAAACCTTAATCCCACAGATTAAATCAAACTGGTATTAGCTCCATAGAAAATCCTAAGAAACCTTAATCCCACAGATTAAATCAAACTGGTATTAGCTCCATAGAAAATCCTAAGAAACCTTAATCCCACAGATTAAATCAAACTGGTATTAGCTCCATAGAAAATCCTAAGAAACCTTAATCCCACAGATTAAATCAAACTGGTATTAGCTCCATAGAAAATCCTAAGAAACCTTAATCCCACAGATTAAATCAAACTGGTATTAGCTCCATAGAAAATCCTAAGAAACCTTAATCCCACAGATTAAATCAAACTGGTATTAGCTCCATAGAAAATCCTAAGAAACCTTAATCCCACAGATTAAATCAAACTGGTATTAGCTCCATAGAAAATCCTAAGAAACCTTAATCCCACAGATTAAATCAAACTGGTATTAGCTCCATAGAAAATCCTAAGAAACCTTAATCCCACAGATTAAATCAAACTGGTATTAGCTCCATAGAAAATCCTAAGAAACCTTAATCCCACAGATTAAATCAAACTGGTATTAGCTCCATAGAAAATCCTAAGAAACCTTAATCCCACAGATGCAGATGGTGCTGTCAGTGTTAACAAATGGATGCCTATGTCTTGTTCACTCCTTACAATGAGAAAGACCCAAAAAAATCCAATGAGCTCAAAAGAGTTTGAGACAGGACACAGAAAGGTTGCTTTTTTCACAGTTATCTTGTTTTATTGCAATTTGTGCAGACCATTTGTAAGCAAATGTGTTTCCACTGGAACTTAATGACAAGCATGTTCTATAATCCAACACTTTACAATTGATTTATTTTTGAAAAAAAATGATTAAGAATTTATGTCTATACAAAATATGAATAAATAAAAAATATGTATACTTCATGTATCAATGGTACGAGTCAGTTTCCAATGAAATTTTTTGGGTATAGACATATTTAAAATATCTTTAAGTTCTAATGTACCAATATCTTTATAACAATTGTAGTAACAATAACATGTGTATACAATTTACATATATGGTAAAAGCAAATTTTTTAGTAAATTATGTTTCTCCGAGAATACTTACCCAATCACATTACTTTAGGGATATTAGCCTGCTACCTCGCGAATCCAGCCCTACCAAAAGACGAAAATTCGTCTTTCCTGTCTATGTCATATAGACAAAGGGCAATAACTCTTGCCCATTACCTCCCCTTGCCGCCCGTTAGGTGTCGCTTCTTTAGTTTTTAAGCTGAGCGATATATAAAACACGAGGATGCTCGCATGGCGGGGTGGTTGGGAGGGTTTCTTAGTAATGTGATTGGGTAAGTATTCTCGGAGAAACATAATTTACTAAAAAATTTGCTTTCTCCTTTGAATACGTTCCCCAATCACATTACTTTAGGAGAATAAGTAATAGGAGGAGGGAATGCGGAGCATCCGACCTCCACACGGGTATCCTCTAGGGAATGATGGTTGGATTCCCCATGTGAATGATAACCCAGTCTCCTAATTTTCAATCAGCAACACAGCCCAGGGTCACGTGATATGTGACCCTTTTATACGGTTAAGAAGATAGATATCGAAATCTTCTTACCTACGAAAATTTATCTGGCGAATCCAGCGAAGCTAATAGGCTGTGCTGATTGTTGTACATGAGTCTGGTGGGCGTCTGGGCTGCCCAACACCGGACCTACTAGAATCAATGTTTGCCTCTGCGAGTACAAACTTGAAGATAAAACTGTAGAAGGTTGACTCTGCATGTCAGCCAACAGCTTCTATAAGGTGACTGATTTGCGAATTCTCAGAGTACGCCGAGCGTATAACCCACTACAGCCATGAAGCAAGGGCTTGAATGGTGATGTCTCATATCCCAGCTATCACCAGAAAAAAAAGAGGTGCTTGTATGTGACCTGACTCACCTCTATGCATTGAAATGGTGCTAGAGTGCTCAAACAGGATCTTACATGGCTGTTGATCCTGACTTATCTATAAAGAAAGCGAGCTAATGACGACTCGTTGATCGCCAATGTATGGTAATCTATTTTGGACTACGAAGCCTGGCTGCGTCAAGAGGACCATCAAACCCTCTGATCGGAACGGAAGAGAGTTCGGGTCACTAGAAAGGACATGTAACTCGCTCACCCTGCATGCTGAAGCTAAGGCTATCAAGAAACCCAATTTGTATGATAGTAGCTTTAACTAATCGTGGGTTAAAGACTCAATACTGTCTGAATTGAGTCATGTTAAAACCCAGGACAGATTCCATTTGGAAACAGGGTGAGGGATATAAGTCGATTGAATTTTTTTTTTTTTTTTTTTTTTTTTTTTTAAATGTCTAAAAGATATGACAAATCTTTGTCATGGCTGATAGCACATGTACCAGAATGGCGGAATGTGTCTGATATCATGGAGCGGTAACATTTGAGAATAACTGGAGCCAGATGTTTCTCCTTGAAAAGCCAGAGAAAAGTTGGCCAGTTGAGGGATTGTGACACTCAGAGGAACAATGTGAATGATATGGTACCAGTCTCTGAAAACATGCCACTTGCCCTCGTAAACCTTCAGAGTAGAGGGCCTTCTTGCTCTCGAGATTCTCTCCGCAATCAAAGATTTAAATTGTTTGTCTTGCAAGGCTGTCTGGACAAGAGCCGAGCTTGAACAAAAAGACGGTCCGGACAGGGGTGGAACACCCCTGGCCGCGGTTGCTTGTGAATACTTGTGCTGACTGTAATCTTCCTGGGTAGATCTATCGCCTAGATTGAGTAGATCGGAGACCCAGTAGTTGTTCCATCTGAGAAGGGTAATCAGAACCATCTGACAATTCTGACCCCTTAACTTCTGGATTAATTCCAGTACCAAGACCGTGGGAGGGTAGGAGAATGACCACAACCCTTCCCAGGTGATTGATCGAGCATCCACGACCCAAGCTTCTGGGTCTGGAACCTGTGAGATGAAAGGTGGAGAATTTGCTATTCCACCTTGTTGCAAAGATCAATCATCGGACGTCTCCAAAGTGTGTCGATTGGAAGAAAGTCCGATTGATGGAGTGACCATTCTGTGTGTCTGAATTGTACATTGAGGTGGAGATTGTCGAACCAATGTAGAAACTGCCAGTTCAGATTGCACAGGTCTGGTGATTGGTGTCCCCTTGTTTTGAGGCAAGGCACCACCACAATGTTGTCTGACATAATGAGGGCAGTTTGTAATAAGAGTTGATCCTGCCCGAAATGAAAGGCATTGATGACAGCCGTTATTTCTGAAAGGTTGATGTGGAAAGGGCTCGCCCCTGGCACCCACGTGCCGCTGACAGTATCTAAGTCCGGCAACAGGTGGGCACCCCAACCGTAGGTATTAGTGGCGGAACATACCGTTATCCCCTTGGGGTATCTCCAGAGTAATCCCTGTGGACAGCCTACAGGGGTTGTGCCATTGACTCAAGAATGATCGTATCTCTGGCGTGAGCATGACTGTTTTCTGGGATCGAAGGGACTTGAAAATGGCGCAATTACGCTAGCAAAGTCCTTTGTAAAGGGCGCCTAAAAGGACGGCTGAGAGGGATCAAGTCTGCTGTCGCATTGAATAATCCGAGGATCTGCAACTCTCTCGCTAAAATGCGCATCCTGCCGGAAACGGACTCTACGAGTGCAATTATCTGGATGATCGCAAACTCGAAGAAGCCTTACCAGATTCAGATCGGGAGAAACTCCACACCCAGATGGACCAAAATCCGGATTGGACAGATCAGACTTTATCCAGTTCACGAGAAAGCCTATATGACGTAAAGTGATATAAGATCGTTTCTGCCTTTGAGCAGAGTAGAACTTGACAGATGTTACTGGAGGATGTCGTCCAAATATACTGCCGACGCAATAGATGAAGTCGAGCGGAACAGGGTGACGACGTAATCCATAACCTTGGTACTAGCCCAAGGGCTTAAATTTAGGCCAAAAGGTATGACATGGAACTGATAAGCCTAGTCCCGACAAGCACAACGGAGAATGTCCGCAACTCGTGGGATAGGGACGTGAAATGTGCGTCGGTCATATCTAGCCAGCATATGATGGGGTTTAAGCGACGTGCCCTTCGTACATGCGTCACGACGTATCAGGTCTAGGTTGGCAGAAGCAGTCAGCGCATTGGCCATGGAATGGTCAGCTGCCCTGTTAAGAACCCTAGCTAACCGGGCCGTCGAATCCCAAGCATGTTCATTGCCGGATTTATCAGCGATCCTGAAAATGGCTAGGGAGGCTAGATCTAACAGTGAAGACGTAGCGACTACATTTCGAACCAGCTTGGACTTGGCATTGAACACCGTTTAGTCCACTTTATAAGACCATGGAGCAGACATATGGACTGCTGCCATATTTTTATCCAGAGCCGGGACCTCAGTACTGAACGCACCGGAGTGAGTTTTGTACCATCGACCTGAAAACGACGCTGGTACTTGGCTTTCAGAAAAGAAAAAAAAAACCTTAGCAATTCCTGGATCCCCTATGCGTGTCGACAGACGGTCATTAATTTCCTTAATTTTGTCGACTGGGGAAGGAGGCGGAAGGATAGAGTCTCTTCCCCCTCATCCAGATCGACCGACGCTCTAACCTTATAGTCGGTAATGGCAGCAGGAGGTGGAGGGCATTCTGAAGGGGCCAACACCTTATAAATTTCCTCCACTGCGGCTTTGAAGTTGAACTCAGTCCGTTCCATAGTTGGATCTGCATACCGCTGATTTGCCTGCGACTCATCGCACTCACTATGTACATAATCTTGCTCTGGTAAAGCATCCATATCGGGGTAATGCATACCAGGTGGCATAGATGACTCGATTCCATCATCTCTGATAAAGGCATTCACTCTCCCTTGTGGATGAGCTGTTAGCCTATGGACGGCCGGCAATGCCGAATGAATTGATTGGCATATGTTTGGCCTGAATGACTGCGACGGGCCGGCTATGACCGGCACCAACCGCTCGAATGGTCGGGTTGGATCGAGAGATTCCTCGCCAACTATCTGTGTCATGGTAGTGATATGTAACCGGTAGTACGGATTGACAGACGGAAACATCATTAGAATCTTCGTCAATCCGATTTGTGCGGATTGCGGTATGATAAAAGTCCCCGTGCTGGTACAGCGGTATAGTCGGATGGACTGGTATAAGACTAAAATCTCCATACGGTTGGACGACCGGTGCCTGTTGGGCTGGATGGCCGGAGCCGGATGAACGGTCAGTGCCGGCAAGTGTCGGCTGAAAGCTTGGCTGGACGACCGGTGCCATATGGGCTGAACGGTCATTGCCGGATCGCCCGGTGCTGGTTAGTGCCGGCGGGAAGGTCTGCTGGATGACCGGTGCCATATGGGCTGAACGGTCATTGCCGGATGGACGCCCGGTGCCGGATGTTGCCGACTGTAAGGTAATAACAATTACATAATGCTTATGTAGTGCGTCCAGCACTACGCGTCCATCTACCATTCGCTCAGAGGGAATGTTGGTTCTGGTACAGCTTGCATATCTGTACAGCATACAAGGTGACTTAGATGACGCAATTCTGTCATAATTGACACTTTCACTAAATCTCCCTTGTGGAGAAGCCGTGAACATATGGCCGGCCGGCACTGCCGGCTGATTGAACTGGCGGATGGTCGGCCTGAAAGACCTGTTCTGGTAAAAGCTGTCATATCTGGGTAGCACATACCAAGTGGCATAGATAACTCAATTCCGTCACCTCTGATAATATCACTAATTCTCCCTTGTTTTAAAATCACACCGTCACGTATTTGACATGACGGGAGGTGTACACCGGCAATACCGACTAATTTGTCTGGTATATGGTCGGCCGGAATGTCGGCGAAGGTCCGGCTATGACCGGCACCTGCCTCTCGAATGGTCTGATTGGAGGGAGATTCATCTATAACATATCTCTCATGGTAGTGATATGTAACCAGTAGTGTAGATTGACTTACGGGTACATCACTATAATCTCCGTAAATCCGATGTACAGCCGGTGCAGGTTGATGCCGGCTGGAAGACCGGTGCCATTTGGGCTTAACGGTCGTTGCCGGATGGTCGGCCGGTGCCGGTTGATGCCGGCTGGAAGGTCGGCTGGACGACCGGTGCCATTTGGGCTGAACGGTCGCTGCCGGATGGACGGCCGGTGCAGGTTGATGCCGGCTGGAAGGTTGGCTGGACGACCGGTGCCATTTGGGCTGAACGGTCGTTGCCGGATGGACGGCCGGTGCCGGTTGATACCGGCTGGAAGGTCGGCTGGACGACCGGTGCCAATTGGGCTGAACGGTCGTTGCCGGATGGACGGCCGGTACCGGTTGATGCCGGCTGGAAGGTCGGCTGGACGACCGGTGCCATTTGGGCTGAACGGTCGTTGCCGTATGGACGGCCGGTGCCTGTCGACGCAGGCTGGAAGGTCGGCTGGCCGGCCGGTGCCATTTGGGCTGAACGGCCGGTGCCTGTTGATGCAAGCTGGAAGGTCGGCTGGCCGTCCGGTGCCATTTGGGCTGAACGAACGGTGCCGGATGGACGGTTAATGCCGGTTTGCCTGCTGAAGTGCCGGCTGAACTGACGGTGTCGGCTGGACTGACAGCTGGAAGGCCGGCGAAAGTGCATATTAAAATGGATCCAATTGATCCAGCATAGACTCCATGCGTCCTGACTTACAGGCCCGAAAGCCATGTACGGATCTGCGGTGAAATTTACACCCACTGGGCAGCCTAAACCATGTCAACATAATTTCCTCCATTTCCACATTGCCAACACCCATTTTGCCATTCATGCCTTCGTTGTCGACTTTGCTTACTGAAACGACAAAAGAAGAGAACAAAGCACAAATTAAAAAATTCAGCATGTTATTAATTCGATAATACTATAACCGTTATTAACGGAGTAGTCAAATTATTCCGTGCCATGTTAACTCTTAATGACAACACTAGTTATCGCCGTGAGCGTGTTGCAATGGTTCGTTCAAGACGAAGTCTACTGAAACGAAAAAGATGATAAACAAAGCACAATTAGCAATTCAGCACGCTATTAAGTCGCTATTACCATAACCGTAACTAACGGAGGAAGTGAAATGATTTAGTGTCGCGTGAACTCATGACTTCAACATGAATTTCGCCAAAGCACAAATTAAAAATTCAGCATATTATTAATTCGATAATACTATAACCGTTATTAACGGAGTAGTCAAATTATTCCGTGCCATGTTAACTCTTAATGACCACACTAGTTATCGCCGTGAGCGTGTTGCAATAGGTCGTTCAAGACGAAGTCTACTGAAATGAAAAAGATGATAAACAAAGCACATTTAGCAATTCAACACGCTATTAAGTCGCTATTACCATAACCGTAACTAACGGAGGAAGCGAAATGATTTAGTGTCGCGTGAACTCGTGACTACAACACGAAATTCCGCCATTAATAGTCGCAACTGGTCGTTCAGAGATGAAGTCTACTGAAACGGAAAAGAAGATAAACAAAGCACAATTAACAATTCAGTACGCTATTAAGTCGCTATTCCATAACCGTAACTAACGTAGGAAGCGAAATGATTAAGTGTTGCGTGAACTCGTGACAACACGAAGTCCGCCATTAAAGTCGCAAATTGGTCGTTCAAAGACTTTTTTGAAGTCTACTGAAACGTCAAAGAAGATAAATAAAGCACATATTATCAATGCAGCACGTTATTAGTCGCTAATATCGTAAACGTTACATACGGAATAAGCGAAATTATTGAGTGCTACATGTATTACATGCTAGTACCGCCATAAGCGTGCTTTGACCACGTTGCAACCTGGTCCGAAGTCTAGAAAAGGTGACAAAGTCACTCAAATTGGAAAATATTGTAAAATAATGTATACGACCTGTTGGGGAATGAATATCCAACACAGTAATTCCAAATTTAACTTCGGATGGTCAGAATTTACACTAAGATGGCTTGGATTCATTGGAGGTCTAATTGTACGTGTTTACACACAACAAGCGAAGCTAAAAAACTAAAGAAGCGACACCTAACGGGCGGCAAGGGGAGGTAATGGGCAAGAGTTATTGCCCTTTGTCTATATGACATAGACAGGAAAGACGAATTTTCGTCTTTTGGTAGGGCTGGATTCGCGAGGTAGCAGGCTAATATCCCTAAAGTAATGTGATTGGGGAACGTATTCAAAGGAGAAATCTCAATAGACTGAACTCCAAAGGGACCTTTCAGATCTGTTTATGAGATCTGTAGCTGCAAATTAGTTAGTTTATGAACTCTGTAGCTGCAAATTAGTTTACAGGATCCGTAGCTGCTAATCAGTTTATGAGAACTGTAGCTGCAAATCAGTTTGAGATCTGAAGCTTCAAATCAGTTCATGAGATCCGTACCTGCAAATCAGGGGCCCTGAGTGGGCAAGTGGTCTAAAGCACTCTCCATTACAAACCACTGCCATCTAACCTCTGTCTGCATGGGTTCAAGTCTCGAATTCAGCCATTGTGTGTATGTGAGAAGCTTGCCAGTAGCTTCTCATGGGCAGCTGGTTCTTTCTGAGGTTTTCCTGGGTTCTTCCTCCACCATTAATACTGGCCGCCATGTATAGCCTATCTTGTGCTGAAAAATGGTGTTAAACCCTATAACAATAAAAATAACTTGCAAATCAGTTTATGAGATCTGTACCTGCAAATCTGTCTGAGATCTGAAGCTGCAAATCAGTTTATGAGATCTGTAAATCAAATCAGTTTATGAGATCTGTAGCTTCAAATCAGTTTAATGAGACCTGTAGCTGATAACCAGTTTATGAGATCTGTAGCTGAAAATCAGTTTATGAGATCTGTAAATCAAATCAGTTATGAGATCTGTAGATGAAAATCAGTTTATGAGATCTGTAAATCAAATCAGTTATGAGATCTGTAGCTAAAAACCAGTTTATGAGATCTGATCTGCAGCTTTAAATCAGTTTATGAGATCTGTAAATCAAATCAGTTTATGAGATATGTAGCTGAAAATCAGTTTAGGAGAACTGAAGCTGCAAATGAGTTTATGAGATCTGTAGCTTGCACACCAAAGGGACCATTCTGATCAAATTATGAAATCAATAGATTCAATTCCTAAGGGATTTTGCAAACCAGCAGTGTGTGAAGCTAGCCATAAAATCCTGCAAACTCAAAGAACAAGTAACCTGAAAATCGACTGGTTCTGTAAATAAACAACAGGTCCTACATTTCATTGTTCAAGTTGACAAAATGTAGGCAATGACTCCATAGTATATATTGAGAGACATGAAGATCAGGCCTCAACAAGACGTAACTAACAGACCATGGTAAAGTTATTTACCTAATAAAATAGTAGTAGGATATCTATATTATACATATTTATTAAATTTGATTAAATTCAGCATAATATGGACTGGGTTTATTGACTAGGTCAATGATGCTAATTGTCCAGCTGATACAGATCCATACATAACTGCTTTAGAGTATGTGCTTCAGAATATATTGCTGCAATTGATGACCAGTCTGAGTAGGAATAAGGATCCTCATCCACTGACTTAGCATCAAAGACAATATCTGAACGAGACCCAGCCTCCAAAGATGATGCTGTGGCATGCAATATACAGCTCCTCACGAAGCTAGTCCTGAGTAAAGAAGATGTTGATTAAATTTATCCAGTATACCTATATCTCCAACTGGCCAGATGTACTAGTTACTCATTCTATACCCCAGTGTGCCATGAAATTAGCTGGCCAGATGTACTGGTTACTCATTCTTTACACCCAGTGTGCCATGAAATTAGCTGGCCAGATGTACTGGTTACTCATTCTTTACACCCAGTGTACCATGCAATTAGCTGGCCAGATGTACTGGTTACTCATTCTTTACCCACAGTGTGTATGAAATTAGCTCCCATAGGACCAGTGGGTTGGCAGCAATTTCTCATCAGATAATGAAGGCAGCGATTTGAGAAAAAACAAAGGGACCTTGCATATCGCTTTATGAGATCTGTAGTTGGAATACCAAAGATACCATACAGATCAGTTTGAAATTTGTAGCATGAACATGAAAGAGGCCTTGCAGATCAGATTATCGATTGATATTTAACGGCGCACCAGCACTTTTAGGCTATTTAGTGCCATACAACAGGTTGTATTTAAACATTGTTAAAAATACTAAAGGTTTAATATCGACCAGCGATATAAAAAAACCAGATAGTTCAATATAAAATGATAAGTTGTTGGTAACAGTAAAATATGAAGCTTCCCAATCAACGGGAGATGAAAATGGTGTATGTTGATGAAAAGATGTTGCAAAGTAATGGGCGGTATTTGCATCAGTTTATCAGATCTGTAGTTTGAGTAAATATGGTTAAATAAAATTGTAAACTCTTTGGTTGGTCTTTAAAAATATGTTTGAGCAATCTAGCATGTTCTAAGTAACTGCATTATTCAAACCAATGATATTCTTCTGCTGAAATTGTTAATTTCTTTGTAAATCTCCATTAGTAATCAGGTAAATTGCTTCCAATATAAAGTTTAAATGTTCAACCTTCCGTTAGCTCCTGCTTCAGCATAATCAGCTCCCCTTGTGCTGCCATCTGGTGGAGAGTCAAATCTGAAAATGGAATGATAAGTAAATATCAGCAAAGTTTTGAAATAAACTTCTAAGTCAAGGTCTACAAAAATGCATACTTAAATACCATAGAATATTAATAATGACTTGAATAGAAAGCATATAAAAATTCAATACTGCTTTCTTAAGATTTACTCATACTTATCATCATATTCCATATAAAAAATAGTGTTTGTCATCTTCTGGGACTCATTTAGGAAATCTATATCTTAAATGCAGTGGTCCTCATCTTGCGAGACTCATCTCAAAAGAAGCTATATTTTTTAAAGAAAAGGTCTTCTCATCCTACATCAAATTAACACAATTTAAACTTTTCCCTTCATACAAGGCCATCCTCTTACACAGTCACTATTAGTACTTTGTATCATTTCTATACATGACCATTATCTTCCACAGTCACTATTAGTACTTTGGACTATTTCTCCCCTTCATCCAAAGAATCTATCTTATATAGTCTATCTATCACAGTTATTATAGAGTGAAGAATTATAAAGTATGATAGAGTACAGCATGAGAGAGTACAGTACTATCAAGTATAGTATTACAGAGTGAAGTATTATAAAGTATGATTGAGTACAGTACTATCAAGAACAGTATTATAGAGTGAAGTATTATAAAGTATGATTGAGTACAGTACATGTACTATCAAGTATAGTATTATAGAGTGAATTATTATAAAGTATGATTGAGTACAGTACATGTACTATCAAGTATAGTATTATAGAGTGAAGTATTATTAAGTATGATTGAGTACAGTACTATCAAGTATAGTATTATAGAGTGAGGTGTTATAAAGTATGATTGAGTACAGTACTATCAAGTATAGTATTATAGAGTGAAGTATTATAAAGTATGATTGAGTACAGTACATTCAAGTATAGAATTATAGAGTGAAGCATTAAAGAGTGAAGTATTATAAATTATGAAAGATTACAGTATGAGAGAGTACAGTACTATCAAATATAGTATGGAGTGAAGTATTATAAAGTATGATTGAGTACAGTACATTCAAGTATAGAATTATAGAGTGAAGCATTAAAGAGTGAAGTATTATAAATTATGAAAGATTACAGTATGAGAGAGTACAGTACTATCAAATATAGTATGGAGTGAAGTATTATAAAGTATGATTGAGTACGGTACTATCAAGTATAGTATTATAGAGTGAAGTATTATAAAGTATGATTGAGTACAGTACTATCAAGTATAGTATTATAGAGTGAAGTATTATAAAGTATGATTGAGTACGGTACTATCAAGTATAGTATTATAGAGTGAAGTATTATAAAGTATGATTGAGTACAGTACTATCAAGTACAGTATTATAGAGTGAAGTATTATAAAGTATGATTGAGTACAGTACATGTACTATAAAGTATAGTATTATAGAGTGAAGTATTATAAAGTATGATTGAGTACAGTACTATCAAGTATAGTATTATAGAGTGAAGTATTATAAAGTATGATTGAGCACAGTACTATCAAGTATAGTATTATAGAGTGAAGTATTATAAAGTATGATTGAGTATGGTACTATCAAGTATAGTATTATAGAGTGAAGTATTATAAAGTATGAGAGAGTACAGTACTATCAAGTATAGTATTATAGAGTGAGGTATTATAAAGTATGAGAGAGTACAGTACTATCAAGTATAGTATTATAGAGTGAAGTATTATTAAGTATGATTGAGTACAGTACTATCAAGTATAGTATTATAGAGTGAAGTATTATAAAGTATGATTGAGTACAGTACTATCAAGTATAGTATTACAGAGTGAAGTATTATAAAGTATGATTGAGTACAGTACTATCAAGTATAGTATTATAGAGTGAAGTATTATAAAGTGTGATTGAGTATGGTACTATCAAGTATAGTATTATAGAGTGAGGTATTATAAAGTATGATTGAGTACAGTACATTCAAGTATAGAATTATAGAGTGAAGCATTAAAGAGTGAAGTGTTATAAATTATGAAAGATTACAGTATGAGAGAGTACAGTACTATCAAATATAGTATGGAGTGAAGTATTATAAAGTATGATTGAGTACAGTACCATCAAGTACAGTATTATAGAGTGAAGTATTTTAAAGTACAATATTAAAGATTTAAGTAATGTAGAATACAGTATGATAGAGTGCAGTATTATAGAGTACACTATATTACAGAATGAAGTATCATACAAGTACAGTTTTAGAGACTTAATTATCATAAAGTGAAGTATAATAGGGTACAGTATTATAGAGTACACTATATTATAAAGTGAAGCATCATACAAGTACAGTGTTTGAGACTTAATTATCGTAAAGTGAAGTATAATAGGGTACAGTATTATAGATCAAAGTTGAGAGGATCAATGTTAGAAAACCTCTCCAATGTGCATCATATAAGAATTTAACATGCACGTCTAAAGTTAGGGAGTCTTACCCAATCAGATGAGTTTAGGATGTGTGCATCTAGAATGGTAATGCAGAGTGAGTGTAAATATCTTAATATATGAAAGTCTCTCTTCAATATAAAACTTTAATAAATATGCACACAAAAACAAAATCCAGTCCAATGTTAGTACACATATTTGTTTCATTCAAGAAACTCAACCACCAGACTAAGTTCAATTTAAATTGGCGTTCCTTGGCTACCTAGATCTAATATGGTTGTCAACAAAGTTTGTTTGTTTGGTTGATCAAGATTTTTAATGTAGCTTTAAAAATTTCAGTCATATTGCTACAATGTCTGCAGTGAGGCAGTTTATAGTGATGTCTAGTACTGGGGTATCATGCCACAGACATATAGCATGATGTCCAACTCAGTCACATTAATCTTGACATCAGGCCGACCAGTGCTAACACTAACCTCTTAATGCTGAGAATCAAGTGAGGCAGCTGTTAGTAACATTTTTGTAGTCTTTTGGTATGACTCGACCGGGTAGCAAACCAATGACCTCCCACTTCCGCGGCAGACACTTTGAAAACTAGGCCACCAGAGCAGGACCAGCAAAGTTGGAAAAAAGCCACCACTTGACTGTGCCAGGGTTTACATTGATAATAAAAAAAGCATCAAAAAAGAATAGCTTGAAACAAAGAAACCAATGATAAAAATTCATGAGTCAACAACAGCAACACAGTTACACAATGCTGGCTTTCAAAATTTCTTGATTCCTAAAAATCTGCACCAATTAAAACTTTGCAAGATTACGCAAGCACAGAGTAGATAATTTTGTTTAATTTTTTTTTTTATTTCAATGGAATTTTCAAAATTGTGTATCCATTAAGGGTTAAAAGAATGGAACCCATCAGATCATGTGGAAAAACACAAGAAGGATCAAAGTTTTTTTTAATGCAAATTCATTGATAAAATACTGCAATACATTGTTATCAAAGAAATTCCATAATCATAGAAATTTTTTAAACAAATTTAAAATTTCCATCTCATGAAGTGGCAGACTAACTTGACCTAATAAATGTGCATCATTCAAAAATTTTTATTATGCCTGTCATCCAATGCCCTGCAGATGGGACACTGCTCTTTGATTTCCCTGTTAAATGTTCAACTTCTCTTGCTGTTTCCTTTCTTAATTTAACTCCTTCAGGCAACAAATGTGGCAGTAAACCATTGTTTATATGATACAAAAAAACTTAAATCATTACCAGGCATGCAAAACTGGTATTGTCCATATACAAATATGGAAACTGTTTCCAACCAAGTAAAATCAATGATTGATCAATTATGATGAAGCAATTATTGATTTTTAAATCAGAACAAATTCCAAGCATTAATCTGAGGCACAAAATGTACTACTTACTAGGACATATAGGAGTGATGGTCAGGACATTTCCTCTTTGTAGGTTAGTCATGACTGTTGTTGGCTGAAAAACAATGTTCTTATTAATTCACAATTCACAAATTATAGGCTGTTGTTCAATATTAAATTTCAATGAGTGCACGCATCCGAGGATGCGTCAGACAAGTGTAATTTGGAGAAATGTTGAATCAATGAAATGTTAACAATGTTCACTTTGTATACTACGAGGGTCTCCTCTACAAAAGAAATGTAGGATGGGAAATCCACCATTATATGAAAAATGGGGGAGGTTTGCCTACATATGACATTGGAGGGAAGTCTCCTTATATCGGAACAAGGAGAGAATTCTCCAAGTATTCAATGGATTTAATTAACACAGGAAGGTCTTAAAACTAATTTGTATGCAGCATTAGGCTGCTATTTAGATGCAATTGTTTAGAAACGAGTATGAATCCTAGGTCTGTGCAACCTAGAATAGACCCTGTATTACAAAATAAATGCTAACAACACAACTCTGGATAATCAATATCATATTAAAATAATGGAATTATTGTGCAGGAGTAATCATGAATGGGTTTGATAATAAGGGGATGTAACTCCATTATACTGTGATGCAAAATGCTAATAATTCATATCAGACAAGATCTCAAGCTACAAAACAGCTTGGAGTCTAAGGAAAGGAAAGTCTGCTGTAATCTGTTGTAAAAAATGCAACTGTATTAGTAATGTGACAAATGAATTTCCCATTTTTTGTTATCAAAAGGCATAAAAATTGCTTGCAAGGTAATGTCCGATCCAAGACAATAAATGCCAACTGGTTCAAGGTCAGTTTAACCCAATCTTAGAATCCCTGAAGACATTTGTATATCAAAGTTGTACAGTTTATTGCTATAAGGATATTAATCAACATGGTTGGATGCTATAAGGATATTAATCAACATGCTTCCTAATCTTGGGTGGGAGAATCGTGTATTTGTGTGTGTCAAAGGGATACTAACAATTCACATAAATGTTGCAAAAATAAAGATATCTTGCTCAAAAGCTGAGGGTATATTCTAGGTCACAACCTTGGTAGAATTATTCAAGGTCACCAAAGTCCAGCTGGGTCTGAGGATCATCTCAAGGGTGTCTATACAATTCGATCTGGAGTGATTCAATAGTTCCTCAGTTATCTTGCTCATGGTTTCAGTGTGACAGACATATTTTCGATAAATTGTAAACTTGAAAACTAGGTCATGCTAACCAGAGCCTGTTTGTACCTTGAAACACTCCTAAGACAGCTGCATATGAATTTGTGAAAGCTTGTTTACGACCCGACACCCTTTACTATGTACAAAATGTCATCTAAACCCAGGGCTTGGGGCCCAGTCAAGGCATTAAAAGATCCAATCTGCTCTGGTTTGGGATAAAAGATCATCTGATATGTTTCTTGCTAATAAACTTGTCACGGTTGGATGCTATATGGATATTAATCAACATGCTTCCTAATCTTGGGTGGGGGAATCGTGTATTTGTGTGTGTCAAAGGGATATTAACAATTCACATATTAAATGTGTGTATTGTAAAATGTATATGACAGAATTAGAACTGGAAAAATATCCAACATCTGGATTATCAGTTATTTTTAAAGCAGCATTAAGAGAAATGATAGGTATTGTGAATTACCCCAGAAAATAAAGAATTCCATTTTGGTTGTGTTTGTCCAGCTTATCAACTTTCAAGAAATAAATATTTCATTAAAGTTTATTATCTCTATCTGTTTGAAGAAAAATTTGTATCCCACTTGAGTCATTGTAATATATTATAGGAATTCTTTCTTACTACATCTATTTTGATTTTCATATTAGACAATCTACAATAATTCATATGAATGGTGAATGATACACTTAGTAACACCTTTGTAATAGTATGCACCAATTACACTGGTCAACAGTGAAATCATTACTGACTTAAAAAGGCCCTAATCTGTAGTATTTTGGTGTGCCGAACACGAATATAACCGTGAAAATTTTTTATTGGCTCTCGTTTTGAAGATATTCATATACCTCATTTTCTATGTTTCACTGTGTAAATTTCTCCAGTAGGACTGCAGCAACATCCCGAATAATGATGTAACATTGCATAATACCATCATGCTCACATCATCCACAGTTGATTGCATCATTTTCTGATGCAATGCAATACTAATGCCATGCGGCTGCTGAAGTAAGTTGACGACAGCTGTGTACTATACATGTGTAGGCCTATTATACTAATGCCAGGCTGCTGCTGAAGCTGACGTAAGCAGTGTACTATATAAAGCCCAATCAGATAGGTTCAGCATTTAAAATATTTTAGACGTTGTGCGAGACAGTTCAAGCTACTGTTACATAAAACTTATTATTTTATCCATTTACGTACAATAAAGAACAGTAATGCCTCGAAAGTGTGCTAATACCGCAGACAATTTTTGCTATATTTGTGGGGAAGTGACATTTGCCAACCAGAAGAAAAGTATCAATTCTCAAGTGAAGAAGGCATATCATCTTTACTTCGGATGCAAGGTTGGTGACCAAGACAAGCCTTGGGCTCCGCATATATGCTGTGCTACATGTACAACACAGCTTTCACAGTGGTTGAATTGCAAAAGGTCATCAATGCCGTTTGCAGTCCCAATGGTGTGGAGAGAGCCAAGCAACCACCTAAATGACTGTTACTTCTGCTTGGTTCCTCCTCTTTCCGGCGGAATAACGAAGCGAAATAAGTCGAGAATAGTCTACCCAAACATTCCGTCTGCATTGAGACCAGTTCCACATGGTGAGGGACTTCCTATTCCAGAACCTCCAGCAGAATATTCTCTTGATTCATCTGACGAAGACAAAGGTGAGTCGACCTGTTCTTCTCCTGGTCCATCAGCATGCAGTGATCCAGATTTTCACTGTGGTGCATCATCAACCCCACACAGAATAACAGGATGAACTAAATGACCTGATTCGTGATTTGAACTTATCAAAGAACAAGGCAGAATTGCTAGGATCAAGACTCCAACAATGGAATCTTCTAGAAGAAGATGTCACAATTACTGCATATCGAAAGCGCCACCAGCAATTGGAGCCTTTCTTCAGAAAGGAAAGTAATCTGATATTCTGTTCCGATATTGAGGGCCTCATGAATGCTTTAAAAATCACTCATGACCCACAAGAATGGAGACTATTTGTGGACTCTTCGAAACCGAGTCTCAAGGCTGTGCTTTTGCACAATGGAAACATTCCAGTAGCGTATGCTGTCCACATGAAAGAGACATACGATAACTTAAGGCAGCTACTGAATTCCATTGAGTATAACAAGTACAGCTGGCACCTCTGTGGTGATTTGAAGGTAGTTGCCCTTTTAATGGGACTGCAACAAAGATATACAAAATACATGTTTCTTATGCGAGTGGGATAGCCGAGCAAGGGAAATGCACTACATGAGGAAGGAATGGACTCACAGGCAGAATGTAGCCATTGGAGAGAAGAATATCCAACACCCAGCTCTGGTTGAGGCTCAGAAAATCTTGCTACCACCCCTTCACATCAAACTAGGTTTGATGAAGAACTTCGTGAAAGCCATTGACCGGACTTTGCCAGCATTCCGATACCTGCATGAAAAATTCCCTCGACTCAGCGAAGCAAAGATTAAAGAAGGAGTTTTTGTGGGTCCTCAGATTCGAGAGCTTTTCAAAGATGACCGGTTCAACAACTTGCTGGAAGGTGACGCGAAACAAGCATGGAATGCTTTTCGCCTAGTTTCTACAAACTTCCTCGGAAATGTTAGGGCAGAAAACTATAAGGAACTAGTAGAAGACATGTTGATGAAGTATAAGAATCTTGGCTGCAATATGTCTCTAAAGATTCACTTCCTTCATTCCCATTTGGATTTCTTTCCTAGCAACTGTGGTATTGTTAGTGATGAACACGGCGAACGTTTCCATCAAGATATCACATCAATGGAACAAAGATACCAAGGAAAATGGTCCACTACAATGCTGGCTGACTACTGCTGGACACTCCTCAGAGATGCTCCCGAACAGCTGTACAAGAGACAGGCGAAGAAACCTAAGATGTAGTCAATGACTTGATTTTTTATAGGTAGGCTATTACAGTTGACCTTTTACTATTGGAATGCATTTCGTTATGTAAACATTAATTTCTTGCAGATCACAAAAAAACTAGAGCCAATTTTTCAATTTGACTCTCATATTCGTGTTCATCACATAAAAATTGATAAGAATTGACTAATTTTATTTCAGTAACATGACTTTTGTAAAAATTTGTTGTCCAGTGAATTATTCATAGGAAATTATGTATGTATACGCATGTTGAACACCACATTTAATTTCTATATACCATGGTACAAACTATATTTACTAGTATTGTCTTTTATAATAAGGGACACTGGCCTAAATGAATAAGGTATATTATACTTACCCTAACAGGAGTTTCATGTCTTCTATCTTTCACTGGAGACACACTAAACAAATCCACTGAACTCCCTGATTTAAGACAAAGATTATAATGATTAATACCAATATTTCAACAAACACCTCTGTCTGTCTTTCTGTCTGTCTGTTGATTTCTATATCGATCCATCTATTGTATATGCCTGCCTATCTATTTTTATATCTACTGTAATTTCACATACAAATTTACTCTTGGGATACCAATCTTCAGGTATGTCAAGCTGGGATCAAATTATATCAAGTAAATTGACATCAATGTAAAAGGTTTTGTCATGCTGGGATCAAGATATCTAAAACATCTGGCATCAATGTAAATGGTTTTGTCACACTGGTATCAAAATATCTCAAGCAAATTGACATCACTGTAAAATGTTTTGTCACACTGGGATCAAGGTATCTCCAGCAAATTGACATCACTGTAGAAGGTTTTGTCACACTGGGATCAAGGTATCTCCAGCAAATTGACATCAATGTAAAAGGTTTTGTCACACTGGGATCAAGGTATCTCAAGTATTTTGGCATCAATGTAAATGGTTTTGTCACACTGGGATCAAGGTATCTCCAGCAAATTGACATCAATGTAAATGGTTTTGTCACACTGGGATCAAGGTATCTCAAGTATTTTGGCATCAATATAAATGGTTTTGTCACACTGGGATCAAGGTATCTCCAGCAAATTGACATCACTGTAAAAGGTTTTGTCACACTGGGATCAAGGTATCTCCAGCAAATTGACATCACTGTAAAAGGTTTTGTCACACTGGGATCAAGGTATCTCCAGCAAATTGACATCAACGTAAAAGGTTTTGTCACACTGGGATCAAGGTATCTCAAGTATTTTGGCATCAATGTAAATGGTTTTGTCACACTGGGATCAAGGTATCTCCAGCAAATTGACATCAATGTAAATGGTTTTGTCACACTGGGATCAAGGTATCTCAAGTATTTTGGCATCAATGTAAATGGTTTTGTCACACTGGGATCAAGGTATCTCCAGCAAATTGACATCACTGTAAAAGGTTTTGTCACACTGGGATCAAGGTATCTCCAGCAAATTGACATCACTGTAAAAGGTTTTGTCACACTGGGATCAAGGTATCTCAAGTATTTTGGCATCAATGTAAATGGTTTTGTCACACTGGGATCAAGGTATCTCCAGCAAATTGACATCACTGTAAAAGGTTTTGTCATACTGGGATCAAGATATCTTAAGTATTTTAGCACAAATAGAAACTGTTTTTACTTTAACTTCTGTCCAAGGTATATATTCAGGAATTTAGGAACTGAAGGCACTTCTAATTGTTTCCTCATGCACAAAAATGTATAACAGTGAAATTATTACCAATGTATTTATTATTTTAAAATCTGACTGAGGTTACCTTGTGAAAAGTATCACCCAAATACCCTTCTTATCATATATCAATCATCAAGGGTACACAAACCTTGCATTAATAACAACTGCCCCAATTAACAGAAAGACTCAGTCAAATGGCTGTGACCCCACAGTCCAATAATATTCAAGCAATGAAAGGAAAGAAAATGATAAATGATGAAAACCATCATAAATATCCAAACATTTTTTTTTGCTCTCTTTAACTCATACACCAAGCTTAAATCATGGCTGAAAAATTCACTGTCACCTATCCATTCTCATGAATATCAAATAAAACTGAGTCCAAATTAAAAGCACTTAAAAAAAACACATTATGTTTGTTATTTTAACTGAACACATGAGAATGAATGTTGTCTTTCTGATTATTATTACATAACAAATTTTCAAAGCAAAATAAAATAAATCCTTTTCTATTCTCTCTGTACAAATTTTGTATGAAAAGAAAGTACAAAAATTTCGCTTTTAACTCTGTATACATTTGATTGAGTTATAGTATATACTGAAGTCTGTCTTTCACAAAGCATCAGAATAAACTGGATGTGGGGCATAAGTTGCACAAACTTAGAACATGATGTTTTTGGCCATTCAGGTCAGCCATTTCCAGAAATGGTCGTAAAATATCTAATAATGTCATTTCAAATATTTTATTTGCAGCATGACAGAAGGATAAAACAAATTCACTGAGGTAGTTTTTATTCTTCAGTGTCATGTGAGAGATTAGATGGAAGAAGTTGAGGATGAGCACAAACCAACTTTTGGCCATGCCTTTTGCCAGCTAATAAGACCACATTCTGACCATCATCATTCCCACACGGAAACTGTAAATCAAAAAGTCACCCTAGATATAGTAATGTTCAACCAACATGAACAACAAGCATTCTAAAACTAACTTACCACATGGGATGTCCAAGGCAAGGTCTCGAACTGGTTCCTCTGAACTATGAATTTTCATCATACCTTCAGCGAGGACTGAAGCAACCTCCAAATCATTCTGCTCTTGGTCAATGTCAATTGGAGACACAAGCCTGAGAGAGCTGAATTTCTTTAGTGGGGACAACATCCTTCTAGCTCTGTCTGGAGACAGTTTATTTCCATTCCCTTCTCTCCCTGGCTTGGCACAATAGGATTTGGGTGGGGTCACAGGTTCCTCTTTTGACTGCATGACTTAATGCCTGAAAAAAAGAAATTATGACCAAATTCCTTAAAGTGTTTGTTTGTTTGCATAGGATTTTTAATGTAGCTTTAACAATTTTTCAGTCATATCGCTACAATGTCTGCAGTGAGGCAGTTTATTAATGACGTCCAGCACTGGGGCATCATGCCGCAGACATGTAGCATTATGTCCCACCCAGTCACATTATCCTGACACCAGGTTGACCAGTCCTAACACAAACCTCTTAATGCTGAGCGTCAAGCAAGGCAGCTGTTAGTACCATTTTTGTAAGTCTTTGGGATCAAACCCACGACCTCCCACTTCCGCGGCGGATGCGCTAACCACTATGCCACTGGAGCGATTTGATTAGGATACAAAAAATGCACAAAACTCAATCATTTCATTGATTTATAATTTCTAACTTGATAGTCCAAGGGTCCCTAACATTGTCATATTCTTGCAAATGGAAGCGTATAATATAAACAAGCAAACAGACTGTTTGCTGTCCATTTCTGGTTTATATTTCTGTAAAAACTGACATCCGCATTTAATACTTGCAATGTTTAGTTTTAATATTTCTAAATCAAACTGAACAAATAAATATGAGGAACTCTTGCATACTCATGTTCAAAGACATAAAATTCTAAACTATACAGAATTATTGAGGTTTTCAGAGACAGTCAACTATATCATATCTGAAACTTGAACACATAATAATAATAATAATAATAATAATAATAATAATAATAATAATAAAAATGAGGACTTTGTATAGCGCCTAATCTTTTGAAGCTCTAAGTGCTTCACACCATCAATAATGATATGACTACACTACAGAACAACAAATGACAAAAACAATAAAATTGGAAAGAAAAAAAAAACATGCTGAAAACATATAAGATACAAAACATGATTAGGTCACTAAATTTGTCCCTGCAGACGAAACAGGTGAGTCTTAAGAGCACTCTTAAAAGGGACCACTATGTCTTTGTGTCTAATTTCAATGGGCAATTCGTTCCACGTTGCTTGACCCAGGTCTGCAAACAAACGTTGTCCATATGACTTTGTTTTCATCTTGGGAACAATGAGTACACAATTATCAGAAGAAGAGCATAAGGATCTAGCTGGTGTATACACATGGATGAGGCTGGATAGGTATGTTGGACTGGAGTCTGTCATTGAAACATAGCACAGAGAACAAATTTTGTGTTTGATTCCGTATCGAATTGATAGCCAGTGTAGGGTATAGAGCAGTGGTGAGGTGTGCTCTGATTGAGGTACTCTAAAGATGATCCGTGCAGCAGTGTTTTGAACTTTTTAAAGTTTCTGAAGTAAATATTGTGATGAACCGGACAGAATTGAGTTACAATAGTCCAGTCCTGAAAGTACTAATGAACACACAAGTGCTTTTGTGGCATCAACTGAAAGATATTTAAGAATGGAACTGATGCATCTCAATTCAAGATATGCAGCCTTGCATATGTTCATGACATGCTGGTGCAATGTGAGAGTACTGTCTAGAGTAACGCCTAGGTTTTGTACTGACTGTGAGAATTTAATGTTGGTGTTGCTGATATTTATTGTCTGAGGTAAAGGATGTGAATGAGAAAGTCTTTGTGTTGTGATCAGAATAGCCTGTTTTATTATCATTCATCTGCAGCTTGTTACATGTCATCCATGATTTCACATCAGAAATGCACTTCTCTATTTCATGGATGGTAGCATCAACTTCAGTTGGTTGGCTAGACTTGTATATATTTGGGTGTCATCAGCATACAAATGGTGCGACACTGGGTGATGATCTATGACACTTGAAAGCGGCTGAGTGTACAGAATGAAGAGAACAGGTCCAAGAACAAGTCCCTGTGGAACACCACAACATACGTCAACTGGGCTGTAGTGTATTCCATTTGCAGATATAATTTGTGTCCTGTTGACTAAGTAGGACTTGAACCAATGTAAGGCTATATTCTGAATGCCAAATACATGCTGGAGACGGTGAAGTAATATATCATGGTCTATTGTGTCAAATGCTGCAGATAAATCCAGGAGAGTGAGTATTATAATCTTTCCACTATCCAAAGCAGAGAGAATGTCACTAAATACTTTCAGAAGAGTAGTTTCCGTACTGTGGCAAGGGCGATATGCAGACTGTACATTGTTAAAAAGACTGTTTGAATTCAAATGAGATACAAGATGAGTTAGAACAACCTTTTCTAAGATTTTTGATATGAATGGGAGATTATAAACTGGGCGGTAGTTCTTTAAATCGTCATGGTCCAGTGTTGATTTCTTCAGCAGTGGCTTTACGATGGCAGTTTTAAAAAATTATGGGAATTCCCCCAATGAGAGAGAGATATTAATAACATCAGTTAGTGAAGGCAATATTGGGTCTAAGCACTCAAGCAGCAGTGATGTCGGAATTGGATAAAGTTCATAGAAAGCCCATGCAAATGTGGCAACTGTGTCACTAAATAAACTTCCTTTTGATCTGAAATGCCAACAAGCTGACAGTATTTGGAACTTTTTCTTGCGGTTTACCCTATTTAGACTATATGCCAGGGTCAGGTATTTGTTTGCTGGTATGTCCACTAGGTTCTTCGCAATCTTTTACATGGTCTGCTGGATTTTGGTTTGCCTGGATTTGAGTGATTCCCACTGGATATGGTTCAATACTGCATTGATACTGCTAGCATTATGATATTTGTGTTGAATCTAGCAGCTCTCCTCTGCACCATCTCTATCTTATATATCAGATTTTATTAGGTGTGTTTCACACCCTTGAGCAATATTCAAGACCTGGTCAAACCAGAGTGAAATATGCTGCACCTTTTACTTCTCTGTTGTTAATTTGGAGGTTGTGGTACAGGAAACCAAAGTTAGTGTTCCCTTTTATCACTATCTTATCTATGTGCCTTTTCCAAGAGAGGTCTGTGGACAATTCAACCCCAAAATATTGTGCTGCCTGCTCATTGGCTAACTTGTGCCCCTTAAGAGAATATTCAGACAAGGTTTGTGATTTCTTCCCTGTAAATTCTTAGGATGCAGAATTTTTCTGGGTGGACATCCTCCAAGTTTTTTTCCCAGAGGGCTAGTTGATTCAGGTCTTCTTGAAGGATCTCAGTCCTTGTAGCATTTATTTCTTGATAGACTGTAAAGTCATCTGCAAAGTGTCTTGAGGTACCCCACTAACAACTGGTGCTGGGTCTGAAGTTGCACCATCTACTATAAGTCTCTGCAATCTGTCTGATAGGAATTATTTGATCCATCTACTGCAGTCTTTCATTGGGGACAAAGGTAGAAAGCCTTACTGAAGTCAAGGATAGCAACGTCATACTGCAGACTGTACTGAGCAGCTTTTCTCGTTTGAAGCGTCACTTTGCAATTTTCGGTGGGGTGGGGAAATGTACGCGTATGATTTAGTCCTACCCGTAAGACGTATCATATGTTGATCTTGATTTTACTCGAGCAAACATAAATATCAGCGTCGGGGCTTACATTGTAGGACTAGCGTATGATTATGAAGCGTTGGGTTGATTTTACTTTGGTTACTTTGGTACAGATCAATTGTTTAGCAATTAGAACAAGCATTCACAGGAGCTCGGTTGGAGGTCAGGAGGTCATGCTTGCAATCCTTTTGGTAATTTAAAGTACCGATATGGTGATTTCAGAGATCGCATCGTACTTTATTCATAAAATATCACACTCCTATGTAAGCAATTAACATGACAATAACACAAAACAAATATTATATGGGAAATCGACAACACAGTGCAATTAAATCTTTACCTTTTCTACTACAACTTTTCCGAGCGTCCTTAACCATTACCACATATATCTGATAAATGGAATTTTTTAATGACGTATAATAAACGAGCAATGAACAAAGTAAAAAGCAATCATTGGTAGAACTATTAGTCTATAGTAGACCTCTTAATCTACGGGACGCAATTCTCCGATGTAATTCTAATGTTCCTTTAGCACTCCGAATCAGTGACAGTCTTCCCAAAGAACATGAGATTATAGTCACATAATCTATCCGACTTTTTATTACAAAAAGGTATCACTTTAAAAAAGATAATAAAATTCAATATGAAACGACAGTTTCCAAAATAGATAATAATAATAATAATAATAATAATAATAATAATAATAATAATAATAATAATACAAGTTAAATTCAAGGAGAATTCGAAAACATTTTCTCGTCTTATTTTGTGATTTCGCTCATAATATTCGTTTGCATGACATCAGTGTGTGTGTGTGTATATATATATATATATATATATATATATATATATATATATATATATATATATATATATATATATATATATATATATATACACGTTTATCTTGACAGTATTATTTTTTTTACATTAAAAAAATGATTGTTTACTTCCTTAATTGTTTAATAATATCAACGCATCAGATGAGCATGCCTCTTTATATAAAGCAAAATGGCATAATAACATTCACACATACACACACGCACCACACACACGCACGCACACACGCAGTATTGTATAGTACTCCTATAAATATTATTAAAACCATATTTATTATTTTTTTTTGTTCACCCATTATTATTATTATTATTATTATTATTATTATTATTATTATTATTATTATTATTATCATTATTATTATATTATTATTATTATTATTATTATTATTATTATTATTATTATTATTATTTCTTGTATTATTTTGTCATGTATTATATTTATAAAGTCTCTAAACAATAATTAAATCGCACTTGGTGCTGTATTTAATGATAGTAGAAGTATATTAAAATCAGCTTATTATTATTATTATTATTATTATTATTATTATTATTATTATTATTATTATTAAACCTTGTCGAATGAGTAAGATCTATTAATGTCCCATTGTCTTTACCACATCCTTGATTTTAAGAGGATAGGTATCTTAGAAATTATACAGATTGATTGATTGATTGATTAATTGAATTTTAACGGCGCACCAGCACTTTTAGGCTATTTAGCGCCATAAATAGATTATATGTTTAATAATACGGAAGGTTAAATATCGACCAGCGATATAAAAAAAACCATAATAGTTAAATTATATAATGGTAAGATGTTGGTAACAGGAAAATATGAAGCTTCCCAATCAACGGGAGAAATTATACAGAATTTGACTCAAAGTACTAATTACCAAATAGTATAAGGCAGACATATAACCAAATTAGTTTATTTTTTTTATAAATAACTTATTGAACTGTTATAGAATGAAATAACAATGTCTTACAGTTTAAAGGCTTTTGCAGTGACCTAGCACAGGTCGGTTGGATCTTAACACCACTTTTGAATAAGAACATAGTTTTACTGATGCAACTTGCCAATATGTCGATCGACCCTAATATAAGTTCATTAAATTTTCTTTCGACTTTTTTGACTATCCTTAAATGTATTCACACTCGTTAATTAACAAATGATGATGAATTTTAGGTGTATAGCTGAATTATATTTCTTTCTTCATTTTAAAGCAAACTGGTCTGAACATACATGTCTGACGATAACTATTCCATCTGAATTTAGTGGATGACCCTGAACATACATGTCTGACGATAACTATTCCATCTGAATTTAGTGGATGACCCTGAACATACATTTCTGACGATAACTATTCCATCTGAATTTAGTGGATGACCTATTTATCACATATATGCGTCGATACATTTCTGAATCTATAACGTGTAGATGGATATGAATTCAGTCAAGGAAAATGCACGCTCTTAATGACCACCATCAATTAATTTGAAACAATCGTGCGTCGAATGTATACGTTTAACATTTTGGGTGTACTCCTTGTTCACGTCCAAGCAAACAAAGAATACAAACAAACAGAAAAGCAAACAAAACTTGGACATGTGTTCGAAAATGAAATGATTCTATTGTAAAATATTGTAACGTTCTGTATATATATATATATATATATATATATATATATATATATATATATATATATATATATATATATATATATATATATATATATATACGTTTTGCTATACATGTACATTATTGATCATATCACTAGGAAGATTATGACATGGATTGCAGTTTGACTGCGTATGATTAATTTATACCGTGGGTATTTAAAGTTCTTCGTCCAAAATCTATAAGATCTGCGCAGTATCAAGAAACGTAGACAGTGCAGGTAGGAAAAATAATATTTGTTTATTTATTGATTTGTGTGTGCATTGTTGATTTATTATTATATTCCAGGTAGTTCCCTTTTCATACAGCCGTGATATTGGTTAATAAAATCTTTTGACTTTGCTTCAATGGTCATTTTTGGAGGTCTGTTTCTATATTTATGTATAGTCAGTGTAGCGAGTAGGCAGGTGGGCTGGGCTGTGGTTAGAATGATAACTTGATAGTTTACAGATGTTAGGTTGCAAGACGTGTGAAGCGCTGGGTAGAAGGTTGGGTTGATTAGTAAGTTGGAAGGACAGAACGTAATTTTTTGCAAACAAGCATCCTTAATTATTTTTTCATTAAACACAAACAGCAAAACGCATGTTCTCGTGAGAAGCAAAACACAGAGCTTTTGGGGATCACCCCTTCTCATAGTCGATATCAAGTTGCAGGCGAAATTGTTGAGAGTTCTTCTGGTTAACTCACACTTGCAAGCCTAGAATAGTTCTTGTTGTCATATTTACGTCTAATGATGTTATGTCATTTCATTTTATATTATTGTTCCATTTCAACGCACTCCCTGTTGCTATGTCGTATCAAAATATGTAAGGTACTGTCGGATCAGGTTGTGTTAATTATGAAAAGGTAGTGCATGTAGAACGGTAAGAGAATACAGTAGATTATAGTTAAATTTGTGTATCTGATTCTGATTAAAAAATACCAATATTTGTATTCAATATTAGCATGACCGTTTACATTTCATGTTGTTACGCATTTATTCAACACTCGTTTGAATACAAACTCTCTCTCTCTCTCTCTCTCTCTCTCTCTCTCTCTCTCTCTCTCTCTCTCTCTCTCTCTCTCTCTCTCTCTCTCTCTCTCTCTTCACACATATCATATTTTAATATTTTGGCACTTCACTTACGAGTATACGAGTACTCATTTCCATCCAGTGGTTGCATCAGTAAGCATGTTTTTAACTTTTAAAACAAGCTGACATTACTAACATACATCTACAGTGTATTCATTATCCTACAAATTATCATTCTTGTAACACGCCATGGATCAAAGCGCAACTCACGACTGAGCAAGACAAACAATTTGGAACATCTCCGTAACTAGCTGGAGATTGAATATCCACCTTTTTCCAATGACTTCGAAACAACATTATTGTCAATTAACAGGTTCTTAAACACGCTAATATTTCATCATTTTTTTCAGTCAAACTAACTACGTAGTCATCAGACTCTAATTTCACATTTGCCTGTTTTTGTCCCGCTTCACATTTGAATTCTTTATCAGTACACATTTCTAAGTTATTTATCGGTATTTTGTGCCACCAAGCGCAAAAACATGGTCTAAACGCTTATACACATAGTTATTTCTTTCTCATATTGCTTGACAAGTGGGAATGTCCTGAAAAGGAAACTCATCATTGCTACCTGAAAGTTAAATGGTTCAGTTTTAGTAGAAATAGCATAATTGAACAATTACTCGGTGCGAGATATAATCTCTGCCAATATTCTGACAAATAATCAAATAGCAGAAAGCTATTCTTAATACATATAAAACACAAAAGCACACAATGTGGTCCTTGATAGAATATGTCTATTGTACGCACTTATTGGAATTTCTTGAAATATGAGCATCCTATGCATGGAATATTCGATTTATTGTCACTAATTACGAATGCTTGGAATATTCGATTTATTGTCACTAATTACGAATGCTTGGAATATTCGATTTATTGTCACTAATTACGAATGCTTGGAATGTTCGATTTGTTGTCACTAATTACGAATGCTTGGAATATTCGATTTATTGTCACTAATTACGAATGCTTGGAATATTCGATTTATTGTCACTAATTACGAATGCTTGGAAGATTCGATTTATTGTCACTAATAACGAATGATCTGCTGCAAGTTTGGGCATTGGGTGGATGATAATATTTATGTTTTATTATCTACTGAGGGTGGTAACGTGTTGGAAACAGAAACTGGTAAGATTCTATTAATTTTAAGTACGGATCAGGTTTTATGCTCCTCTCATAGAAAGCATATTTTATATCGAAGAACACAGTTGGGCCTATTTAATGGCTCAGACGTACATTTCATTGCAGTGTGAAAATCATTGGCGAATTCAAAGAATACCTAAACACTAACTATGTCTTTCACAACTTTGTTATGGTAGTCTGTAATTATTTCCTGCATAAATAAATAAATGCGGTTGTCAGTTCGAATGAGCGAATGTGAAAGTCAAAGAATCCAAAATTTTGTTTAGCGGGATGCTGCCTTGCGACAATTCTTGTCCTCCCTGGGTTTGCCTCTCTCTGTACTTAGGAAGTACGTAAAGTCACCCAAGTTTAGGGTCATACATGCGTCCTGTATTGAACAATACACGTTAATATTTGACAACATTTCAGCGTTTTTAAGTGTTCAGTCGATGCTAGTTTCTTATAGCACCTCTCGTCTGAACGTTATCAAATCAATTTACCGATTAGGTCAGAAGTCCTTTTCAGTCTGGCTCTTTTTATTCGAATTAATATTTGTTTTTTACTCACTTGGACTTTACAGATTCGCATTCTCAGCAAAGTCTATGGGACTCGTCGCAAATGGATTTCGATTCCTCATCACAGTCACGACATGTTTCATTGGGTCTCGTTTTCTTTGCAAATATGTCCGAGTCCAACAGTTCGTCTGACTATAAGTTAAGAATGTTAAAGACAGTTTTATCGTACTTGTCTGGGAATTCTCTGTAAAAGTTGGGATCTCTTATACTACTTGGTTGTCTGAATCTTTATTCTGTTATTTGTACAAACGTTGCTATTATAGTCTAGTTGGAAATATATTAAGTTTCCTCAATTGTTTATTTTTAATACAGGGTAGCTAAATATCAAAGGTACTATCTCGATCCAGAACCCCCTATATCCCACCTTTTATTATAGAAAGTCAAGTATTGGTGCCCAGTATCCATTGTATCCGTGGAAGCACATTTTCATGTGTGAAATGGTGCTTCGTTCTAGCCATTATAACTTTCCCGCTCACTCGTCCACCCGTCCGTCATTAAACAGAAAATTGAATAAAATAAAATATCTTTTGAATTCTTTAATGTTGTATGTTTAGTATTCCTAAATCGCATTTAATCTTTCTGAGTGGTTGTAACATATATTTATCATACATGATACATGCTCTATCTAAGGTGGAGAGAGAGAGAGAGAGAGAGAGAGAGAGAGAGAGAGAGAGAGAGAGAGAGAGAGAGAGAAGCACGTGAGCTCTATTATAATTAATTGTCTCTTACTTTCGCCATTACAAAACAAAGAATTGTTATATAGGTTCGTATGCAGCGTTGCATACTTCAGTCATACATAAATCGATGCACACATACATACACGGAGGATAAGTTAAATAAACTTTACAACCCTTATGCATAAAGACTAGCACTCCGAGAATTCGCGACCATTTCAAAGGACGTGTTATCTAAAATCACATCGACCATGTGTCAAATACGGGTAAATTAATTTTATATTGATCGCTCTATAACAAATGTATTGATTGGCTGTCAACACCGTATAATAAATGTGCATAATATAGCTGCAGGTCGTAGTATTGGATGACAGGCATAAGACTCGTATCTATCAAATTGACTGCAGGGAACCGTGCAAGCACCCATACATTCTTGGCACGAGTCCAATCACAGGAGATTTACAAGACAGCATATAGATCCCTTTAAGTAGTTAATGGCAGAACATTTTAAACCTAACTGGTCTTTGTTTTACTTATTTGGAAAGCAAAACCACTTGTGTTTGAAAAACCCACACGTGTATGCGTGCGTGCTTGCATGTGTGTGTGTGTGTGTGTGTGTGTGTGTGTGTGTGTGTGTTCCAAACACAAGTCTCCGTCACCATAAATAAAAGGAAGCATCAGCTTGATCAACTTTATTGGGGGCCCAGATGGCTGAACACTTGACCGTTTATATATAAAGTGTTCAGAAATGATGCAACCCCTATTTACTGGATTTCTGTTTATGGCGGTTGCAGCTTCAAACAAATTATGCATTATATGGTATGTCTCATTGTTCAATTTCTTAGCAGTTTTACTCAGTAGACTTTGTCCTAATAGTTGTTTTATGCTGTAAATACATAGCAAATGTTTGGTTTACTTATATTATTTATGTTCAATACAAAGTTACGAAAGCGGCCATCATCAAACACGACGTTGTTTGTCTTTGTTTTAAATATGTAGCCATATACTTTGATTTTGTAATATTTGCACGCCTGACCTAGGGAATTCTGTCTTTGAATGCGCTCTTCCTTTCGACTCTATCAATGACGGAATTAGCAGGCTGGTGTATTCATATTTAATTTTACAATGTCATCGAACAAGTTACTAATACAGAACCACGTGTTTTCATTCTTTCTGACAATAATTTGCACGCCTCTTCTAAATGTATTAGAACACACACACACACACACACACACACACACACACACTATATATATATATATATATATATATATATATATATATATATATATATATTTATATATATATATATATATATATATATATATATATATATATATATATATATATATATATATATATATATATATATATATATATATATATATATTGCACGTTACTTAACGACTATTGCGATGTCTTTCACCACACGAAAAGCATGTTAAGGCTTAGTTTGATTTGGTGTTTATGGTTCATCAGCATAAGTTTGTTAATTAGTTCTGATGCAATTAGAGTGAAATGCCGTTGATAGGATTCGAAGCCATGCTCTACAGGTTGCGAGTCACGTTAAAAAGTAAGCCATAGTGACTCCCTAGTCTGTAAATGTGGACTCAGTACTCGTTATCATGTAATCTTTTTCATTTTTCTCTAGTTTGCTTCTTTCCTTTTTTTCTTCCTCCAAACAAGGATATAGTTAGATAAGCGGCAGCGGATCATGCCTATTTAGGTAAACAATTTGAGGATGGGGGGGGGGGAGGTCCATTACCATCTTTGAGCACTTTTTAAGATGCCAGTTTAATTGGATTAGGGAATGTCCAGAAGAAACACCGATAAGAACCAAAGACCCACATGAAACTGCTGGCAAACTCTGTCACATTGCCACGATTGTCAGGGTTGAGACTCAAACCCATTGGGGAAAGTGATGTGATGCAAGTGAACCGATAGGATACAAGTAATTTAGCCTAAGTTAAAGTATTCACTATATTTGAGCGTCAACAAAACGTGCAGTGAAAAGACAAAACCCACCACTAACGGTTTACGGTGTAATAAATTTTAAAATCCCATATACTTTGTAAATAGTAATGTAGATCCGTCGAAAAGGTTATTCAATTTAAACTGAAAACGTAGCAAAGAGAACGAAGTTTTATTTTATTTTTATCTTTTATGCGATAGGCATTTTTGTGTGACCTTTGCATCCCTTCTTGTTTACTCCGTTCATTTTGAGATATATGTTATTGAAGACATTGAATTATATCATTAAATCCATCGTTTATATTCTGAGATGAAGTACTTCTCTTCACTGCTCTGTAATACAACTTGAATCAAGCAGCAATTTGCCATTTTACTCGAAAATGGCACGAAGTGAATGGAACACAAGAGAGTTTGGTGCAATTATATCCTTACACATTTTCATATGCTGTTAAGCACAAACAAACTAACCTACCTACCAAATGACCAATAAATTAGCCAACCAATCAACATATTACGCATCACAAGTATCAGAAATATTTTCTTGGGAGACATTCACGAGAAAGAAAAACGCAGTAATTATGAAACTAATAGATGTGACACAGATACCTTCTATACAAGTGTATATAGGTTAGAATACGCAGTACCCAAAGAAATTCGACTGTGATCAGATCAGATCGTGATGCAGATCAGTACGTGTTTGTCTTTCGACTTTGTATAAGCTTTGATTAAATACCCAGGGTAAATTAGCAATATGTGTTATGCTACAACAACTGGACATCAATAGTACCGATGTGCAAGTTAAAGCTGGTCACTGGTCGCTAGCATATAAAGGTTATAGAACTTGTTTAATACAACGATACACACATTAGCTGTGTGTGTGTGCGTGCGTGTGCGTGTGTGTGTGTAATTAGGATTTTTAACGTAGCTTTAAAAAACTTCAGTCATGTCGCTACGATGTCTGCAGTGAGGCAGTTTATAGTGATGTCTAACACTGGGGCATCATGCAGCAGACGTGTAGCATCATGTCCCACCTAGTCACATTATCCTGATAACAGGCCGAACAGTCATAACACTAACCTCTTAATGCTGAGCGCCAAGCGAGGCAGCTGTTAGAATCATTTTTGTAAGTCTTTGGTATGCCTGGGATCGAACCTTTGACCTCCCGGTGACGCGGTCCACTATGTATTGATTAGTTTACGCATCATTCGATGTCTATTTATATGTTACGCAAACATTAGCTCTGTACTGATTTGTTTACACAGCAAAAGGTAGAGAAAGATAATTTTGTTGTATTGGTTTCTGGGAGGTTTTGTTTTGGTTTCGGATGGGTTGGGGGTGGAGGGGATTTTAAGTTTTGGTTAATACATTTAATTTTAACAATTAGGGCTTAACAATGCATCATTTAATTTTATAATAACCCATTTCATTTTAGAGTTGTACTATTAAATTGAATTGATTTAATTTCAGGATTCATTTCGATTGTATCGAGAAATAACACTAGGAAAGCATCTCTTGCTACCACAGAAGAATGCCCAATGCAAAGGTAATTTATTAAATCCATAAAAGTATTTGCTAACTGCAGGATCTGGAAGAGCAATATGTGGCTTTGATGTAATTCATTTGACTGCTCTACTAATTTTAGCATTTCTAGTTAAATAACAGTCTGTGGGTAACAAAAACTGATTAGCAAACTATTTTAACTTAACATTAGTGTTCATATTTTCGTTTGAGGAAATATGAGTATTTTCGAATATTTCAGTCGCATTTATGCAGAAAGAAACGGATGCACTGTAAATTAAGAATGCTTAATAGCAAGAAAGGTATTCAAAAATTACAAAACCTTTTGCGTGTACGTTTCTTAAATTAATTAAATGTATTCTTGTCTGAATATCTAACATATTAATCAGAATCGTATGTACACATTTAAAATGTATTCCGCATCTGACGTGTTCACTGATAAATTCATTTTACAATCTATGACATATCACTCAATTCGAAAGGCTTCATAGTAAGCAGCAAATGTTGGTTTTCATTTGAAACCTGTCATATTCTGAACAAAAATAAATCAGTTTAGACTAAATTAGCTTTAAATTTCGGTTGTACTACGTATGCATCCATTCAAATGGATAATGCAACAATAATTTAATTTAAATGAACATCTTTATAGACTGTTCTCAAGCTAGGTCACTTGCTAAACCTTTTAACTTCATACCTCGTAACTTTATATGTAGAGAAAGCAAATGTGATGTTGGTTCTACACAAGATGACATATACTTGACATATTACCAAGTTCTAAGGAGTTCCAATTAAAACTCACAATTACTAATAGACACAGCGGTGTGATATTTTTTAATAAATATTTTCCCGAGACTAAAAATCAATTTATTTTAATTGTTCCATCATCAGTAAAATCCATTAACTGCTTTCCAATATGGCCGTCAATGACCCCAACCGAAAAGGTCTATACCGCCAATTATTAAACTGACAATAATTGACGCATGTCGCATTACTAAATGCTTAAGGCATCTACAATTTACAGTATCTTGTAGTTCATAAACTTATTAATATTCTGTGTTCATGGAAATCAATCATGACTAATATATATATAAATTCAGAGCAGACTGTGTTCTACTGTGGACAATTTATGCCATTTTAGTGCCCTCGACAGTTCATTTGATTTAGAGCGTTGAGACAGCGATTGCCTCAGAATACTTTTTCCAGGTTTGCCATTTTTTTAAAAAGCTGATTACAGTCTCGATTCTTACATCTTTCATAACATATTGCGGCTACACTACAGTTATGTGATATGTATTATTCACTATAATATATTATTATTCACTATATTCACTATAAGCACACAGTCTCGTGTGTTAGATGATACAGAATGCATAAAAAGAGTACATTGCATGACTATATGACACACCAGTCAGTATACATGTTGTACGTTTAGAGACCAGTAAAACATTATTTCCTCATATTATATCAATGTATCATGACATGTTTCACAAAAACCTTGACAAAACTAACTAAACTTTCGCAAATAGCAAGAAAAGTCAAAAGCACTCTGATTGACATCCTCGCTGAAAGAGAATGTGCCGAGCTCCACGATCGTGCATATATACAGAATACCTGAAAACGGTATCAATTAGTTCAATTTTGTGAAGAAGTGCTAGTATCTGAAACACCTGGATACTCTGAATTTGCGATCTGAATGCAATCACATTTTTCTTTATAATTTCATATGATCATGAATATTGACACAATACTAATTGTACCACATTAATGAATGAATTCTTTAAACAGTGTTATTTCCTAAATGTATCCATTGATCGTTAATGTTTGAAAGAATATACCACGTTCAAGACTAGGAAAAACGCTGGTGCTTGCTTACGAATATGAGCATGTATTCCGCCTGAGATTCCTTGAATCTAAGCAATTTAAAATGGTGACTTTTCTCTTATTCTGCTTCCGAGGAGGTCTGAATGCCACAATACTATTCAAACAGATGAACAATATTTGTTGAACATTGATTTATAGGAGAGAGCCGACCAACTCTTCAACTTTATTGAAACTGATGCCACAGAGAAAGCTGTTGCTATTCTCGAAGAGAATGTGGATTTCTCTGTTATCAAGGTAAATATTTCTTACTTGGGGTAAAATGTTGATTGTTATGTATCGTGTTCTGCATGGAGCATACAATACAATCATTTAGAAGTAAATGCGCGAGTCATGGAAAAAATACTTCTTTGATATTATTAGATGATCTCTCTCTCTCTCTCTCTCTCTCTCTCTCTCTCTCTCTCTCTCTCTCTCTCTCTCTCTCTCTCTTAATAAAACATTTTACACGTCGATGTGGTATCTATATCGCTCAAGCCCCCAGTTTTGACATGGTTGAAACCACGCAACCCACTTATGTTCAAACGTATTTTATCTTTCTAACATATTAGTAAAGATCTCCTGTAGGATGTCGTCGAAAGGTTGTGTATACATAGATAAGCTGTAAATAATTCACTTCTACAAGCTTACATAATTTAAAACCTAAGGATTAGTATCACCAGCTCTAGCTGAATCTTGCATAAACACGATCTCTAAAGTCAATGCTTGCAATTAAAATTAAAGGTTCTCGAAATAGCTGAATATCAGTAGTACTAGGATATTCTTAATCTCCATTTAAATGGCATCTATTTTGGGCGCAGAATATGCATCAATTTAGGATAAGAAAATTGAACACAAGGACCGGAATAATGCTCTGTCATCTGTCTGACACAACATTTCTGAGGGTGTAATTTACTATCTAACACAGATACAGAATGAAGGATTCTTTGTCCTCACATTCTTGAACGAAACATGAGGATCTATGTCTAAATGGTATCTTGTGACAAATGATACAATTTTAAAACAGTAAGAACCTCATTTAAAATGTACAATTGTTTAGTAGAAGGGTACAAGTTAGGCGTACTCTAAATATAAACACACCGTTTTAAGAACATTGCCAGAGACGGTCCAGAAAAGGGCAATAAACCAGTCTGACTGCGTACTCAATATAGCATGAATGATGAAAGAAATGTAAATAGGAGGCCAATAGATAAATAAAAAACATAAAATAAATAAATAAATTCATACACTTTCCCTGAGAACAAACGAGACAGATAAAAAGGAAAGTAAACAGCTATAATCTAATTTTCCCCCTTTTATAACCAAGAATAAAAAGGGGACTTAAACAGGTTTTTACAATAACAGTTTTTTTTATACTAGGACTTCATAATGAACACCTGTAGCTAGGTCGATCAGTGAAAAACGTTGAGGACGTAAATGTGTAGCAATTATTGTTTATGTTGATTATTATCACATAATGCACTAGTGGTTATTTAAATAGGAATGTACTTGCAATGTGATCGCAACAGGTCATGTAATAAAATGAAACAATGACATGATAAGGACAGAGAAATTCATATCTTTATTTAACAGTGGAAAAACACGATGTTACACACGTAGGAACGTGATATATTGAATGTCAGGCTGCACGTGAGGTTCCATCTATATAAGGTTGAAAGATAGGAAAGTATATGCCAGTACAAAATGAACAACACATTTAGTAGAATTTAGCATACGATTTTTATAATTAGCAAATAATGACTATTGATTTTTAGAGGTACGTATTTTCAATTTGTCAACATTAAGTTCAATTAACACAATATAAAAATGTCTAATGTAGGTCAGAGAAATCAAATGAACTTACAAACTAAAGGTACTCTAGACTTAAAACAATAATTGAGTTAATGCATTTTGAAACGCATACATTAATATTGTAAGTAACAAATCTTTCATTTCACTACCAGAATGGATATAATTTGATACATCTTGCCGCCAGGTGTGGAATGAAAGTCATCGTTGAAAAGCTTATCAGGAAAGGAATGTCGGCCAGCTCAACAAACGAGGTAGAATGTTGAAGATAATGATGACACTAATCCATTATGCTATAATATAGACAGTTTGTATTTAATATGCAAACATTATTTATTCTAATATGTGGCATGTACATTAACACAGTTTAATAGAGTCGAAGATATAACACTTAATGGTGCTTGAATCTAATTTAGTAGATGTATTTAGCAGCATTTTTTCCCCACTAATGATCAAGTAATTTTGAAGAAAACTCGAATATAGATGAATAGAAAAAATAACAATTGTTTTATCATTTATTACTGATTTTCTTGCAGAGTGGAAACAGTGCCATGCATTACGCAGCACGTGAAGGGCACATTGAAATAGTTGAACTTCTAATCGATAATGGAACTGACGCCAATATCGACAATAAGGTAGACACATAGAGACTTAAAGACAAATGTGTCAAGTGCATATATGCAAAACCTGAACTTATATATATATCTTGATGTACCACAATGATACTAATCCAGATAATGTATTGGAATGATTTCTCAGTAAACAAAATGTGGTTTTTAATTCCAAAATGTCTATAAGCACTTTGTAATTCCAATGCGTAACGTAAAAAAAAAATTATTCTCACATTATATCTGAATACTATTGTAAATGATTCCACAGACTGATATTAAAACAGGAATGAATAACGGTGTACCAAGTCCTCGTTATATACGTTCTCACTTGACATATGTTGCGATAGAATGTTCTGGGAAAGTAACTATTTGCATGGAAAATTCCACTATAGTTTGAACTCAGATTCTGTTAAACAGTTTGCTAACCATTTCCAATGATGACAAAAGTAATATGTGCAAAAGTCCATTCACATCCATCAATCACGGACAAATATTATGTATGCAATATAGAGACACATAATTCCAGCATTTAAGATAGGAAAATTATATGGTCATGTATACTAAGTGCCACTGTTCATGATCTTGACATCACGATATTTACATTTCAAAAAAGGAGATACATGCATGCGTAAAATGTGTGATTTTAATGGTTATGTGATTAATTTATGATTGCTCAGAAATTATAATGCAATGATGGAGAGAGGGGGGTCGATGTTTTTTTTTCTTTTATTTTGGTGGTTTTTCCCGAGAAAAGATATAAATATCTAAATAAAATACAATTCAATGAATACTGGACTGCTAAGTCCCATTATCCATGAAATTCGGCCTGTACATTACATTATTGTATGATACCATAACTCCGGTACCTTCACAGACTAAATATAGTCTTCCATACTTCAAGAGCAGATATTCTCATAGAGGCATATTAGCGGTTTTTCATGTTATAACAAACGAAAAATGGAGAACTGCTTTTGTTTGTTTTAATTTTAACGGCTAACCAGCACTTTTAGGCTATTTAGCGCCATACAATAGGTTAGATCTTTGAAAATAAGAAAGGTTTAACATCGACCAGCGATATAAAAAACCATAATTGTTAAATATAAAATGGTAAAATGATGGTAACAGGAAAATATGAAGCTTCCCAATCTACGGGAGATGTAAATGGTGTATGTTGATGATAAGATGTTGTAAATAAGAGGTGGTATTTGCATTAGATAAAAATGTTCTAGGTGATGGCATACAAGTTATAGTTTAAAATAGAGATTTACTTCCTTCAGAAAATCTAAAATACAAGTGATTTGTATAGTATCAACAATGTACATTATAGTATTTATCACGCGTAGGTTGCAGGTCGGAACACTCGGTCATAAAGTGCTTAACAGTGAATGGTTGCAAGAAACGCACTCTGGTGGATCTTCACCTTTTAGAATGTGGGAGTGGGTAATGTATGTATGACCGATTCTGATTCTTGCAATGACAACCTCCTCCCTACGGATATTTCTGTAGGAAGGAGTCCATTCTCCCAGGGTTTGTTTGATGGCATGAAGTTTGTTATTGACTGCATCATCCCATGACGCCTGCCACTTCTGACGTAGGTACTTTTTGATACAAGGTTTAAAATCAGTAAACGGTAATTTAAAATCCGATGGTTCTTTGGATAGAGCCATCTTAGCAGCCCGGTCTGCTTCTTCATAACCTCTAATACCAATATGGCTAGGTAGCCAACAATATACAATATTGTAGGAGGTACCAAGCTCCGAGTTTTTGACGAGAATATCGACTAATAATGGATTATCCAGTTTTCTATGGTGTAGTGACTGAAGTACTGATAATGAGTCACAGAAGATAATATTATTTAAAATGCGTTTTTGTTCGATAAATTTCAGAGCAAGGTCTATTGCTCTGAGTTCCGCTGAAAATATGGACGCATCGTTTGGCAAACGCACTTTGGTTATGTGTTTGCCACTAACGAAGGCTGCAGCAGCCTTTTCATCAACCTTTGATCCATCAGTATAAAGTTTAGTGTAAACTGTAAAATCGTAGAGAAGTTCATAATAAGAGTTCAGGAATATGGAAGGGTTTATCTCAGATTTATTCCCATCGTGTAACGTAAAACTCACTTTGGGTTTCTTAAGTAGCCAAGGTGTTGTTTTCGAGACAAACGTTTTCTGAACTGTAGAGATATTAATTTTGATATTGTCAAGGCTGGATGATGTTCTGATGCCAAATGAAGGTATGGCATTTAGGTTATTTCCATAGAAAGTTCTGTATTTTGGTTGAAAAACAGCCGAAAAAGCAGGGTTCAGAGGGTTTGATCTTAACTTCGGAGCGTATTGTGCAGAAAGCATTTCTCTGCGGTATGATAAACGTGGTTCATTCGCTTCCGCGAGAAGGCTTTCGCATGGAGATGTCTTAAATGTTCCTAAAGCGAGTCTTTTTCCCTGATGATGAATTAGGTCAAGCATTTTCAAATAGGACTTCCTAGCTGAACCATAAACAGTGCATCCACAGTCTAGAATGAAGCGGATAAATGTTCTATACAAATTGAGGAGGACCTTTTTATCAGTACCCCAGTCAGTGTGCGCAATTACTGTAAGTTAATTTAATGCTTTTAAATTCTTGATGTGTGGTACAAAAGTCAGTTCTCTGTCAAAGACAATAACCAAAACTTTGTTTCTTCAACAACTGGAATAAGTGTTCCATCCAGCGTGAGTCTAGGGTCATCATGATGTCTTCGCAAGAGACAGAAATGCATGCATATGTTTTCGATTTAGAAAATTTGAAACCGTAATTACTGGCCCAATTTTGGATCTTATTGATATTTTGTTGGAGTTGCCTTTCAATTGTATGCATGTGCTTTGATCGATAACAAATTAAAAAGTCGTCTGCATATATAGATCAATCCACACCGGGAGCTAAGCACTTGGTGATGCTATTGATTTTGATATTAAATAGCGTCACAGATAAAATACTGCCCTGGGGCACACCCGTCTCTTGCTGGTGCATATCAGAGAGGGTAGAGCCCACTCGTACTTTGAATTCTCTGTCGGAGAGAAAATTGGAAATGAAAGAGGGTAGTCGGCCTTTTAGACCCAGATCGTGCAGGTCATTTAGTATCCTGTACTTCCATGTTGTGTCATAGGCCTTTTCTAAATCAAAGAAGACTGCTACTAAATGTTCCTTCTTGATAAATGCATCGCGAAAAAATGTTTCCAGTCTAACCAGATGATCGTTAGTACTACGACCAGAAAGGAAGCCACTTTGGAAAGGAGATATTAAATTGTTACTTTCCATGTACCATACAAGCCGAGAATTAATCATTCGTTCCATTGTTTTGCATACGCAGCTTGTCAGTGCAATGGGCCGATAGCTGTTAGGATCTTCATTATCTTTGCCTGGTTTGGGAATCGGTATCACTGTTGCTTCTTTCCAGCTCTTAGGTACATTACCAGCAATCCATAAATCATTAAAGATTTTAAGAAGTAATGTCAGAGAAGATTCTGGGAGGTGTTTCAAGAACTGGTAATGTACTTTGTCAGGCCCAGCGGATGTATCATGGGCCTTGTCTAATGCCTCCCTAAGCTCCAATAAAGAAAACAGCTGGTTATAGTTTTCAGTGTTGTTCGATGTAAATGTTAAACGTGACTTTTCTTTTTGAGATTTTAATCTTCTAAAGGCATCTAAATAATTAGATGATGATGGGTTTTTCGATAAACTATCGGCAAGAATATTTGCTATGTCACGTTTCGAACTGAAATTGCTATTGTTTGTTTTCAGGTGTCGAATAGAATTGTGTTTCCTCTTTCCATTTATTTTTCGAATGGTATCCCAAACTTATTTCATTGAGGAACGAGAGTTTAAAGAAGAAATATATTTCTTCCAGGATGCACGTTTACATTTTGTGATTGTGCGTCGAGTTTTTGCCCGGGCAATACGATATTTGTTTAAATGTTCGGGCGTTGGACGATTGTTGAATGTTTTTAATGCTTCTCGGCGTTATCTAATGGCTTCTTTGCATTCCTTGGTTACCCAAGGCTTTTGCGATCTCTTTCTGTTCGTTGAGGGCTTGGGAATAGATTCATCTGCAATTGAAATTAGAAATGAGGTAAAGTGCTGTATAGGATTAACAGCGTTTAATACTGTATCATTATTTAGTCTAGTTTTACATAGTGTTGCAAACATAGCCCAGTCGGCCTTTTTATATTCCATTGTGGAATTGCGTCATCAATTTTAGAGTTATTTTCAAGAGTGATTGGAAAGTGATCACTGCTGTGAAGGTCATCAGCGACCTTCCATTCATAGTCAAAAAGCAGTGAGGGAGAGCAAATTGTCAAATCTATGCATGTGTACGTACCCGTTCCTGGGTGTAAATATGTTGGTGAGTTAGTGTTATATAGACACAGATCGTATCTAGAAATAAAATCTTCTACTTTATGGCCTCTGTCGTTTATGTGATTTGATCCCCATAAAATGTTATGGGCATTAAAATCCCCGAGTAAAACGAAGGGCGCGGGAAGTTGTTCAACAAGATTGTCTAATTCCTTTTGTACTAGGTTGGTGTTTGGTGGTAAGTAAATGGAACAAAAAGTAGTCACTCGATGTAGAGTGACACTTGCTGCAATAGCTTGTAAATTTGTATTTAAAGGAATGAGTCTGTGAGGGGCTGTATTGTTCACAGCAATAGAGCCTCCTCCTGAGGCCCTGTCAGCGTTTTGACAGTACGCGTTAAACAGGGAAACGTTTTTAAAATTAATTGTATCTGTCTCTTTCAGGAATGTTTCCTGTAAACACAGTACAACAGGATAGTGTTCATTTAAAAGCAAAAGAATATCATTGTAGTTAGCTTTAAGTCCTCAAAAATTCCATTGTATGATAGTGTTCTTCATTATAATTTTATGCTGAAGATTCTGGAGCTAGGTTAGACTATACGCGGAAGAAGTATGTGTTGTTATTTGTCTGGAGGAAGTACGGGAGTATATTTAGTTTTACTAGGTTTGTAGCTACTCTGAGTAAATGGAGCAGTTTCTTCTGCATCCATGCTCTCAACGTCTCCAAACCTGTCATAAAGTTTAATGGGGTCATCTGACCCCTTTTGCTGCTTATTTGTTTGTGCTTTGTGTTTCTGTTTTGGTGGTGGATTATTATTAAATGTTGTCTGAGTTGATGTTGTGCTTTTATGTGGCTTATAATTAGGGATATTGGCACTTGTGGTTGAAATCGGGCTGATCCGTCTGTATTTGCGCGTCCTTGATGATTTTTGGATTCTGTTTTACGACTGTGGAGAAGGATGAGCCAGGAAGAGATGTTTTTGCCTGGACAAGTTTTCTGGCCTCTGGGTAGGAAATGTTCGAGGTAAACTTTAACTTCTGAATTTCCTTCTCCTGTTTCCATGTATCACAATCCTTGGAACTGGCGTGATGTTCCTTTTCCACAGTTGACACAATGCGGAGTTGCTCTACAATCAGCCTCCTGATGAAAGTGGTCTCCGCATCGGCCACATACCTGACTCTGGAACATTGGTCCTCATGATGGCCGTATTTTTTGACATTTATAGCATCGAAGGGGGGTTGGTATATAGATCTCGACCTTTACTTGCAAAAACCCAACCTTGACCACTTTGGGCACTATCGGTTTATTAAAGGTGATAACAAATGTGTTGGTGTGCTGCAGAATGTTATTACATTTAACATGTATTCTACGCACTGCAGTGACACTTTCATGATATCTGTGTCGGTGACTCCGGCCAAGTCACGACAGCGCATTACGCCTTTGGACGAATTCAGTGTAGTGTGGGCGAATGAGGTCACTGGAATATCAATGTCTTAATTTTCATGATATTATTTATTTGACCCTTTCGCCCACACTCAATCAGAAGGCAACCCGATTTGAGTTTTGTGACACTTTTTGGTGTGCCAATTGATCCCGAAATGGTTTTCTCGATAACAAACGGAGATAAAGCTGAAAGCGGTTTAGTATCATCCTTAAACTGAATAACCATGAAGCGTGGAAATGATTCCACGCCACATGTTTCTTCATCCGATTCAGACAGTGGTTTGGTACGTTTATTGTTGATTTCTTTTATTTTATTTGCCATGATCAAGAGTTAAAATATCAGCACCCATGCTCCCCACCCACCACGGAGCCCAACAAGGGGACACTTTTTAAGTGCCAGGGATACACAGATGCCATACTCGTTAGATAAAATTACCTGGGATTGACTCATAAAGCTTCCTTCTAGGGTCGGCAAAATTACCTCCCGATTGACCCGTTGAGCCACCGCCTTCTAGGAAGTCTTCTAAAACTTGGGAAAGTGAAAGCTAAAGGAAAAGAATATAGGGGCAACGGTGGTATCAAGAGAGATACAAAAAAGAAAGAGAAGATGAATAAGTAATACAAAAGACCTCCTAGGACTCGGCGTGACCAGCCGATTTGTCGAGACCGGGCCCATCTCGACCACCCGTCTAAGAGAAGTAGAGGCCAAAGTAGTGTGTTGCAACTAACAGGATCCTTTCCTCCTCCTACACGTGTCGCAACCCCCGGCAAACAGGTTGCCTCTACTTAGTCGCCTTTTACGACACGTGGTGAGGCACGTCGGGCCAATTTTACAACCCCGTACCCGCAGGGGGAAAGAGAACTGCTCTAACACACACACACACACACACACACACACACACACACACACACACAAGTAGAGATGGGAGATTTGGATATCTGAAAGCTGCGAACTTGTCAATGAACACGAGTCGACTTGCTTTCTGTGTTAAGTCAGAAATTCCCATTTGGAATTAGCCAATTTGTTTCGCTTTTCTATTTTATCAATCTTTATTGTGCAGGTTGATGGAGAGATATATGTTGTGGCGAGTAGGTTGGGTGATTAGTTGTTTGAGCTGTATGCATTACGAAAATTAGTTAGGAGAAACCTTACCAAGATGGCGTTTCGTACCACTGTCGTACTCAAGAGACTATTCCAAAATTTGTTCAAACAATATAGACATATATACCTTGATCGATTTTTAAAACATTTATATGTATATAACTGCAACTCGTTAGCATTTGAATCAAGTCTACAATAATGTAAATCGTGCATGTTCATGAGTTTACTTGTGACGTGTAATTTCCGCCACGTCTAATCTGGTTCGCCAGTTGTATTATAAAGCATCTTGTCATCGTCTCCACAAAAAGTCACCGAGGAAAGACATAACATATATTTCTTCAAAGATTTTAAACGTTTTACACTTTTCTTTGCTATATTTCTATACAAAATGAAATGCAAATGCTTTGTATCACTAACCAATGAGACTATCTGTGGGCGGAGCTTACATTTATCCATCACTGGTGCCGATGGTTCCAAAATTTTTGACAGTAGTCAGGGCTAAATTAATTTATATTTTCGGTTCATACAAGTATAAACTAAAGAAACTCAAAATGGACAGGTCAGTAAATATTGATAATAATAATAATAATAATAATAATAATAATAATAATAATAATAATAATAATAATAAAATAAAGTTATGTATCCACTTTTCATCATTCCAAAGAATCTTCGAGAAGTTATACACCAGTTAATTTTTTAGGAAGGAAACACTGCATTACACATTGCTGCAAAGTTTCATTACATGCATGTGGTTGAGAGGATGATAACCCTTGGAATGAATGTCAACCACCAAAATGGCGTAAGTACAATTATTCATATGAATTTCATATCCTGGTTTTAAAGCAATCCATTTGTGAAGTCAGTCCAATTGATTGCATAACGTTTTAAATTGATCTTATGCTACAATCCACTGTACTTTAAATTGAAGAAAAGCAACAACAAAGCACATAAAAATAGAAATTTATTCAAGCGAATGTAGGTTATATGCCTATTTCTTCACCTAAACCTAGATTAAACATTGATAGAGTGCTCAATTCACACTCCAAGAGTTGCGAGTTAAATACTCATTTTGGCCAGTCCGGTCAGCCGTCTTAGTGTATTCTTGTGAAAAGCATTTTTTCCCGCTCATTCCCTCAGTATTTTACAGCCAGTTATGTCTTACAAAAGCCTTTAAAATCAACCTCCTGGGGCCATCTGTTGAACTACAACACGACTCAATGAGCGTTTAGAAAAATGCTTAAAAAACAAGATTCCTTACAATATTAACATATGTATCTATAGATGTGTCAATTATGCAGTCTCTAGTTCAGTGGATTATATGTTTAATTTCAAATTATTACGAAGTGTTTGGAGCAAACACCTTTGATGTATTTCTTTTTCCAGAAAGGAGAGACGCCATTACATATAGCTGTTATGCACAATAGACAGGAAGCTATGGAGGCACTCCTAATGAACGGAGCCAATCCGGCCTTGAAGGATAAAGTATATGGAAATTTTCTACTTATCAAGAATGTTTGCATTTTATACAAATATGATTCCACCTATACAAATAAGAAACTTGTTTATGTGCTTGAATTTCGATTTTACAAAATTATGGACGTACAGCATATACCGAAATGAGCGCGTTTCCTGTAACTCAGTATTCATTAAATCTCTTCCATAAACTGAACCACACTCCACACAGCTCACACTATTACACATCTGTTTTACGCTGAGAGAGAGAGAGAGAGAGAGAGAGAGAGAGAGAGAGAGAGAGAGAGAGAGAGAGAGAGAGAGAGAGAGAGAGAGAGTCACCACTGATACTTGTTACTTTGTATTTGTGCATAGTCTGGAAAAACGCCCGAGGCATATGCCAAAGACCCTAACCTGGCTCATCAGTTTAGAACATACAGCGCGTTGCCAGTCGCCATGCAATCAGGGTGGGTATATTTAAACTGCTTTTTGTAAAATTGTTTGTGTACTATATCATATCGTTGTTTCTTTGATACGAGCGTTACATCGTTTTCTTATACCTCAGTGTTTGTAAATGAGTTGTCACACTTGTTTCATGAATTGCTAAATAGACAGCTTAAATTCTTATAAGCAATAACATAAATAATTTAGTGAACAAATAGAGATACATATTTCAAAAAAAATTGTGTCAAATTCTGAACAAAAAAAATGGAATAAAAGCTTCGAAGAATATTCACTTTGTCCTTGAAAACCAACACCTAAAGTGGAAATGAACGCAAAAGACAAGTGAGTCAGGATGACTTTTCGAAGTCTTAAAGAAATAAAAAACATGTTCGTATTCTTTGGACGATGAATATATCAACTAGTGCGATCGAATCAGACATTAATTATAAGGCATCGTTTTTCAAATATTTCTTGGGTGGAGACGCAATTTTTGGAACTTGAAGGTTCTACCTGCCATGTACATGTTATATAATGCATTTGTAAGTAGAAGAACATTAACGTCCAGTTTAAAATATGATACTACTATTGTTATTTTTAGAAAAAAAGTTTATATCGGGACTCCTTTTGCAATAGTGCGTATCATTTTTTAAACTTACCTTGTCGTATGATCACATGCTATTTATGAAGATTGTTAAAATTGATTGTGGAAGCTATTGTAAATTATATATATACAGGAGCTGTAAGAAATGTATTACTTGTAGACGTAATTTAGTAGTTTAATAGTATGTACACAAAGTCACGTGATTTCCAGTTGTTATAATGATAGAGAATATAACATGAGTGTTCATCCACAAAAGATGTTTCCACTACAACTTCCACAACCGTTATTCACATTACTACTGGTTATTATTATTATTATTATTATTATTATTATTATTATTATTATTATTAATGTTTCTTTTGTTGTGTTGTTGCAGAAAACTAATATAAACAACATGTACAAATATGACGTTATTTCAGCAGTGTGAACTATTTAATGCGTTTATAATTTCAACGAAACCTACCGTCGAGTTTTCATCGCATCTGTTATTCTGTCATTTTTAATACCTTCCTTTTTAGAAAAAAACATCTTCGTTTTTTAACCAAATAATTGAATCACTATATTGGAATCAACATTTAGGATTTCATTACCATAAAGTCGATCCGTGGAAGATGTTTACTTATCAAATACATTTCCGGTCGCGAGCGAAAAAACACTTAAGTCAGCGTTAATGTTGGTTGTTCGTTTATTTGGCTGACTGGATGGTTGGTTGGTTGATTTATTGAGTTTTAAGAAAATCAAGTAAAGATTGATAGATATAAAGTCCTCAGCTAGGAGAATGTGTTTCGTGAACACCCCAGTAAATGCGTCCATAGATGGAAAACTCATCGAAAAGAAAAGACCTAGATTAATTTAAATTGTGGAAATAAATAAATTGCAACCAAGTAAATTGCTTTCATTTTTCTTAACCCTACCTCAAATTATTGTACCGACTTATTAACACTTATTACAGTCATCAAAATATACCGAGACGTATCACAAAGTGTCTGACCTTCAAACAGGATATTGTCCGAAGAGTATATTTAAGCCAGATTAGAAGAAACCTTTCAAAATGGTCTAATATAATGTCTGATAAAAAGAGAAGCAAGGCCCAGATTTCCTGAATTCATATTATAGTTTTGATTGGAAAATGAAAGATTTTTAAACTTTCTACTTAACTGAACTTCAGTAACTGTATTTCTTACATTTCAAATTAATTTAGCTGTCATATTAGCAAGGGTAATGGAACTGTTATTTACTTAATGGAATGAACTTGTAATAAATTAATGAAGTCAATCCCTTGTTTCAGTATATTGATCCTACTTTGTTCTTTATTTACCACACACATACGAACATAAATAATTTTCAATTTTTTCAATTTGTGCGATTCAACGGTAAGATCTTGTGTCTATAATTTGTACGTGAAAGCAAGACACGACTTGAGAATAATGAATTTTAAGCTTTTCTGTGGGTACTGCAATACCTGTAAAAACTTTCTGGAAGATCGAAGTCCTGTGATTTTTGCAATCGTTGCACAGTTATGCCAAATAGTTTAAATATCTTTGTGTATGACTTGACTTTGATCCAAATGTTTGTACATGCAGATGCATAGTTGCAGAAGAGATCCAGATTTGTCCCAAAACCGCAAAGATGCCTCTTCTTATGGAACTCGCTGGGGTTACTATTTCGAATCTGGAGACAAAGGCGGACCTTCCACTCTTACTGTACTGTAGGCGGGAAAAGCCAGGGAACAGCTCAGTTAAATTTCTCTTGGAGATGGGAGACGAAATCGTCAGCGACATCTTCCACATCAGAGTGAATGATTGTGAAAACAACGTGAAACTCCAAGTAAAGATTCCATTATATGTCAAGATTTCTAAGAAGGAAGAAATAATTGTGAAGTTTCAGAACGGGGTTACGAATGAATTTCAAGAAATGGAGGAACATTTTGGTGTATGTTTCCAATATTGTTTTATGATTTTGATCTCTGTTCTATTTCTAGTTTTTGATATCATACATGTCCACAAGATTATCAGAATATAATGTTATAATATTATATTGAAATTAATCTTAAATTTGACAGGACCAAATTTAAGGTTTTAAGACTCCAAGTTGTGAACCCGGGAAAAAGCTTACCCACATGGACATTCCTTGGGGCAAGATAAGAGAGTGTAACCAAAACGTCGAATGCATATGTTATAGTACTGGCCTTGAAGATGAAACAAAACAACTTCAGATTTCTTCCTTTATGGTTTAAAGAAGTGAGTATTCCCAGAAAATGGTCCCATCCCAAAAGTTACAATGAAAATTCTAAAACCACTACCTAGGAACTTATCCCAAGTTCCAAGTTTGTCATTTGCCTGATTCTAGGTATGTTCCTGTACTTGCTTTGGATCACATTGAATTTGATGGCTACCCAAGCAGGAGTGTGAAAACTGTACTGATGATACTGCCCACACACTAGGTATATCAAATTTGGAATCAGTGTTTGTGTAGAGTAGTGTAATTTTGCACAAAGTCTTTCAATAGTATTGTGCTTGAAACTAGCCTTTCGGCTGTATATGTTGTACAATGTAACAGAACTTAAGAGTGTTGTTATTATTTCCTGAAGATCAAGGTTAAATATTAAGGTTACGTTTTCTTTAAATGTGATCTTTGTAATTCTGAATCTGATACAGTATTGGCATGAACATCTGGCAAACCTTTACAGATACGTAATGCACGGGTGTCACATTTGTCACTTTCATGGTTACCATTTAAAGGTCAGAGGTGGAGATCACTATATTTGTTTGGAGCTGTAGCATGCAAAAGTCTTAGCATTAAACTTGGAATAGCAGTACATCACGACTTAATTTGTCACTTGGCGCCCTCGTGGATCAATATGTATAAGACTACGTCTTGCGTTTCTGGTCAATATATTTTTGTGTGTATCCAATCTGTCACCCAGAAGCTGTTGTTACATATAAAAGGTATTAAAAGTGTCATTTCTATTTATGTTTTCGCCAATGTTTTGATCATAGATCGACATTAACTAGGTTCATGTCGAGTCTAACCTTTACATTCTCTAAGATAATGAGAAGAAACTGGGTATATTCATGTATGTAGATCAAAGGTCATGTCTCATCTGTCTTTTATGATCCATTTTTAAGGTAGATGCATTTCTGCATGGCCAGGCTATTTCAGAAATTGCTTAAATAATGAAAATAAAATATTTTTGGATGGTGTATGTTGTTCCACACTTAAGATCTTCTCTGCAAAAGGTAGGGAAAAAGTCATCTCAAGGTACTTACTTGTGATGTTACTGTTACTTTAATGAAACATTGTACAATTGTACATCTTGACTTACTGTGAATTTCATAGCTTATCTTGATCTGCATAAAGCTCTTGCCAAATCTTGAATTAAAACGTAATCATGTCACATCTGCGGTAAAATGACAATTTAAGGGCATACAATAATATCACTTCCGTTCAAACTTCTGTTTCGGTTGCTTGGCATTGCTGCCGCCTTTATTATTATTATTATTATTATTATTATTATTATTATTATTATTATTATTCACCATACTAGATTACATACTGCTGTCTACAACTGGACACGAATCCAGGTTCTAAGAAGGAGCTTGTGGTCCTGTCACGTCACAAAAAAGAAGAATACACTGTTGGCGCTGATGGGTCCAGTATCCATTCCAAAATTGATGAGAATTTCATCATTGACATACCACCTGGTACTTTCAAGGAAGACACAAAACTTGCAATGAAGGTAAGATGAAAGAATATGGATGACGATGACGGCGATGGCGATGATATTTGAGATGATGCCCATAGTGAGGACGATTACGACGATGACAAATGTGGTG
>JAQISU010001246.1:4369166-4551666 GCA_029339505.1 Unio delphinus | reverse complement strand
TTACAAGTATGCGCTAACCTTAGTTGATGTTGCTAGTCGATACAAACAAGCAGAACCGCTAAAAACAAAATCATCAACTGAAGTGGCTTCTGCGTTTGAAAGTATTTATCGGCGGGGTCCTCTGCATTGGCCAAATCTATTACAAGTTGATCCTGGCAAGGAATTTCAGGGTGTAGTGTTATCAACGATGAAGCATCATAATGTCGCCATCAGACGAGGACATACTGCACTACATCGCGATCAGGCAATTGTTGAACGATTTAATCGCACACTTGCTGAGCGGCTATTTGGATATCAATACGCGAAGGAATTTATTCAGGATAAACGATCTCGTGAATGGGTAAGAGATTACCAGGCGTAATTACCGCGTTGAATAATGAGATTACTCGAACAATTAATATGAAACTTAACAACGCGATTAAAAAAGTATATACCTGTAAAACCGCAAAAGGATTTTTCAAAACAACCAATACTCGGCAATGTCACTGTTAGATATTTATATGAACTAGGAGAGCTCGAAGGCGGCAAAAAAGAGCTACTGATCCTATTTGGAGTGTCACTATGCATAAAATATCTAGCATAACACAATCCACTTGTAGACCGCCAGTCTATAGGTTGGATTCAACTGCTCCTCAGCGAAGATTTACTCGTGAACGATTACAAGTGATACCCGAAGATACTTAATTACCGCCGCGTGGTCTTAACTAGCACCTCTGCGTCTGTTGCACTCAAGACAAGGCAGCATCACATTATCTCTGGTATGACCAATACTGCTATTTTTTCTGTCTACGGTAAATTGGCAGGGGTCTTTATCCGACCAACATCAATGCATTATACAATTGCAACTCGCACAGTGATTATTCTGTTGTTGTTTCAGTGTGATTATAAATTCGGCATCAATATCAAATTTTCTGTTATTTTTTTTGTCTTGTTGTTTATAACCAGAGAGTTTTTTTTCTGATTATATCATCGCTGACAATATCACTTATTGTAGTGTCGTATATTCTAGAACAACTCTTCGAAGTTTATTTATTCTTCGTACTCTGGACACTGCAAGATAAACTAAATTCGACCACTCGATGCGATTAACTATGATCGAAACAATTGTATCGGACATAGTCAACCCCGGCGAAGAATGTATCGTCGCTGCGTATCCTAGATTCCATGGGGATTTATCAGCACTCAATTCATCTTCGACGACATTGATATCAACTAACACAATATCATTTGATACGAGAATCTGCTTCTCTGTCTCTGACTTTGTGAGGCCTGGAATATCAACTTCGATATTTTGTCTTCGTGTATCCTTGGGTCTATAACACAGCGGCACTGACAGTGTTGCAAATTTTTTTTTGTGTGTTCAATAACTTCATCTAAAGTGTGTCTCAGACTATCTTTCTACTTGCCACTATCAAATAGTTTGGTCTCCACGCTTCCCAAAAGTCATTTAATGGTATTTCCGAAATTATTTCACGTGCTATTTCACACTGGATTCTATCCGGTTGTATTCTGATCAGTTTCTTGAACTCGCGTAATTGTTTATCAAGTGCTCTATGATAGGTATTAATTTCTTCATAATAGTCTACAAAATTCTTTAGCCAATTATGTGGGGATAAACCGATAAATGGTGGTGATTGACCATGATCGCCACACATTATCACTTTTGTATTCGCTAGCAATGAGCAATAGAGAAACCTTTGTAATACATCTAACGACACTGTGCATATCTCATCCCAATCATGATTTCAGGAATATATTCTCACCCATTCGATCAAGAGTCCATTCGTCACCTTTCCATCGAAAGAAACTATGATAAGTGCAAGCTATAATTCCTCGTTGTTTCATCTCTCTTGCAAGTCGTTGTGTTGGTGTTAGAACAATCATGTTTGATTTCCCTCGAAATAATTCAATCGCACGAGTCGTCTTCCCTGATCCACTACAGCCGTTTAAGTAACTGGTTTTATATCTACATATTGGATCGGATATCGATTAGATTAGATAGTTCTGATATCTGATTATTTTTCAAGTAATTGTTTTCAATTATAACATCTGCTGATTTGGAGTAATCACGCAATATTTCCTTTTTAATTGTCCATGATCCCCAACTCTCGTCTGAATTAGTGAATTCAGCCACTGCTTCTTTATGATTTACGTCTATATAAAATGAATCAGTGGCTACTCTAACTGCGGTGTCAGGAAATCTATTTATCATCGAAAGTAAATTAATAGAAGCATAAGCCAGCATAGATGACCTTAAGTAAGTATATTGAGGATTTTCTCCATCTGTGTAAGTAACAATTGTACCTAATTTGGTTCCATCGGACAAGAAAGCGTCTTTACGATTGACGTATATACCCCTAGATGTTACATTTGCGATTATAAAATCGTATTCAGCATCATCTATAATCAACCGCGAAGAATATCGTTTGTGGTCGTATTTTCCACCTTGTGTGAATTTACCAATTATTCTTCTACCGAAATCTTTTCGTGTTTATTTCTTACTTCAAACATTTATTTGGACCATTTCGCGATATATTCTTCGTCGAGATTGGGGAATTCGTTTTTGTTTTTGATGATTATACTATGTAGACTATCGGGTTGTGGTAACCAGATTTCAGTTTGTTTTCGATATGATATAATTGCTTCACTGACAATCAGCGATATCAGCATTTTAAAATCAATCATATACCGTAATAAACACTATTGGCATCCAGTGTTTTTCAGAGATGTGTCTACCGAACCAAACATAACAGGATGGATGAAGTCCTTTAGCTAATTCAAATGATATCACACGAGCGAATCCGGTTAAATCAAAATCGGGCAGTGGTCCATTAATCGCAACACGGGTCATCTCAAGTGTGGGGTGTCCAGATCTTTTGAAGTACTCAGAACACTCTCCATACCCAAGAAAACTCCCTGGATAAAACGCAATCATATCAACCGAAATGATGTTTTCAGGGTTGTATTTTGTATTCCATAATCCACCATGGTCGTATTAAACGCAGCTTGATTCGATATCTGAGAGAAATACTGCGCGTGTTGGTTTCCATAGATGTCTATTTCTCGTGAAATGAGCTGCAACTGACGGAATTGTAAAACAGTTTGTCAATAATTGTTCGTCGTAATCCGTTGAAAAACCACTAGCTAGTTTTTTCATCTCGTTGTGAAGGGCTTAAGTACGATAAAATTCGCCACTGGGTCTTAAAAATTGATCGAATTTACCCTCTTCGTTTTCAAAACTGCGAAGTAACCACACTGACACAGGATCGTTTTTACTTAATTCGTAAATAAAATCAAATAAATTTCCCGTGTAATATTTTATTGTTCTATCCCGCGGAAATATTGTTACCGCAGGTGTCCATGCATGTTCATTATGGTCAATAATTTTGATTGGAGCTCCATTTGATTTATATTTTGATTCGTGTAATACCTCTCCTGTTATCGTCATTACGGTTATTGAGAATCTTAATGATGTTTCTTATTTGGCTATATCTTGAATTGTTGCTCCGCTCTCCGTCACTGTTAATCCCCATTCATTTATTTTTTTGTGTCTTAGATTCGTCAATTTGTTTCCACACAACGCATTTGTAAAATGCTCTATTATTCGTTCTGCTACACAATTTATTCTTGACGAATATTTCATGGGTTTTAATTTTTCAATACTCGGTTTATCATTTATCGGATAGATCCCATAAACAACCGCGGTTACAGGATAGGATCTCTCGTGACACGGTTTGTCAATTCCAGTCAGAATTCCTGGTTTGGAATCCTGACTCACAGTGACGGTTTTCTTATTTTTCAGGATGGGTTCAAATTTGTCGCGTATAATTCAAGCGGACAATGAATTTCACTCTAAAAAAATACTTTTTCTTGTCAAGATGTGAGATTATCACTGCTACTCTTTCGTCGTTCATGGCAGCATCAACACTACCATCAATTCGAAATGTTGACCATTAGTGAGATGCTCCATCGCGCTTGAATTCATTAAAACAATCACGGATTCTACCCAACATGCTTTTATCACTTATTAGACTCTTTGGTACATCAGTGGAGACTCGATCGAGATTGAATTCAACATTTTTCCAAGGTGTAATTTTCGATAATCTCTCGAACTCCTCCATATTATAATTAAAACAAGTATTTAAATAAAGAATTTTTTATATAATGAATCATTGCAAATGGCTTATGATCAGTAACCGCTTGTAACAAATCATGCAGAAATGAATTTTGTGGCTATCATTTGCAAAGCGTACGTCGTGGGAGTTTTGGTCCCTGACCTTGCGTACGATGTGGAGTAGTTGTGCGGCGTAAGTCGCAGTTGTGTCACAATGGCGGTGGTAAGCGATTCAGAGAGTTAAAGCGCTATTATGATAAACGAATCAAAGATTCCCTCAAAAACTCCATCAATGACTCTGACTCTGTTCCTGACAGCGTCAATGACAAAATCATAATAACACCTCAAGATTACATTGATAGATTCTCAAATAATAATTAAACCAAATAAATAATTAGACAAATAATATTTCGTAAATAAATGAACCAAGAATTTCAACCACATCCTATGATCATTGATTATGGAGCATCTCGTGAAGGTATTGTCAGACACCGCAGGCTGAAGAAACAATTAGGATTTGATAATTATCTTGGATATCTTATGTTTGGTGCTGGAGGGAAAAAATATTACTGTCACAGAATCGTCTATAAGGTATTTAACGGATTGATCAAGGATGGTCTTGTTATTGATCATATCGATGGATGTCCGCAACATAACAGATTGGATAATTTATGAGCTATCACACAAAGTCAAAATAACAAATGGGGAGGGACTGGAAACACTCGAAAAAATGCGAAACCTATAAAATCATTTAATACAGAAAATAACGAAGAAAGAGTATTTCAATCAATGAATGAAGCTGGAAAGTATTTCGATATTTGTAGAGCCTCAGTACGAAAAGTAGCAGAAAATATAACTAAATCCGCTTTTTCTAAAAAATTTAAAAACAGAATTCAATTCAATTCGTTTACATCTAAATTATTATATGTAACACCAAGGGGAATAACACGTAGGGCTTGTGTGTATACGGTTTTGAAACAACGATAAATCTTTTGTTGTAGTCACGTATCTCAATCTGATTTTTTGATGACTCATAGTCCGACTGAATGGCTTTTCTGTGTTGGTTTGACTGGAAAATTTATAATTTTGTCTACGATTTTTAATTACAGTGACATCTACGATTTCCTTATATGATTGATATACGATTTTTATCTACAATTCGTTAAATTCTTTACGACGAATAAAGCAGTTTGGCTATATATAGTATTCAAAATTATAGACTTGCAGATTACGAATATTAGTGTAATCCATACACGGATGGGATCTCGTCTTGGAGCAAATCGTTCGAATCTCGTGGCAGGCATTATTGTCGACGGTACCGTTTGAAAGGTTTTTCTATATAATTGGGGGGCGCCAGCCCAAAGGGTACTTCGTGTACACCTCCCGTCATGTCAAATACGTGACGGTGTGATTTTTACACCCCGGGAAATTAAAATCTTGGCGGGAGGTTACAACAATAAATACTCGACATTGGAAATATGTAGTGTATGGGAGCCCCCAAAATAAACAGTAGCATGGATGCAAAAATCTCTATGTCACACTAGGTTAACCCCACAGGATGGTTCAGAATGAACTATCGGCTAAAAGAAATGGTCATAGGGATAGAGAAATTGTCAAAGAGAAAAAATCTCAAAGAAAAAAAGAAGAGAAAAAAAATCTCAAAGAAAAAGAACCCTCTGAAAGACACAAAGGCCAATTCACAAGAGCCCAGTGAATGATAACCGGTCATCATAGCTAATGTTTATTTTTGTTTTTGAAAATAAAATATAAATATATTAGATATATAATATTTCATATATGAATTTCGAAAATATGAATGTGATTATTAAAGAGATTTCATATTTGAAAAATGAAGGAATTCAATTGTCAGATTGTAATCAGATTCTTTCTGAATTTCAAGATAGTGATGATGATGATAGCGCTCGGAATAATATATATGTACTTCCAAGGGAGTATGGAGTGATCAAACGAATTCAACACGCAGTAAATAATTCCCTTGCATTCTGTAATGACATCAAGAAGTTTGTCCCATTATTCACTGCTGTCGAAAAGGTCAGAAGTGAATTGGGGAAGCAATATGAAATCAAACTCACAATTAACTCGAAAATCAAAACAATAAAAGAGATTATCCGCCAAAATTGAAAAATCCCCTTTGATTGCCTCAACACAGTGAATGAAATTCTCACCATGGATAATTCACACTCTAAACACACCATACCTGTTGCAAGTAGGAGTAATACAGGTACGGAACAGAAATTCTATAGACAGGTATGCTCTTACTCACTTAGAACTAAATTCTATAGACAGGTAATACAGTGTAATTTTTTTTTGCATGGTGATTTTTATCACTATGCGGAAGTATGAACACAGTGGCGGGGTGGGGTGGTGTGAGTTTTCACTTACAATTTAAATCGTACATTAATTTATACTTGTAGGTGATGCACTAACGACTAAATTAGCAAGAGAACGATTATCTGCGATTAAGAAGTTTATTCCAGTTCGTGATTCCGTTCGAAATAAGCTCCAAATGAGACAAGAATTTCAAAATGGTTTTACGACGGGAACGGAATAATTATTCAAACCAATAACCACTACAACGGGGAAAGTCGTATCGACCACTGAAAAAGTCATATGGGGAGATATTCCTGTGGAACAACGAGAGAAAAAACCCAGCCCTTCTTCCAATACTTGAAAAAAAAAGCAATGGAAACTAAACAAATACAAAAGTCTTTAAAAGCACTTCCTGGTGATATAATAGCTACTGCACGACTTCAGGAACAACAACAATAGGGTGATAGTATTGAAGAAGAAGAGGGTGATATTGAACAACCACAAATTGAAGAAAAAGAAGAAATTTTGAGAGAAAGAATACATTTACCTGAAGAGATATTTACGAAAGAAGCGCTGAATAACTTTAAAAATTCCACGGATGATGAATTAGCTGATTTTGCTGTTAATTCATTTCCCAAAAAAACGAGGGAGCAATATATAAATGATGGATATGAAGAAACTATAAAAACCGCTGACACCTGGTATAGAAAAATCTCTTTGGCAAAACACGGTGGATTTAGAACCTCGAAAGACAATAATAATTTTATTTCGTATATAAATGAAATAAAAAAAATAAGAAGTGGTCAACCACTATATGATCGGGACGAAGATGATGATGATGCACAATGTGCAACTGGTTATAATAGTGGAAAGGGATTTTCTCAAAGTGGAACTCCAAGGCGGGTTTCAGGTAGTGGTCTAGTTCGTTGTCCTAGTAATATTCTCGGGGACATAGCACGATTAGAAGTTCTCATAGGAGGAAAACAAGCTGGAAATAACTCACCGGAAGTAATTAATGAGGCAGCTGATATCTGCAGACAACTATTTGAGGGTGGTTTCATGCATATTGGTGTATATCGAGAGTTTATTGATGAGGTAGCGGACGGTTACCACAGTGATTAAATCACCACATTAGATAAATAGCATTTAAATAAGATGATCATACACTACAACCACAACGAACCAACCATGGTCTATGTAGTAAACTCACGATTACCAGTTTACAGAGCGTACTATGGAGATGGTCTCGGCAATGCCATTGCAGGGTTATTTGCAAGAATGACTCCCAAAATAGCACCAATCGCAAAACAATTATCAATGACAGCTATTGATGTTATTCGTGATAAGGGTATTAGAGCTGTTGGTGATATTGCCGGGAAAGCATTTTCCGCGGCTAAAGGAAAACTACTAGCGTTAGTTCGTCATTAGGACCACTACCATCAACGGAAATTATGCCTGCAAGTATTAGCAAAATAATAAACAACGCGGTGGAGCAGAATATAGCATCACGATAGGACACTCAGGGAAATATAATTGCAAATATGATAGCGGGACGTGGCTTGAAATCGCGAGCGAGATCACGATTTAGATCAAGAAATATATAATAATATGTTCAAATCGGCTTCTGACGCAGCGTTTGATATGGACGCTCCAATACCCAAGAATGATTCTATACGCGATTATCAGTATTATTCCTATAATGCAGTACAACCGGGTACCAGCAAATACTTTCTACCCTCTGAAGCGTTTATCGAAGTAGAAGGAGAACTAGTAACAAATGTTGCAGGTGATACACCATATGCAGATGATGAAAAAATCCGAGTTGGTTTTGTCAATAATGGTATCATGGTGCTATTTTAGAGTGCTAGATATATGATTGATGGAAGAGAAATCGAGTCTAATGAAGATGATGTTGATGTTACCACAACAATAGTGGGGTTGGCAAGATATTCTGATGATTTTACAAGAGCGGCAAGTCCATCTATGATGTTCTCTAACGATATCTCTGATCACGCTGATCACATTCCGTATGAAATAAGACAACCAAAAGATCGTGCTGGTGCTCCTAATGCTGATATCGAAAATATGATTATAAATACTAATCCTGATCACAACTTAGGGTTTGCAACACGTGTAGCAACGTTGCAAGGACAGCGTGGATCGACATTTTCATGCGCGATTCCAGTGCATCATATTTTCGGATTTTGCAAAAATGTTAGAAAAGTTATCTATGGAGCGAAGCATACAGTAGCACTCGTGAGAAAGAGTAGTGATACTGATGCAATCTGGCATGATGCTGGTGTTGCTGATGGTAAAGTCATTATATCAAAACTATTATCTTAATGGTATACTGACATGGCACCTGACATCAAAACGAGGTGTTTTAGCTCCGCGTCATAAATATTTGTTGCGTTACAGGGTAGAGCGCGATTGGGTTCACAAACACGCAGCCATATGATATTTGATCAATTGGGTGTTAATCAAGTTTCGTTGACGATAAACGGTCAAGAAGAACCAGCCGAGGATATACTACTTGATTACGAAACCAATCAAATAGCACGCGTGTATAATCGTTTGTTGTCATTTATGGGACGCGATAATAATGTAGATACCGGTCTGCAAATATCACAGTTGGATTTTAGAAAACTATATCCCATCTACCACTTTTCGTAGGAAGATCTTGACTTAACCAGACAATCCGTCGTTGACATACACTTTCGAGCTCGCGTAACCGCTCCTCCTGTTGCTGAAGGTTACAGAGCAGTTGCTGTCATTCTCAGTGATAAATTAATGCTACTCGAAGGTGTTAGTGGACGAATAAGAGTAGTTAATGCACCAGTAGAAAATATGTAGACAATTAGATCAATCTGTTATTAAATAAAATGTCATATAGTCATGTTAGTGTTACGTTAACTCCAGGTCAAATTAAAAAATTGCAATCGGAATCAGCTAAAAAAATGTGGAAAACGATATCGCTGAAGCACAATCAGATGTCTGGTGGTCAGAATAAACTGTCATTGACACCTCGTCAGATAAAGCACTTCAATGATGCCATCAAAGATAAAAAAGTGTTCAGGTCACTCTCTCTGCGGACGCGATCAAAAACATGATAAAATCGGGTGGTATATTCCCACTTCTCGTTGAGATTCCAGCGTTGATTGCGGCAGCGGCCCCAGTGGTAGAAAAAGCCGCCGCGCTAGGAGCCGTTGGTACAGCGGCAGGGATGGCACTAAAGAAAGCTACCGGACAGGGATACAAAAAAAAAAAGAAACGATCAGGAAAGGGTCTAAGACTACCAGGAACTCCTTATTCATGGTACAGAGGAAACGGCCTGAGACTAGGAACAGTTTACTAACAATAGTTCCAATGTCAAATTTTAATTTACTCGACGCTGCTAAAAAACTAGCGATATAAAACTTTAGAGGTGTTTTTATGAGAGATCAATTACCACAATAACCAAACAGCGTTGAAACCAGTATCATTAATCTCGATAATAGCACCGGACCTGGAACATACCCGACTGATCCGCGTGTGATTGCTTATTTCAATTCATGTTGGTTAGCGCCGCCTAAAGAATTTATGCGTTATATAAACCGCTTAAAAACTCTGGTATTACACGCTGCTAACACAGAAAATTAATGACCCACCAATATGCGGTATAGAAGTATTAAATGTCCTCAACGCTGTTTCATCATCGGGAAAACCACCCCATAAAACCGTACACGAATATACAAGTAATCGCTTTTTAGAGAGAAAGTATATAAAATGACATGATTGATATTTGGGGGAGATCTGTATCAAGCCTAAAAAAACCACCGCGGAAATATCTGCAACCGGTGATGTAAAAAATAATCGAAGATAAAATATCCGAGATGTTAATCCTCGCCAGTGTTGATCTCAATGAAATAGTTGTATTTCAAGATCGTCAGGGTAAATTGAAAACGAGTAATGTATCCCTTGATGATATTTTCACAAAACGACGCGACGCAGTAGAAGATACTGTCGCGTTGTTTTCCAAGGAGGGTAAACTAAAACCAGGTGTACTTGTTTCGACGCTCACAGATAAATTAGCAGCGCTCGGTGATAATTATTCATGAACGATAGAACTATTAAAAACTCTCGATGATAAATATGACGCTCAAGTAAATCAATTTGCGGGTTTACAAAAATCCGTCACTGAGGTTCAATACCCAGTTGCTAATTTCTTTGGCGTTCCACCGGTGACCACACCGAAGCTCACAGAGATAAAAACAACTATGTTAGAATTTGCAACACTTCAATCCAGATATGAAGACCATATAAAACAGTTTTCTACTTTTCGTAAAAACATCGTCGATAAATTTCTTGAAGTCTCATTTGATAAACTCGACATAAAACTCCCGGATATTAGAAAATCCATCGATGAGATGAAAAACACCATCGAGGCAATCAAAGATGATTTACCGAGGATGATAGAAACACTTGAAAAAACAAAGATTCTTCATGAGAAAACCAACAACGTAGTATACACGATTCAACACGGATCATTTACGTGGACACCACAAAATAACATATTAAATATTACCGCGACCGTCAAAGATATTTGTATCGATTAACACTAGTGTCACCGACTCAATTTAATATTTCATCAACGAGTTCATCTGGGTAGTATACACGATTCAACACGGATCATTTACGTGGACACCACAAAATAACATATTAAATATCACCGCGACCGTCAAAGGTATTTATCGATTAACACTAGTGTCACCGACTCAGTTTAATATTTCATCAACGAGTTCATCTGGGATCAACAATATGATATCAACGATCATCGACAAGGGAACAATTGAACAATTCACAATAATATACACTGCTAATAATTTGGCTAGGGTTTCAGTAACATGGTATGCGGAATTCGTAGCGGATTTAAGTAAACAACTTAATTGAATTCGCTGGCAAATTTAACACCAGCAATTTGAAATCTATTATAATAAATAAAATGTCATCATTGACAACGTCACAGCAGTATCGATATGACCAGGTCAGAGAATTTCAAACTAAACTCAAAACATTCACTGAGGAGTACCAAACAAAAATATAAAAAAATACCGACGAAGAATTACAGCAGTTGATGTTACCGTGTACTCGGTATCAGGTGTAATTACCTTAGCCGGTATAATACTATCCTCGGTAACAATGATTGCTCCGATAGCTGTTCCAATTTGTATATCAGCGGCGACAACAATAGCTGGAATTATTTCAATAATAACAAAAAAATATATCATCATGTAGCCAGCGTAAACTGCAGGATTACGTAATTAAGTTCCATGTTATGTCAACCGCATACTCCCAATTATCCTCGATGATATCGTCGTCACTCGATGACACATTATTATCCGATAGTGAGTTTTAACCGATGGTACGTGTTTATGATTCCGCGATGTCAAAATTAGAAAAAAAAACATGAGTATAATAACAATGGCAACATCGCAAGAACTATTTCAACGAATAGCGGAAAATACCACCCCGGTGAAAACAACCATGATCTCAATAACCTCAACGAATCCTGAATTCAGTGTGAATTTCCCTTCTGCGATTCCGGTGAAGGAAATAGCACTAGCAAAATTACGAGTATACCACAGTATACCAAATCAATAACGAAATACAACGCAGAATAAAATCCATTACTGGAAAAGAATCGAAAAGCGCAATAACGGTTCATGAACCAACTCTATCATCTGCCCTTGAGATTAACTCACCCGTGTATGCCTTAGATATCTATCAGAGTTCTATAAGAACCGTGTTAGGATGACCTGAAAATCCACCTCGACAAGAAACCGTTAATTTACCACCTGAACCGAAAAAATCTGATTATATTTCTGATAAGGAGGATTATTATGGTTATAATAAAGCACAATCGTCCATTTTTTTTTCTCCATATTTTTCCTCCTCCTCTTATAATACCCATATCCCCTCGTCCTGAATTAACATATATGTTACCGCTAGATACTATTTTTAATCGTTTAAGAGCGGTATCAGAAGCTCATAATACAGGATATCTTATAATAGACGAACCAAATGTTACCGGACAGTTCACAAAAATGAATAGCAGTTTTGAGCGAATTAAAAATAAACTTCTAACGGAAATTAATACAATTCCTCCCAACCGAAAGTATGTCATCAAGTACATGGAGATATGTAACAAAATTATCGCCGAAATGGAAGAATTTAATTTGCGAAATATTCAACTTATATTAGGTAATGATCACCCCCAAACGAGAACAGAATTTGCAAAGAAATATAATATACGCGTAGAGGATATTCCCACGTTTAAGTTTCCAGGATATAATGTCTAAATAAAATCTAGAAAATGTATTCAACAATGCACATACACTTCGTGCTTCGTTTACTTTAAACAAATCTCAGAAGTGAAATATTCTTTCTCGTTTTTCTTTTTTTTTTTCCGGTCTGACTTGGTTTCAGTTTCCTTCACCAAATCTTCTGGAGTTGCATAGGTATGGAGTTTTCTTCCTTGTGGAGGAGAGACAATATATGATAATAAGATACATCATTCATGTATTCAAATAATGTGGTAACCACCACGTGGCACCATCTTTGTTGATAACAGTATAGTCCTAAGGTACACATTTCTATCTTTTAAATAATTTATTTATTTCAAAGTAAAATATTAAATAGGTTTTCTGGATGACAAGTTTTAAGGTGACTTCTCTAACCATTTGGGGTGACTTTTCCAGATACGTTGGGGCGAATTCTCCCAGGGCGAGTTCTCAATAGGGCGAGTTCTTCCAGGGCGAGTTCTCAATGTGGCGAGTTCTCCTTATACCATTGATAATGCAATCAAACGTTCTATGAGTTGGCTGTGCTTGTATGCTTAAATTATTTCGACTGTCAGTGAAGATAGTGATGTGGATGACATTTCTCAAGTAGAATATTCAATTAACATCCATCCTTACATGATAGATTCGTGGGACAATGGCGCTGCTCTAGGGGTCTTTTGAGAAACATTCAAGCTTGAAATTTCTCTGCACAACCTGTCCCTTTGGAAATGTGAAGAAAAATAGCAACTTAATCTTCTGTCCGGAACTTCTATTATTCACACATTTTAGGGGATGTAGGGCACCGGACAGATACCCCCACCTTTTTGGAGAAACAGGAACACAATTTTCATGCATTTCTGTGTTCCTCCCGATATGTAGTTTTTATCATTATAAATATGTTTTATTCCCTTTTTAAAATTTTCATTTATGTAGTTAAATTTTGATGGGGTATTTTATCCTTAGTGTTTCTAAAGGGTTGATCATCCGAGTAGGTTTTATTCACCTAATACATACATACATACATACATACATACATACATACATACATACATACATACATACATACATACATACATACATACATACATGCATGCATGCATGCATACATACGTACGTACGTGCGTGCGTGCGTGCGTGCGTTCGCTTTTCATGCATGCATACATACATACATACATGCGTGCGTGCGTGCGTTCGCTTTTCATGCATGCATACATACATACATACATACATACATACATACATACATACATACATACATACATACATACATACATACATACATACTATTTCACACGGATGATTCTCAAGGCCATGTTCCACTTTGTATTTGTGTCTGTCATCTTGAGTTTGGAGACCACGACTCTATAAGAGGCTTATGGGCAAATCATTTTTCCATTTTATCATTACCTGACAATACCTATTTGTACGATAAGAATCATTACCAGATGGTCTTAGCAGAGGTTAAAAAACAGAGTATAGAAACCCATTCCCACTTTGATGAAGTTCTTGACAAAATTCCCACTAGAGAAGAAATCAGTAGTGCAATTAGTTCTCTCAGTAAAAATAAGGCATGTGGTCACGACGGTATTGTTGCCGAGCATTTACTGTTTGCGGACACTCAAAGCAGTGTACAGTTACTTGAAACTGTCTTCAAAAAAGTGTACGAGGCCGAGGAGTACCCATGCCATTTTAAACAAGGTTTAGTAATACCAATATTTAAAGGAGGGGGAAAAAGCAAATTAGATATGAATAACTACCGTGATATAACTATAGTTCCAGTGCTTCAGAAAATCCTAGAGCAAATTATATATAATAGACTACTTATATTTTCTAAGCACATTAATTTTCCAAATCCAATGCAACAAGGTTTTAGGAATAATTGTGGCAGTATCACTGCAGCATTTTGTATCAAAGAATCTATATGCTACTATATGGATAAAGATACTCCTGTCTATGCAACATTTCTTGATAATGCTAAGGCATTCAATACAGTCTGGCACAATGGGTTATTTTACAAGCTGTACAAACTTGGCATTAAAGGGAAGACGTGGCGCATCATGAAAGACTCGTTTAAGGGAGTAACTAGTTCTGTTTTATTTGCGGGCAAATTGTCCAAATATTTCAATATTAAGCAGGATGTAGGGCAGGGTCGTATCTTGTCCGCTTGGTTCTTTCTCGTTATGATAGACGATTTGATCACTGATTTAGATCACACTTTGCGAGGCCTAAATCTTGTCGATCTCCACCTGCCGTGTGTCTTATTAGCGGATGACACAACTGTAATGGCTAATTCGCATCATTCGATGCAGCATCTGCTCGATACAATCTCTAATTATGCGAAAAGGTGGAGATTGAAATATAACGCAGATAAAAGTTGCAGCATCCTCTTTACAAACAAAAGAAGAAATGATATCCCTGCTTTTCTATTCGACAAATCGCCAATTCCAGTAGTCAAAAGTAAGAAATATGCCGGCATACCTCTAACGTACAGCTTTAAACCTAACGATGCGATAAAAGAAGCATGCGATAAAGGTAAACACTTATTAAACTCTTTTTATTTTATTGGTATCAGAGACGGAGGAATGAACCCTCTAATAAGTATGAAAATCTGGAAAAGAATCATTCTACCTTCAGTCCTATATGGATGTGAATTATGGTCGAATATGACGAACACCAATATAGAAGAACTTGAGCTATGTCAGAGATATGCAGCGCGACGTATGCAAGCTTTCGATAAATATTCGCCCATAGAGGCTACGCGTAGTGCCTTAGGACTCTGGTCAATGGAAGCATACATTGATAAGATGAAATTGTGCTTTTTCAACCGGCTGTGTAGGGGCGATTGGACTCTTATCTGGAAAAAGATTTTCATTTTGCGTTTATGTCAGTACTTGACCAACCAATTAGACAGACGGGGTTTATAGCAGATATTGACAAAATATTCAAGAAATATGGTATGGGAAGTGTTCTCTTAGACTATGCAGTAAGAGTACAAACCGAAGGTAAACTTGTTTGGAATCGGAATATTATTGATAATATTCAAAACATCGAAGAATCTACCTGGAATACAGATATTGAACTAAGGAGCGATTTAATTCACTTCAGAAACATTCATTTGGACTTAAAACCAAGCAGTATATGGTTTCTTGGACGTAAATTTCCATCTATGTTATGGCCTCTCTCTGAAATAGTGAAACTATATATCATGCCTGTTGGAAAAGTTATGATATGTAAACTCTGTGGAAAAGAGACTAACGACAGAGCGAAACATCTTATCTTAGGTTGTGAAAAGCTCCTTGAAGAACGAAACGTCTTCTTTGAGTGGGTGATTGACACTTTAGAGGTGAGAGACGGGGTTAATTTATTTAATCAAGAAGACGATATACTATTGGAGACACTTCTTGGAAGCAGAGTAGATTGCTTGTCGTCTATCGACGATGATGTATGGGATAAACTCATGTTGGTAACGGCAAAAAGCATAACCTCATTTTACAATAAAATGCATTCCCTACTCTCAACCAACATGTCATAACATAACAGCAATAATAAGTAGTTAATTTAGATAAATAAATAAATTAATTTTAAAAAAAAAAACAAACAAAAACAAATATTCTGCTGTTGTCAAATTCCGCAATTTTGATGTATTACAGATCACGGAGATATAATGCTCTCTGGCTCATATAATACACGAGTGTCACCTTTTGCTATCTTTATTCCTTTGAGAAGGATTTCATGCTGTTCCTCATATATATGTATAAATGTGTGTATATGTGTGTATATATGTATGTGTAAATATGTGTTTGGGTGTGTAAATATATATGTATGTGTATGTGTGTACATTTATATATATGTGTGTGTGTATGTATGTATGTATGCATAAACATATATGTCATGTAGAAAGAACTACATTGATAATTACACTGGTATACGTTTCCAATTTGTTTCAATGATATTCTTTTGTGTTGTATTTCATGATTTTGTATTATCCTGAATTTGATTAATCTGATGTAATCTCTATTGAAGAGGAAATAAAGTCAGTCAGTCAGTCAGTCAGTCATACATACATACATACATACATACATACATACATACATACATACATACATACATACATACATATAAATTGCTTCTTTGTAGGGTAAGCCAACTATCTTCCAATTTGTTTCCAGTTTTCCTGTTTGGTGATTTGATCGTTAAAATTGGATCGTCCACTACTTTTAATTCCAGATATTTTTTATGTTCATTTTTTTTTTTATTTCTAATTTTGAACGAAGTACGGTGTACTATCTTTGTTTAGGGAAAAATAGGAGAAACTTATTGTTTTAATGCTTGTATTTTTTTCTGTATCGTTCTTCGCATTGTCTATTTATTTCATATTGAATTCGACTGTACTCTAGTGGGGGTTCATACCTTTTTTAAATTTAAATTGTACTTCTTCCGATGCGAGTTGGGTCGTCTCTTATTTATTTATTTAGTTCTTTAAAAGATTTTCCTAAATTATGTAAGGTATATGGGTTCTCTGTGCAGTACAGGAGCTCCCAGAGGTGGTATACAAGAATACTAAAGTATTCTATATGTTCCTTGTTTTTTTCCCTAATATATTAATTGGCAAGGCACATTCAGAAACACTTATCTTGTATATTTTATTCTAACAATTATCAAACTGAAAACGACTAGAATACGTTAATCGTCTCAAATTACGTCACATCCTGGTTTAATGGAAGTGAGCCAACAAATTCACTGCAGGGTCTTTCGGTTTGATCTCGCAAAACATGACAGTATTTTTATGAAATGTAAGTGCAAATAAAATAGATCCAAATAATAAAAAAATAGTCGGGATAGATTATATACACAAACTACTAAATATCCTTCTATTTACAATACAATTATGCAGGTCCGGGTATTTGTTCCCTTTAAGGTAACCAAAACCAAAACGTACCATACGCAGCAAGAATGTGTTGCAAAATAGTTTGCCTGTTACCCTATCTTATATATGTAGGCCATGTACAGTAACCCTCATAATCAGAAGTCTCAAACACGTGGCCCGCTGAAGGCAAAGTTGTATTATGTGGCCCGCATAATGATTGGCGTCACTAGAGGTCACGAGAGATAACAAAGGTGGGCCATCGAAATGCCTTTATGTGGCCCTTAGAGTGGGTTAGAGTGTCCGCCTCGGATGTGGGAGGTCACAAGTTTGACTCCTGGCTTTATGGGATTTGACTTTCAATGAAGTTTTGTTACAAAAGGTTTCGGAAAGCACTGAAAGAATACGATGAATTTTAGAATCAGCTGTAAGATTTAGTTCTACAGATGCCATGAGTTCAAGTATACAGTATTCTGTTGTTTTAATAAAAATAAAAAAAAAAGTATACAAGCCTTGTGCGCTCTGCAAATTGCGTTATGAATAAACGTTTTGTGCACAAATAAAAAAAAATTCGTAGATTTGTTACAATGTAATCTGTGACATTTTTGTACAGTGCGATGTTGGTTTTTATCCATATTTCAAGCGATGAATTGATATGGCTGAAATATTTTTCTCCAATCTGTTAAAACTAAACATTTCTCAGCTTCTGTTATGTTTACAACATTTAACTTACAGAAAGTAAATTTCAAATAAACGCTTAAATAATTGTGTCGAAAACGTCTGTAATTGCAGAAAAGCTTCAAGAATTGTTTCGAAAAAATGTGTGTACATTTTCTATAGTTTATAGAAGTGTGTCGAAAACTGGTCTGTAGTTGTGCTACAGTTTGAAAAAGTGTGTCGTAAACAGGTTGTTATGCGACAGTTTAACGGAGCAGGGGCCAGTGTTTATGTACAAGTCGAATGCCACAATCAGCAACCTAGTATAACAACAAAAAGTGAGGTCAAAAGGTCGAGATTTTTGGATACCTATATTAAAACAAAGCATAAAATATTATCTACTTTACTAGAGAAGTCAAAAATAGGGGACCCGAGTGGCCGAGTGGTCTACTTTGTCGCTTTCAGTTACGGATCACTGCCGTCTTACCTCTGTCTGCCTGGTTTCGAGTCTAACTAATGTAGTTATGTGAGAAAGCTTGCCATTAGCTTCTTGTGGGTTGGTGGTTCTTTCCGGGGTTCTTCCTCCACCTGTAGCCTATCGTGTGCTGATAAATGGCGTTAAACCCTAAAAAACAAAAAACAAAACAGAGAAGTCAATGGCAGTTAATTAGCAGACGAAGTTAATGAACCACAACTCCAAATTTATACCTGCAATTTTCGTGTCCGAATGTCAGTTTTGACACCACGTGATGCTCACGATGCAAAAAAAAAAAAACAAAAAAAAAAAACAAGCCCCTATCCTAGATGACAATTCTGCAAAACAGAGTGCGTGTTAAATAGGCTGATACAATTGAAAATGTTGTCATCCAAGCCATTTTTTTTAGATATTCTACTTGCTTCAAACCCATGTGTTTACTGCTATGGGAGGCTAGCTCTTCTGCCTAGCCCACTATTGATATTTCACTATTAACATACTGTAGAGTAACTATGGAAAGTGTACGTGCCTGACATCAATTTCAAGAACAACACAACCCTGAAACACCTAGTTCACAAATATATCCATATCTTTAATTAGTTAACAATAATGGCTGAAAAAGTCTCACCATAGCCTTAAGTTAAGAAATTTGCCATGGACAAATTTACGAAACTGGACCCTGTCACCTTAAATAGTTGTGTCGTAAACATGTATGTAGTTGTACTATAGCGAACCCAAAGACAGAAACAATTTTCATACCAGCACATACAAAATTACATATCCTCACGATACTAAACGATCTATTAATCAAATGAGGGATGGGAATAAAAAAAATAATTACAGAATACAATGTTGTTTTGTTGTTGTTGCAAACTTACTTATTTACTATCAAAAGGAATTCCTTAATTGCAGAGGTTGAGATATCGGAATAAAAAGTGTAGACTATATTTAAGTGGATACCGTTACATTCAATATTCCTAACATGAAAATAAACCGGAGACATAAACGCTGTGTCGTCTGCTGAATAAACGCTATATGCAGTAATATAGGAAGTTCGTTTCGCATCTTTGTTCCAATCAAATTAGCGAAAGTTGCATATTCTGATGATGGCTTTTGGCGACAATACAAGTTATGGATAAATCTGATTTTACTGTATTTAAAACGAATTTATTAATTTTTTTTTACCTTTGCAACATTTAAACGAAACAAATACAAGTCAATTCCACATATAATCAATTAGAAAATGATCACCAAAACAATTCCAAAAAAATTCCGTAAATGTTAAATGTTCTAGAGGGAATCCAAAGTTTCGTTGATAAAGAGCATTTCAATACTTCCACTACCACTGAAACCATCGTAATTATAAGACCTTAAGAGAAAGATATCTATTGAGAGAGAGAGAGAGAGAGAGAGAGAGAGAGAGAGAGAGAAAGAGAGAGAGAGAGAGAGAGAGAGAGAGAGAGAGAGAGAGAGAGAGAGAGAGAGAGAGAGAGAGAGAGAGAGAGAGAGAAAGAGAGAGAGAGAGAGAGAGAGAGAGAGAGAGAGAGAGAGAGAGAGAGAGAGAGAGAGAGAGAGAGAGAGAGAGAGAGAGAGAGAGAGAGAGAGAGAGAGAGAGAGAGAGAGAGAGAGAGAGAGAGAATACATATTAGTGTCTACATATAAGAAGCCCTATGTAAGATGATGATATCACTGAGTACGACGTAGACTTTCAACGAAAGAAGATGTACGACAATAAAAGATCAAACGTGTCGTGAGAGATTATAGAAAGTGATTATAAATTATACGCTATATCAGAAGACATCTTATGAGATTTCGTATTGTTCCCGATAAAAGAGTTAAGATCTGTCAAACATCTGTGAACAAATAGAGTACTAACCTTCATAATGATCGCAGCGTGAAACAATAAAACAGAATCTGTAATTAAAAAGAACGGAGACACCTTGCCCGGAGTTTAAAAATATGAATGTTGTGTGTTTCTCTCTCTCTGTCTAACCAGTAGTAAAGCTACGAGTTACATTATACCGTGTTCTGTACCGTGAAATGAAATATATCGGTACTTATGCAGGAAAAGAAATTTTAAAGTTTTAAAAAAGTATATATATATATATATATATATATATATATATATATATATATATATATATATATATATATATATATATATATATATATATATATATATATGCGCTTCGTGAATAAAAACTTGCAAGATTGGTTCTGCAGCCAACGCCCTTTTTCGCATGTTCGCTATGGTTTCAATCAATCATATTCATAGGCTTATCTTAACTTACATCCTTGCCACATCCGGGTCACTCTGCACCTAACGACCGCAATAGTCGGAGATAACGCGATCTTAATTATGCATAAAACCTTCTTGCGATGTGACATAAGCTGGACACAAACCGTGTAATTCCCCGACAAAATCACGGCTTTTGCTTTTTTATTCAAAGGTTATAAAGATAAGCGATTGACAGGTACAATTTTATCAAGTAAAATTGAATGAGGTACACACATGTGACACAATAGGTTAAATTAAACTGATTATGTAAAATGTATTTGTTTCTGTTTGACAAAAATGACAGATTATCTTTACCATTTCGAAAATAAGTTCACATCGCTTACAAGTTAAAAATACGAAGAAAATTAGACTTCTAACGTCTTTAGAAATTACTTATTTCATTGCAAAGACAATGTGAACGACCAATAATCTCGTCATATATATATATATATATATATATATATATATATATATATATATATATATATATATATATATATATATATATCACACATCAGATATATAATATATAATGGTATTTCGAGTGAGCTAACCTCAAGTTTTTAAAGCTAAAATATAAAGTTAGACTTGAAATAAAACAAACTACACGACTCGTGATTACGTTATTATTTAAGAATGTAAACATTCATGAAATACGGAGTACGAACCTTTGTAGAGTTGATAGCTAATCAGTCAGTACTTAATCTCCCCATAACTGATGTGTGTATTTTGTCATTACAAACGTTAAACAAGCTTAGCTTAATGATATGTGAATTCGTATATAGCTATAACAGTTGTGTGTGGATATTTTAAAGAACCATACTGTATTATTTCTTTTCTTTTCTTATTTCTTTCTTTCTTTCTTTCTTTCTTTCTTTCTTTCTTTCTTTCTTTCTTTCTTTCTTTCTTTCGTTATTGTTGTTGTTTTTGGCTAAATATATATGTCTATATTTTGTGTTGATTTGGTCAGATTTCTACCAAAACAGTGAATGTACATGGATGGTGTTGTTCGTATCACTGTTTGCAAACATTTGTAATCATATCATCGTAACACTGTATGCTAACGTTCTTTGAACATAACAATTACCAAATGAAAATTATATCGTTGTCGACAAAAGCTTATCAGTTTATGATAACGGCATATAATAACAACGAATTAACTAAGATAAATCCAAGCAGTTTAACTTCCTGCAGCGCGCGTAAAATGTCGGATGTCAGGCTGCTCAAATCCAAGGAGGTAACACATAAACAATGAACCTGAAACCAAAACAGTGACTATCACCCAAAGCAGTGACTATCACCCAAAGAATTCGAGTACGATTGGAATGTTGGTCTGAGTTCAGCTTGGAAAAATTGTGTGTACAGTTAACTATAAAAATACACGGCAAAAATTGAATGTTAACAGTTTGAATTTAAATAAATATTAAATATTTGTTTCTTTTAATTTAAAAAATAAATAAAGTGAAAATGTTTAAAGCATGCTAGTACAGAATGTACTCGTGAAAAGAAATGACTTGATCATGGTACAAATCCATTATCCGTGCTTGAATATACCAGGAACAAAGAATTCAGAAAACTGTTTATTTTATTTCCATGGTGCACATTTTCTCGTTGTACTTGTATCTGAACAGCACTGTCGGTACTCACGATCTTAACTAGATTTTTTTAAAGGACATGGTCCATTTCAAACAGCGTTCACATGGTCATTTTAAACAGCGTCCCCATGGTCCATTTTAAACCCAGAGTGAGGTGCTACATATGAACCCATTCACAGTACAATATGCATGACCATTAGGACATCAACATGACCATTAGGACATCAACATGACCGATGGAACATCAGCATGATCATTAGCACATTATGACCATTAGGGTATCAAGATGACCATTAGTACATCAACATGACCTTTAAGACATCAATATGTCCATCAGGGCATGAACATGACCATTAGTACATCAACATGACCACTAGTACATCAACATGACCATTAGGACATCAACATGACCATTAGTACATCAACATTACCATTAGTACATCAACATGACGATTAGTAAATAAAAATGACCATTAGTACATCAACATGACCATTAGGACATCAACATGACCATTAGGACATCAACATGACATTTAGGACATGAAGATGACCATTATGACATCAACATGACAAAGGGGACATCAAGATGACCATTAGGACATCAACATGACCATTAGGCAGTGGCGTAGCGACGGGGGAGGGGGAGGTGGGGCATTTGCCCCGGGCGCCGGTGGCTAGGGGGTGCCAAATGGGGCCCAAATCGGCCCAAAGTATCAACATAACTGCACAACAGGGACAGCCGCACATTTGGGAGTTTTGCCCTGGGCGCCGCAAATGTGGGTGTTTTGCCCTGGGCGCCAAATATCCTCGCTACGCCACTGCCATTAAGACATCAATATGACCATTAGGACATCAATATGACCATTTGGACATGGACATGCCGATTAGAACATCCACATGACCATTGAGAAATCAAGATGACCTTTATGACATCAACATGATGAATGGGACATCAAGATGAGCATTAGGACATCAAGATGATCATTATGACATCAACATCACGAAATGGACATTGATATGACCATTAGGACATCAAGATGACCATTAAGACATTAATATGACCATTAAGACATGGACATAACCATTGATACATCAATATGACCGTTAGGACATCAATATGGCCAATAGGACATCAACATGACCATTCGGACATCAATATGACCATTCGGACATCAAGATGACCATTATGCATGGATATGACCATTAGAACATCAACATGACGATTAGGACATCAACTGGACCATTTGGACATCAATATGACCATTCGAACATCAATATGGCCATTCATACATCAAGATGACCATTATACATCGACATGACCATTAGGACATCAACATGACCATTAGGACATCAATATGACCATTAGGACTGTTGAACACTTTCAAAGTAGCCTTCAAATTGTCTTTGAAGCATGTATTCTGACCTCCGTTGGGTCGCTATCCTTGCTGAAGCTCACCATCTCTTAGGTAGCCGGTGGTCTGGCATGTGTACAATATGTCCCGCAAAGCATAGCTGGTACTGCATCAGGATAGTGTGGATGCTGGAGAAACTTTCTTGGGCGAGTACCTCATTATCTGGAACCTTGTCCTGCCGCTTCATATTGAGGATTTACCTGAGACTTGTGGCGTGAAAGTGGTTCAGCTTCCTAGCGTGGTGTTGGTACAGAATCCACGTTTCGCATGCGTAAAGTAGTGTGGGGATCACAACTGCCCTGTAGACCTTTAGTTTGGTCTGGATGCTGATGCCTCTTCTATTCCAGACGTTGGCATACAATCTGCCGAAAGTTGCGCTGGCTCTGGCAATGCGAAGGTTCACCTGGTCGTCGATAGTGACGCTCTGTGACAGTAGGCTGCAAAGGTAGGTGAAGCGGTTCACTACGTTGAGGTTTTGGCCATTGATAGTGCTGCCGACTCCAAAAACTCCGGCTCGGAAAGCATTAGTCAGCATGGCGGAGAACAATAGACTGAACAGTGCCGGTGCCAAAACACAGTCATGCTTACACGATATTGGTTACTGGGAATGGCTTACATGTCTCTCCATTGTCCTGGATTCGTGCCTTCATGCCACTGTGGAAATGCTGCACCATGGATATCAATTTTCATGGGCATCCGTACTTGGCCATTAATTTCCACAATCCATCTCTGCTGAGAATATCAAAGGCCTTTGTCAAGTCGACGTAGATGTAGAAAAGGTCGGTGTCGCAGGCATGGCGGTTTGCCGATACATGTGGATTATGGAAGCGTCTTTGAATTCCTGGGGGATCGGGTCTTGCTGCTAGATTAGTAAAAACAGTTGGTGGTGCCTTTCTATCAGGGCTGTGCCCTATTTCTTGTAGACTTCAGCTGAGATGGAGTCTGAACTAGATGCTTTGCAGACGTATCGCTTTCTCTGTGTCTCCAACAAGGTTGGAAGGTCATCTAGTGCTTCGTTGATGGGTAATTTGGTGACGACCGATGGCTTCATTAGTAATGGATGAAGGGGGATTCAGGACGCTGTTAAAGTGTTCAGCCCATTGTTGAATAATCTTATCTTTGTCAGTAATCAGTGTGTTCCCGTCTGCGCTGAGTAGGAGGGATGATCAAGAGGATGTAGGTCCATAAACTTTTCTCAGAGCATTGTAGAAGTTCTTCATGTCATGCTGGTCTGCGTAGCTCTAGATCTCATCAGCTTTGTTGCTTAGCCATGTGTCTCTCATCTGATCGAGTTTCTTCTCTAAAGTTCTGCGTTTATTGATCTAAACATTTTTCCCAGAGGTGGACTTGATGTTATTAAGGTAAGTTTCAATGAGGAGGTGTTTCTCATCCAGCAACAGCTTGATCTCGTCGCAGTTCTCTTCAAGCCAGTTTTGATGCTTTATGGTTGACGGTCTTAGGATTTCCGACCATCTCTCTGAATGCTACCCTGTCGGTCTCTACATTCTGATTGTCGAGAGGAGTGGATTTCAGACGTTCTTCCAGGGCGTCCACGAGAGACTGTTTGGGACTGGTGCATTTCAGCTTGGTGATGTCTAGTCGTTTAGGAGCCTTCTTTCTCTTCTGGGCGTCGTTTGAGTTCAATGCAGATTTTGAGCTTGGTGATGATGAGGCGGTGGTTAGTCCAGCAGTCAGAACTGCACATGGTCATGGTCACACGCACATCCGGCCTGTCCCGTTTCCTGACAAAATCGTAGTCGATGAATTGCCAATGCTTAGAGCAAGGATGTATCCATTTACTCCCAGTTACATATAGGGAGACGGAAGACTATAGGTGATCAGCAGTTCATGCTTTGCGCAAGTGTGGATCAAAAGGAGATTGTTGCTATTACAGTGACCAATTCCGTGAGTTTCTAGCACTCCATCCCAGGCAACATGACTTGCTACATCATGTGCAGTGATCACATGAAATGTACATGCCTCACATGAGTTTCAAGAACAACACAAGCCGGAAACCCATATGTACAAATATATCCATACCTTTATTTATTAGATAATAACAGCTCTGAAAGTCATACCATAGCCTTAAGTTAAGAAATTTGCCTGGGCCGATTCACGAAACTGTCACATGCCACCAAAGAGGTTAGTTTTAGGACTGGTCGGCTGGTGAAAGGATAATGTGATGGAGTGGGATATCATGCTATATATTTGCGGCATGATGCCATAGTGCTAAAAAGCACTATAAACTGCAGACATCGTAGCGATATGAGAGAGAGAGAGAGAGAGAGAGAGAGAGAGAGAGAGAGAGAGAGAGAGAGAGAGAGAGAGAGAGATGATTGCAGCTTGTAAAGATTCTTCTCCTGATTATTCTGCATTAACGTATACATAGTTGTAACGTGCGTCAAATGCATCGTTGTTTGTCTGATATGATCTGATTATATAGTACAAATGTAACGTGAGTAATTTTATTTGCAGTCCTTTGCATGTCTCTCTAAATTAGAGGAGGAACGTTTATTGTAGTGAATAAGAGTCGGACCTTTTTATCTTCTTCTCATACCCATCTCTTGCAGTCCAACCTAGAATTCCAGATTGACGACAGCAGTGCCACATCCTGGTTTGCCGAATTTAATCTTTTTGTACATCCCGTATTTGAGTAAGACAATTCACACACCGTTGGAATATATGCCAGCCAAAATCCCACTTTTCCCCTTTGTGTATTTGTATCTCCATTAGTGGGCAATCTGTAGATGCTTGGTGATCTAGTTTGGGTATCTGGCTGATGATTGACATAATGTAAACGTTTTTCAATATTAGCGTTCCCTGTAAAATCACAAAGAGGATATTAAAAAGTCAGTTTTAACATTAAATAACGTTAATAACACACAATTACATCCATATGTTAAGATAACACCTATGTCAGGATTATCACGATTAGGATTGTATGTGTTAGATTGGGATCCGGTTTTGGATTTTATATCCAAATATTACCGATAAGTCGGTGAGAGGATAAAGTTGACTGCCTGATTTGTTCTAGGGCCCTGTTATTTTGGAAATATTTGTGCCTTATAATACTGAACACTGATCGTCTTAAAGCAGGTTGGTTTCTATTTTTTAATCACGTTTCATGGTAACATAAAAATGTATGTGCTAGTGAGGGGTTTCTGGCTTCATGTATATAAACCAAGGGACAAGTTTAATTAATTTTGAAACTATGATTTTACTAAATTCAGCGATAACTTATAGCGTGGTTCTTGTTGTTTTGGGCTTAACCTGATTTCTAAGCGTTAGTGAATCTACATATGGCGGCCATCATAACATTTGGAAGAAGAACCCGTGGTAAATCCCGGTAAGAGCCATCGACTCATATGAAGCTAATGTCACCTTTCACGCGGACAGCGGTGAAATGACAGTAAGCAATAAAAGCTAAAGACCACCTGACCACCCGGGGTTCCAGTTATCACTGACAAAGATCAGTGAGATAAATGTTCAACAAATAACTACACCTAAAATGCTTTCGAAATAAATGTAGTCAAACATTACTAATTCTGGGTCACTGAGAAAGACATGACGCTTAAAATCGTTGATTGGCTCTAGTTATAAAGATATGATACTGGGTCAGTATATACGACAATTAGCATGGGAATGGGGGAAGATAAGTGAGTTACAAAGGGAAGGGATCTCAATTTAAACCAGAAGTGAATACAATACATCTTTGACTGGATCTGCGAATAAATCTATGATTGGGTTTGGACAGTATATGCTTTTTAGGAAAAACAATGAACGATGCTGGAATAGTGTCATATTTAATACGGTTTGCATCATGTTATAAGACATATATGATGCAATCATAACTAAGCTAACATTACTCTGCTTATCACATTTCTCTATATCAACACTTGAAATCTTACAGTGTCGTGCTCTCATATTTGTCAGTGTTTTATTCTGCACTTGACACATTTCCGTTTAGCCAAAATGAGCAGATGTGCATCATGCTAGTGTGAACAATACAGATAACTTCTGCTTTGTTTCTGGTGAAGTGACTTTTGCATCACAAAAGCGCAGTATGACAACTATGGTTAAATATCCCTATGACTTTTCCTTTATCTTGGCTTCACAATTGGAGATCAGGACAAGAGGTGGGCCACACACATATGCTGCAACACTTGTGCAACAGTTCTTCGCCAGTAGTTGAACATTAAAGGGAAACATATGCCTTTTGCAGTGCCAATGATTGCGAGAGAGCCAACAGATCATATAAACCTAATTGATTCTTCTGTTTGGTGCCTTCAGTTGCGAAATGTGTGCCTGGGAAATAAAAGTGGACTGAGCATTATCCAAACATTTCATTAGCTTTACACCCAGTTTCCCCACGGAGAAGGACCGCCGATTCCTGATGTACCAGTATCACTCTCACTTGAGTTGCACGAGGAAAAAGACGAAACTTCTAGTTCTGATACATCAATGTCATATGATCCATATTTTCTCCCATCATCTTCCTCTAAACCACACCTCATAAAATAAGGTTAACTGAGTGACCTTCTCTGGGATTTCGATCCAAGAGTAAGGCAGAGCTGTTGAGCGCCAGACTACAGCATTGTAATCTCCTGGCAGGTGATGTTAGGATTTCCATGTTCCGTGACCGTCAAAAGAAACTGTCCCATTCTTCTTCATGGAAGATGACCTTGTAGCATGCAACAACATCGATGGTGTGATGGCAGCCCTCATCATCATACATGATCCAGATGAGTGGTTGTTTCATCAAAGACGATAGTTAAATCTCTTTTGCTGCATAATAGCAATAATTTACCATCAATTCCAATTGGTCATGCAGTCCATATGAAGGAAACACCTGAAAACATGCAACAATGTTTGATGTGCATAAACTATGACACACATCAGTGGCAGCTTTGTAGCGATTTGAAGGTTCTTGCTCTCTTTCTTGGTCTGTAGTTTGGATACACAAAGTACTGCTGTTTTCTCTGCGAAAGGGATAGTCGTGCGAGAGATTACCATTACATAAATAGAGATTGACCACTATTACAGTCTGTCACGGTATAGAAGAGGCCAGAAGTTAGCATGGGTGTGTGAACCCCTGAGGCTATAACATCTCGCCGGCAAAATGTCTTAGGTGTCCAGTTGCGTTTATTGACATAGCCTTAAACTTAAAACGCGCACAGGTAAGTGGCTATTTCTAGTTGAAACGAGGCATCGTCCAATTTTATCGTAAACATCTTTGACAAACGGTTGAGAGGGGCGTTAGAATTGACTTAGGCGTGCCAGACATTAGGATCTTCAGTTTAAATATATCATCTTGAGAATCAAACATTAGTAGTGTTACAAAATTTGGCGGTACAAGGCAAATAAAAACTACTCCGCGACCATTCGTAATGGAGGAATTATTCAGAGAATAATCAGAAAGCTTCGAAACAGGTAAGTTATTATTTGCTCTATTTAGTGAAATATAACTGCAAAGTAAGTGTACTTTAATTATTGTAGTATATCTGTATATTTGAGTATATACATCATCACCATTATATATATATATATATATATATATATATATATATATATATATATATATATATATATATATATATATATATATATATATATATATATATATATATATATATATATATATGTATATATACATGCATATTTTGAGATATGAACAACGTGATGTGTAGAATTAATATTGTTGTTTGTTATTGGTTTAATTCGTAGTTTTGTTTGTTTGTTTGTTTTTATGGTTTAACGCCATTTTCAGCACATTATAGGCTATACATGGCGGCCAGAATTAATGGTGGAGGAAGAACCCGGGAAAAACCCCGGAAAACACAACCGACCCACGATAAGCTACTAGCAACCTTTCTCACATAACTACATTAAACGAAACTTAGAGGGACCAGAGGGAATTACCCCAGCTGTGGCCAGAGTCTCAGCGAGACAAAAGAGAAAAGGAAAGATAGAGGGAGAAGTATAAGGGATAACGGAGGAAGACAAAGGAAGAGAAGAACATACAGATGAGTAGGACTCAGGACAGAATGAAAAATTACACACTAATTCAAAGGATGAACTAGGCCGTCACTTGGTGGAGTGATATGATATTAGCTGAATTGTATTTGAGAGATTACTGTTTGAATTATATTAAATTGTTGTTATTTAAAATTTCACAATTTGTATATTTATTAATTGAACTGTCGGCACCACTGACTGGGGGCTCCGAGCTTTGCATCTCTGTATCACTACTTCAATTTATGACAAAAATGAGCCAGGGTGGGTGTTCTGTATTAATTTAAATAAATTGGAAGCACCCCACCCCAAAAAGGGAAGCAATTTAGACCTTTACACAGTCATTAGAGGAAAAGTGATTATAATCCACCACTTAGTGAAATAAGGACGATTTTGTTACCACCCTTGCACATGAAGATGGGTCTGATGAAGAATTTTGTCAATGTCATGGACAAAACACAAGCATCTTTCAAGAACCTCCGTGGAAAATAACCAGGTTAAGTGAAGCTAAGATAAAGGAAGGTGCTTTTGTTGGTCCTCAGATGCGTGAACATCTTGCGTGGAAAGGAAAAAACGGCAGGAAAACCTTCGAGTTAGTGGCAACAACTTTTCTCGAAGACAAAAAGGTCACTACAGGGAGCTGGTGGAAAACCTCATCAAGGCATGCAAAACTCTTGGTTCCAGTATGTCATAAAATATAAATTTTTGAGGTCTCATCCAGATTTTGTTCCACTGAGCTGTGGAGCAGTGAGCGACGAGCGATTTCACCCTGACATTACAACAATGGAGAAAAGCTATCAGATCAAACGGAGCCCCTCAACGCTGGCAGACTATTGCTAAAAGTGACAAGAGATGCTACATTTAATGAATACAAGAGACAAGTCAAGTAGACACTGGATAAAGACTAAACTACCCAGCTAACACACAACATTTTCACAACGTTGCTATATGGTTGTGGTTTGGTTACGTGGGAAAATAACATTGCTAAAACGTTACACATGAAAATGAAATTAAATAGTCGTCTAATCTAAAAGGTAAATTACAAATGGTATGTAATTGCATTGATCCTAATACTATGGACAAGAATTAACATTATTATTCCAAAGAAATATATATTTATATATATATATAATGTGTTACATAAACAGGACAGATGAAATACAATCATGAAAAACAATCATCCACGCATGACAAGATCTAGGTTTACAATTGAGAGAAAAAAAACTCCACTATCTATACAACATACATATACGTACAATCAAAAAACTTAAATAACAGTTGTGTGGGCGATATACGTTAATTGTTTGGCGATGCATTTATCAAATACATTTTACAAAGATTTCAAAATACACATTTAAAAATTTCAAATTTTCATAACATATTTAAAGTAAAAACTAAAATTATCTCTATTTTGTTGAAAAGACTTGGCAACTAAGCTAGTTTACTTCAGATCAAAATCTTTAGCGATTTTATGTCTTTTGTAGTTTGAAATACTGCGCTCTCATGTATGTAGAAGAGGTTGAAACCGTCATTTTTAAACATTCAGAAATTTAATAAATTTGGTCAGTAACTGTACAATCTATGGATCGACTTGATTGAAAACCTCCCCAATTATTTCTCTTGGGTAATATAATTTACTGGTATAGAGTCAGTGTAACTGAATATATTTCATAACTCTAACAGGGATCTGACATACTACTTTAAAATTATTACCATGCTAGTTGTTGTTGTAGAGTTTAAGAAGAAACAACTAAGCAAACAATTAAGTCCGTGCCAGGATGTCTGGATGATTGAGATTAACTCTGGTTCAGACTGGATACGAAAATTATGAACCTTCCACCGGTCGCCGAATACCCTCGCTACGCCACTGGATGGATTTTATTGTGGTTTTGAAAACAGCATGGTGGAAGTGCACATGTAAAGGTGGCAGGGTCCAGTTTCGTAAATTAGCCCCTGGCAAATTTCTTAACTTAAGGGTATCGTGTGAGTTTTTGAGCTACTATTGTGTAATACTTAAAGATATGGATAAATTTGTGAACTAGGTGTTTCAGGCTTGTGTTGTTCTTGAAATTGATGTCAGACATGTACACGTTCCATAGTTACTCTGCAGTATGTTGATTGTGAAATACCAATAGTCGGCTAGGAAGAAGAGCTAGCCTCCCATAGCAGTAGACACGTGGGTTCAAGGCAAGTAGAATATCTCAAAAACGGCTTGGATGACAACTATTATGAATTGCATCAAGCTATTTAGTAGACAATGTTTTTCAAAATTTTCTTCTAGGAAAAGGCCTTGCATTTGCACTGTGAGCACCACATGCTGTCAAAAATGACCTTCGGATGTGAAAAATGCATGCATAAAATAGTGGTTGGGGTACATAAACATTTTATTCTAAGATCTTCAGTAGACTTGTCAGGTCAAGTGTGTAATATGATTATGTTGCGCTACATAATACCTATCAAGAAATATGTACCTTTTTGACCTCACTCGCGTATTATATTTTTAACGAATTTTTATATTAGGCAGGTGCATGCGACATTAAATTTGTACATAAAAACTGGACCCTGCCCCCTAAAGTTAGTGTGAGATAATGAGAGTACCTATATTTTGATTCTACTATGAACGGACCCAATGGACCCAATAAGTTCTGATTGGCTGTTATATATAACTGTATTAAGCAACAACAGTCACGTGCTATAATAAACTATCATGTCACTAACACTCCTAGGAATCCTAGTCGTGGTGGAATGTGGGTTTGATTTTAGCTTGTAGAAATGTTTATACATGTGGACTATATATAAAGATTAACGACGGTCTGACCTCATCAAGTCTGATAAGGCTATCCAGCACACTGGTTTTTTTTATAATGCTGACACTATTATACATGAAAACAACTTCCTACATGAGCAAACGTTTGCGAGTCAAATATCTTCGGCAAAAGCAAGTTCATGCTGAAAGGAAATCAGTCTCCATTGCTCTCAAAATTTCGTTTTTTATTTTTGTCTCGTCATACACAATCAAACGTTGCATGATAGGGTGGCTATTTGCGTTTGACACATGAAAATATTAGGATTTATTTATTTAGTATTTGAAAACATAATAAAAAAATATTATGAAAATATTTTACCAAAACTGTATTTCACACTAAAATAATAATAAAAATACTACTACTACTACTACTACTACTACTACTACTACTACTACTACTACTACTAATTACTACTACTACTACTATTACTACTACTACTACTACTACTACTAATTACTACTACTACTACTAATTCATCAATAACATCAATGGGATCCCGCTCTGCTATCAGCTTGTTTTTGAAGTCACTTATGATTCATCGTGAAGCTTCATCAACCTAGTTAGCATTGCAATTGTTTCCTATCTTGCTGTGCAGTGCGAACAGCTTATCTATTTCAGACACATTAAAATAAGGTCGATAAACTAACAAGCTTACATAATTCAGACACGTTAAGATAAGGCCAACCAAATAACATGCTTATATATTTTAGACACGTTAAATTAAGGCCGATCAAATAACATGCGTATAAATTTTAGAAACGTTAAATTAAGTCCGACCAATCAAGTCCGACCATGATTAAATATTTCAGACACGTTATGGAAAGGACGACCAGACAACTTCACTGTATACATTTTAGGTCATTTGCTTATACATTAATTGCGTTCTTAGTACATTGACTTTTCTCGTCTAGGGAATTAAGTTATATCGGGATGGTAAGCTTGCAAATCTGCTCTCGCGCGGACACGTCCAAAATGATCGAGATCGAAATCGATCGAGAGACCGTGTGCAGTTGCACTTAATGTTTAGAACGATATACACTGCGATCTTGGCACAATACACATACAAGCACTTTATTAAGTTTTATATGTCACACATAAATAATAATAATGCGGACTTTGTATAGCACCTACTCTTTAGAAGCTCTAAGCGCTTTACAACATCTATTATGATTTTACTACCAAAAAAAAACAACAAAAAAAACAAAAAAACAAACAAACAAACAAGCAACATGTAATTAGAAAATATAAAGTGTTGAAAATATTTAAGGTAGCAAACATTATTAGGTCTTTAAGTTTGTTCTTGCAGTCGAAAAAGGTGAGTTTTAAGAATACTCTTGATAGGGATCACTGTGTTTTTGTGTCTAATTTCAATGGGCAATTCATTCCACGCTTCTGGGCCCTGGTATGCACAAGAACGTTGTCCATATGACTTCGTTTGCATAGTGGGGATAATGAGTATACGATTGTCAGAAGAGTAAGTATATTGCTGGTGTGTACACATGAGTGAAGCAAGATATATATGTTGGACTGAAGTCCGTCAGTGAAACGTAGTAAAGATAATAAATGTTTGTGTTTGATTCTGGATCGAATGGATAACCAGTGTAAGGTATAGAGCACCGGAAATGTGTGCTCTGATCGTGGTACTCTAAAGATGATATGAGCAGCTGTGTTTTTAACGTTTTGAAGTTTCTGGAGTAGATTATGAGACGAAACACACGGAACTGAGTTACAATAGTCATTGGAAGTACTAATGAACACACAAGTGTTTTAGTGGCATCAAGTTGAATATTTTGCGAATGTGCTGATGTGTCTCATCTCAAGATATGCAGCCTTGCATATGTTCATGAAATGTTGGTGCAATGTGAGTGTACTCTCTAGAATAACACCTCGGTTTTGTACTGACTGTGTAAATTTAATGTTGGTGTTGCTGATATTTATTGTTTGAAGTAAAGGATGGGAATGGGAAAGTCTTTGTGTTATGATCTGAATGGCCTCAGTTTTATGATCATTCATTTGCAGCTTATTACATGCCATCTATGATTTCACATACGAAATGTACCTCTCTACTCCTTGGATGGTAGCATAAACTTCAGCTGGGTGGCTAGAAGTGTATATTTGGGTCTCATCAGCGTACAATTGGTGAGACACTGTGTAACGATCGATGACACTTGAGAGTGGCTGAGTGTAAATAATTAAGAGAACAGGTCCAAGAACGGACTCTCTGTGGAACACCACAACATAGATCAACTGGGCTGGAGTTTATTCCATTTGCAGATACAATTTGTGTCCTGTTGACTAAGTTGGACTTGAACTACATTAAGGCTCTATTGTGAATGCCAAATACATGCTGGAGACGGTGAAGTAATATAGCATGGTCTATTATGTCAAATACTGCAGACAAATCAAAGAGGGCGACGACTTAATATGTCCGCTATCCATTGTTGAGAGAATGTCAATAACTACTTTCAGAAGATTAGTTTCGGTACTGTAGCCAAGGCGATATACAGACTGTACATTGCTATAAAGACTGTTTGAATGCAGATGAGATACAAGTTGCAACTTTTTTATATGAACGGGAGATTATAAAGTGGGCAGTAGTTCTTTAAATCGTTATAGTCGAGTGTTGATTTCTTCAGCAAAGGCTTTACAATGGCAGTTTTGAAAAATGATGAGAATTCCATGGATGAGAGAGAGGTATTAATAACATTAGTTAGTGAAGGCAATATTGGATCTAAGCACTCAAGCAGCAGTGATATTGGAATCGGATCAAGTTCACATGACTTTTGTGCACTTTTCATCACGACTGACTGTTCTAACTCCATTGAGACAGGTTTAAATGATGCTAACGGTTGTCACTTAAATTCTGTATTGCATCTGTATGGTGACGACGAGTCAGTTGAAATCGTGTTGTCAAGCTTATCTATAATGATTTGCACTTTGTCACTGAAGAAATTTGCAAACAGGTCCGGAAGGTCGACTAAAGAGAAATAGTAAGAAATGGTGTACATTTGTTCCTTCACATTAGTTTGTTTGTTATCTAGAAGAGCTCTTTGCAGCTGAAACTCTCCGTGATCTTAGTACTGTAGTTGGATAATTTTGTTAAATGGACTATGTTGCTGACCTTCTTAGAGGCTTCATAAACGTTTTTATGAATAGTGAGTCTGGTGGAAATGGTGGAAAACCAAAGCGCCTCCACTTTACGGCGATCTCTTTTAGCTGTGCGACGCCGGTCCATAACACTGCTATACCACGGAGAACAATATTGAATTGATAGTCTGCATTTGGTAGCTGGGCATTGTTTTTCAAGCAATGAACTCAGGAAGTTATCGAGTTGTTCTGCTGTAGGAGGTAAGCATGTTGTTAGGTTTGCATGTACGTCATGCATTTGTTTGGTTCTATATATCATACCGAGGTTTCTCTTAGTAGCAGATAAAGGTGGAGGGTTAGGGTACGTCCAGACGGCACATAATGCAGAGGTGATCGAAAGTTAGTGAGTTCCAATGTTGGACCGTGGAATATTATCATCAAATCTATGAAGAATCCAGTCTAAAATGTGACCATGTTTATGGGTGGTTGGTTAACCGACTGTTTAAGGTTGAAAACATGAATGGAATCTATGAGTTGTTATGTGTATGCGTTTCCAGAACAGTCAAAGCGACAGTTGAAATCTCCAAAAATAATCAGGTTGCCACCTATCGAATTCCCATACTCCAGAAGATTCGGAAACTGCTCCAAAAAAGAGAGATTGTGTCAGCTTGTTGTTTCTACTCAGAGGAGGAAGGTAGATCCAGAAAAAATGTTTCAGTGTGAAGACTAGTAAAAACTGTGTGACAGAAATTGAAGGTTGTGTTGTATTTAAGACATTTTATCATGGAATTCTTTGTGATGGCAGAAATTCCACCTCCGTGAGAGTGGCGCGGGAACGACTTGATGGAGTAACCGGTGGGTAGTTAGATCCGCGCACTTGGGCTTATCGCTTGATGTTTTTAGCCATGTTTCTGTCAGGAAAAAGACGTCAGTATTCTGATCGTTCAGAAAATTAACTATTTCTCTGTGCTTTTCCGGCGGTCCTACTGACTGGGCGTTGAATAATGCAATACGCAGCGGTATCTATGGGATAGTTGACACAATGGTTGACTATTTAATAGGGAGTTGCACCAGGTTATCTAAATTAACGGCTGAATTGTTTAATTGTTTAGCTGGTAAGGACGAAAGGGAGATAACTCGAATTCTTCTTCCTGTTCGACGCCGGCCAGCTTTGAAACGTTTCTTTTTTCGCTACTATTTACATTTAAGTAATGATGAATGTTCGTTTAGTCTTGAGCACAATGGAGTGTGAAAAGCCAAGTAGTGGTCATTTAATGCAATTAATGAAGGTCCATCATATCATAAATGGGTTGACTGGCGATCAGGTGATGGCGGTTTATTGAAGAACAAAGAATGTCGCAACAGTGGAGTAAGGCAGCTGGGAAATATTCTAATTGTTCTCGGTTCCAAAACAAGGAGATGAAGAAAGACATACGAACTTAGCAGCCATTGCACGATGAAACACAATAATGTAGACTAAGATAGACAACAAGCACATATATCACGAAAAAGAACACAAAAACGGAAGAGCTGCTTCAAGCCGGTTAAGCGATAGCGGCCCTCATTCTGGAATTACACATAATTCTGCTATATAAATATCCATAGTTTAATTCATCTATCTATCCCTTCTTTCGCGATACAATGCCAAAGTCAGTCGCTTCCATCTTGTGGTCTATATATCAAGGTCAGTCTTGCCTTTTCTTTTTGCGCAGAAAGTGAATGTATGCTAAACGTTTGACAGTATGCGAATAAATGTTTATGATTTAAATTATCATCAATCACAATTTAATCATAACAGTTGGAAGTGCACGTGATTTCGGTCACATATATGTTAGCCATGTGAATTTCTCTAAAATCGTAATCGCTGTATCGAAACATGTTCGACTCACGACCGGAGTTTATTATTTATTGTTCACCAGCTCTGAGAGAAGAACGCCTGCTCATTTGCATAGCACGTAATATTAAAACAGTGCTTAAGTGTGATTACCCCCAAATTATTTTTTTCCAATTGATCTGAGACCGTTACACAGTTTGGAAACTAACTTTTACATGGATAAAAATTAGTGCTCGCAGATCATTAAATGTGCAAATAAATAAATCACTACAAAACCTCCATCATTTCTAAGACGAGATTCATTAATGTTGATGAAGAGATGGGTCTGTGAGCGTATCTAATCAACAAGAAAAGGAAACTTGACGAAGTTTTACAATCAAATCTGATGCATATGTTGCAAAGACAAAAAGCTAGTATGATGCGATGTTAGAAAAATGTTACATATGTCGTGGAGCAATGAATTATATTAAAATGCGTGCGCAGCATTGTTGATCAAAGTGTCTCTTTGTGACCGCATCCATTAATCACTATCGGAATGAATGGTTATTGATACCATGGAATATGTTGTAATATATATTTGATTTGCACTGTTTGTTATTATTTTAAACAAATATATTTCAATATACGCTATTATTAATGTAACATTGTATGTTGGACTTGACCAGGTCCGAGTCAAGTTCATTCTTTACCTGACCTGCATCGTTGATTTTCGTTTCGTGAACAACATGTTTACTTCAGTCTGAGTTTAGAAATTCCGCATGAGTTGCCGTGTATACAGGTTGTTTACAATATTTTATATTATAATTTTAGTAACATAATTCATATTATATCTAAAGTTTGATCTTGTAAATACTGGAACCGTCAAGAATGAAAACGTCCGTTAGGTAATAGTATTTTTTTAACATAGAAAATGCTAATTGTGAATTGGGGTCAGATAGAGGACTGTAAAGACAATTTGTTCACACTATCCGAATATCCAGTGGGCGAAAGAAACGCCGTCATAATTGCGATAGTAGACTTGTATGAACAAAACCGTATTCGTGCTGAGGAAGATCAAAAATGTCATCTCGCTTCTGTTCTCGGCATTGGAGCGGCTGAGTATGTGCGTGCAACAATCACAAACAAAGAGTTCAAATTTCAGAAAAGTAGTTGTGAGTTGGAAAATCATGTTGCCGTTATCCCGCTTACCTACACTGCAGGCAAAGACGATTGACAAATGCTAACAAATCTGATTCCCGGAATCGTAACGGTGTTACAAAACTTTGGTCATGATCGGGTCAAAGCAAACACTGTCCTCACTGCATATCCGGTTATGCCACTTCGTCGTGACAAGGACATGATTAAAAACTACTACTACGTGGATTCATAGTGGTATCCGCGAGATCCTGAAGAGCAAATACATCAGCGTCTTTAGCGATGAATTGGCAAAAGCATTGAAACTGTTATGAAAAGGCTGAGAGAAAATAAAAATCCACACCAATAAAGAATCGGGATGGAGACTTGAAAGATATGGTCAAATCGAAGTTAATCTCGCCGTATCACCTGTTTTGTTGATCCAGTTACATAGCAACACCAAACTGGGTCCTCCAAAGATCAGTTATCAATGTGAAGAATTTTGATGACCGTTCTTTTAGTGGACAATCGTGTGGGCCCTAGACCTGGTTAGTGATCACCAAGTCATGCGTAAAAAAGGCAACACCTGGTTAAACTCAACATTGGTGATATTGAATTTCTCATTGAAGTGACCAAGGTCAGAATTACGAAATTTATTAACCCATATATCGCTTTTAATGTGTTCGATTATTACAAAGGCTTGCATCCGCCGACAATACCTCTCCAATGAAAGAACAGCCTAACCCAAATGGATTTGTTGCTGCTGAGTAAAATGAAAGGCTCAGAATCGGTCTATATATGGACAAAGAAATCTTGGCTGATTAACCGGCACAGCAAATACTACAACAAGAAATGTTGTATGCTTGTATTTAACACTCAAGAACTGATCACCAGTCACAACATTTGCTGTGGCGGTATCAGTCATAAACCACAGAGCACAATCATGCCCGAGACTGGTAAAATTGCTTTTAATATACTGCAGTAATGCAAAAGATGAAAAATCCGTATATCATCTACATTTATTTTTGACGCCTAAAGGATGCAGTAGAATTCTCTACTTGTAAATATGCAACTGGGTCTTGCTCTGATGACAAAGACGCGAATGACCCTGATATCGTCCAGACAGTGCATGTCTCATAAAGTATTCATTGCGAGTTTTGTTACGATGGAAAATCAGTGTCGCCATTCCTTTATCGTGCTCGGGGTATTCCAGATCGAAGTCGCGTAGAAATTAATTCGACAGCATCTCCATTCACCAGCACGCATTATTATGTTGGGTGATAATATTCGCGAGTTTTCCACGGCACTCACCGTTGGAATTTGTAGAAAGCTATCACCGACAAAGAGAAAAGACAGCCCACTGATGAAGAGCTAAACTCGTTCGGCGATGAAAGTAAAAGTCCCTGTTCCAAAGTTCGTTATCACTGTCACATCAATGGTGCGTACAGACGTGCCTACACGACGTGTGTAATACACAGTTAAGAATTTATCACAACAGTACTAAAATTCATGTTGTGCTTCATAACCGATGTAGATACGATGGCCACTTGATCATTCAAACAGTAGTAAATGCATCCGACCCACCACTAGGCTTGATCGCAGCAAAATACATGACGTTTCGTAGCCGGGTATAGGCTGGTATGCATTGTTGTCGAAAACAAAAATCGAGCTGGAATTGCTTACAGACATTGGCTAGCTTCTATTTATGGTGCGAAAATTTGATGACGCAATATCCATGTTCAGTCACATATACACTCGTATGCGTGTGACCATGATCCATTGAATGCTCAGTTTCACCTGTAAGAATACGAACCTACGGACAATGTCCATCAATAACTTTAAGAAGGACTTTTTCAAGCTCATAAACAATGCGGTATTTGGGAAAACCATGGAGAATCTGCTCAACTGAATCCGCGTATATCGTATCCGTGAAACCTGCGAACAGGACAGACTTCAAAGGCTCATTGGAGACCTCGCCTTCGAGTCCAAAAGATCTTTGATGGTGTACTTGGGGCCATTCACTGTGAAAAATCAAAACAAACAGGCAAAACCAATATATGCTGGGTCGTCCATGCTGAACTTGTCGAAGCTATTCATGTACGATTTTACTATGCCAAGATCAAACCGCTTTATCAGGACCGGGTCAAGATACTGTACACCGACACTGACCCATTGCTGATCATATCACCACCGACGATGTGTATGCGAACACGGCAAAGCCAAGGTTAGCGAAATAACTTTGACGTCAGCGCGTATCCAGAGAACAATCGATGTTGAGTAACCCCAACAAAAGATGGCAGGTTCAAGGACGAATGCATGGGTAAACCGATTGAAGAATATTTTGGGATTGCGACCTAAAATGCACTTGAATGTGGTCTGGCCCAAAAACATTAAATCTCCGAAAAATGTGCAGCGGGTGACGAGATGTGCTTTTAATGTTTTCGTGACCGTCATGAGTTCACAGACACGGCAAATATTATCTGATCGAAGAATCATCGCATGAGTGTATATCGAGGCACCAAGTCGTGTTTGTCCCTGCTGAATAACAAGCGATGGTTAGTCCCCGATGAAGTTACCACTTCAGCGTCGACCATCGCGCTATTGCGACCGATACTGGTTAAAACCGTGGCATCACATATCCTGGCGTCAGTTCTGTATCTGCTGCACGACTTGAAATTCATCTCGCACAATTGCACTGCTGGGTGGTGTTTCTTCAGTCGGTCACGATCACAAACAGTAACAGATTTGTTCGCTTCGAGTATCAATCTGTTCGTCAATAGAAAACACCTCGACGAAACATAATGGGCCAGTGGCACCGCGTTGTGTCCCATGTTCCAACCCTCCTGGCAAAAACAAGTACCCAACAAGCTGATCTCCGAGATGGCTGTGAAATGAATAACTGTCGCGGTTCAGCGCAATAGCTAAAGCGTATTGGTCAAATCGTACTGGCTGGATTTAATCCCGTCGTGCGTGTGACTTCATTGTTCAAGACTGATCTGACGAATGGAAGTCGGGTTATCCATTCTTTAGATCGTTAAGGCCTCATCAACATTTTTTGTGCGTTTTGTGTACTAATGGCCGAATAACCGTTCTGAAAGAGTTAGGTTGAATTGTTCCACAATAGCTTGGTCACGATGTACACTGATATGTCAGACACGTATTTGCACTCGGTGTTTGTTTAATATCGGAACCACAGATCCGAGAAATTCTTTACCAGGATCGACTTGTGACAATCATGGCCATGATAGTAGGCAAAGTGCATAAATGTACTTGAATGCACATGCGACACTGGCAGAATCTTTGGATGTTAGCAGCGTAGGTTCTTTATATCAGCTGTCCACATTTACAATGGTGAGCGTCGTGGATGTGCGTAAATTACCTTGTCGATTACGAACACGATGGTATGGAAGAAATAACAAATCACCTGTTGCACCTCATTCGGTGTTTGGGCAATCGAATCAAACCCGTGTGATCTGTTTTGGTACCGACATATAAATTTGCCAGTGCTTAATTGGCCAACCATGTTTGAGCAATCCCATGAGTGACCTTGGCTGCACAGGCTAAATCTGACACAGCGGTGTCACCTTTCAGGTGCCAACGCGGAGTGAAGCATATTTTGGATAATGTCAGCCTCTTTGACTGTATTGTTTATTTCAGCATAAATTCTGATTTTAATGAGCTGCTATTGTCCATCGCCTCCACATGCAATGTTGGCTTTCATTACTCCTAAACGATCCATCGTGTGATTCGTTTTCTCAGTGTTGGATGAATCGCGATCAGATCGTGAAAAAGATCCATGTAGGCACGTTGACATAAACGGAACGGACTGGTTACTGTGGGCTTTATATACAAGATAACATATCAACTAATTCCTGACAAAAACATAAGAAATTGAATGAAGACAAGCATTTGCACCTGAATAAGAACAATTTATAAGTGTCTCAATAGGATCAGTAAATTGTACTAGATAGCAATCGAGGAGAAAATAATCAGTGCGGCTGAGTTTGAAATTATGGTGGAACAATATGTAAAATCACAGATAAGTCCAAAAACATATAAGAAACTGCGCGGTTGCCGATTTACAGAAATATAAAGTAGAGTAAAAACAATTTTCACGCAGTTAATATACCTGATTGTTACCACAGACTTGCCCGTCTTAGTAAACCCGCAGGAGTATCGTTTTTGATAATCACTGCAGACTGGTATGAAAGACCTCAAATCTGCCACACTCCCTCGCCGTTTTGACACTTTTTCATACGGAATTGTCTCTAACCACCATCACGAAATCACCTGTCTGTTTGCCTGTGTACTGTTGTACCCGTCACACACAGTGAGGATTTAAACGATGGAATGTAATCGAACTGTAGTAACCAATCTTTGGAATTCAGAAATTCAGAATAATCTAGACCAGAAACATTCACACCTGCAGCAACAAGAAAAAAATAAATTAAAAAGCTTTAACTTTAAATATGAACACTCGTTACCAGATGTTCCTACAAAAACAGACAAAATCTACTATGACGTTGAAATGTTAGATTCCACATCTGTGAAACAGCATCAGTACAGTAAGAACCATCTCAAACAGGAATGTTTGAAGAAATTCAGTATATGCTGGAGAATGATTTCACAGAACCGAGCAAGAATAACTGGAGTCCACCATGTATACTTTTGACAAAACCGGATAATACTTTCCGGACGTGCATAGTCTATTGAAAAGTAAACAGGATGACAAAAAAAATTCATTTCAATTGCCAAGGATTGATGACTTCATTGAAAGAATCAGAAATGAAGAATATGTCACCAAGGTTGACCATCTGAAAAGATTCTGGAAAATTCCAATGACGGAGAGGCCAAGCCAAATTTCGGCATTAGTTTTTTCTGATGGACTTTATCAAAATAAAGTGATTCAGTTGGGAATGGAAGGTTTCCGTGTTCTTTTCAAAGTTTAATAAACATGATTATATCTGGTCTAAATAATTGTGATGCTTACACCTCTGACAGACTCATTCATGCAAATTTGACATTTAAATTTATCTAAATGTGAGTTTTTGTGTTTGTATTACATTTCTATGACATATCGAGGTACACGGACGAGTTAAAACTATAGATGCTAGGTCAGGGCTATCTCTGAATTCCATCTTCCTTTCAGTAAAAAGGAACTGATGCAATATGTGGGTATTGCACGATACCGTCCGAAATTTGGTTCCAATTTATCCATAATTGCTCTGACTAATGTGTCAGACATGTCAAGGGAAAGATAAGGCATTTAGCAGATGCACTTTCATGTGAATAGAGATATTATATTGTTTCATGTATACTTTGTCTCGTTCAAAAGATTTCATCTTATGTGATATATATATATATATATATATATATATATATATATATATATATATATATATATATATATATATATATATATATATATATATATATATATATATATATGCTATTGATAATGTAAGATTGTATGGTGGACTAGATATTGTTTAAAATAAAGTTCATTTTCTCCCTGCCCTGAATCACTGATTTTGGTTTCGTAAACCTCGTATTTATCTCAGTTTGAATCTAGAACTTTAGAAACTAATCCTGAAATGGACGGGTCTACGTGTTGTTTACTACATTTTATATTATAAGCTTAGTAATAGACTTCTGATTATAACTAAACTGCTATCTTGCAAATATTGGAACCTTCTATAATGAAATTTACCATTAGGCATTATTATGTTGTTTTAAAGAAAATGGTTAATTGTTTTCTTTAGGTAAGTATAACGACTATATAATCTTCTTACTGGAAACATATTTATTCATGCTTTAAGATCTGAGCAGAATCAATTTTATTATTGTTTTGTATAGTATTTCATTATGACTGAAATGTTATTTATTCAAATTATTTATTCACTGAAAATACAAAGTGCTCATCAAAATAAATAAAAGACTTGAATTTGAAGCGAAATTTCAAATAAGGATACATTCTTGGATCGCATTATTGTGATCCAACACAAGACTGTTGGTACATCACGGCTATATAGGCCACCAGTAGCACACCAACACTTCCAGAGTTGGATTTAATTTGGACTTCCATATACGTTTTTTTCATCTTCTCAGAACTTTAATAATTAGAACTTGCGTCAAGGATTATTTTGGTATTTTTAATTTGCAATATCGTAAGTTCCTTATCTTTACATTTTCACTTTGTATAGTATAGGAAATAAATTGTTTGTTGAATTGTACAAACCTTATTGCTTCTCACTTTTTCTTTTAATTATTTTAAGACATAGAGTCGTAATAATTGTCTTACCTATCCTTTTTCTGGGCCGTAACCCAAAACCGAAGACAGTGTACGTAGATCTGCATCGTTTGTACATTGCCTTGTAAGCATGAGATCCAGTCGTTGCTGAAAGAAATTTCCCAAGTAGAGAAATAGTACATGATCTATTGTCCCGATACTTATTTATTGTTCAAAGCGATGAAATAACGATGCATACAGTTGGGGATTTATCAACTAGACTGTTATATTCGTGTGTATTCTTATTTGATTATAAATAAAAAGTGTTCAGAATCGAAGTAATTTCAAATAATTAACTGCCAAATATATGTTAGTTACTTTATTCTTCAAAACTGACAGATAATGTGCTGAAAAACTCGCATATGTGGTTAGAATCAATAGAGTTTAGAAGCTGCCTCTATAGCGTGATGCTCAGTTTCTATTTACATCTGTTCATGGTGGGCGCACAACGCTTTGGACTGGGCATAAATAAAGCCAACGTACAGGATTGACGCTTTCATCAGGGGTACTTTAAATTGCATTAGAGAATTTAAAAGTTTTATTTATTCAATGTAAGAATAGCGACCATACCTCGGGTATATTGAAACCCACGTTATTTTGACTTCAGTGACCCGCTCAAGATTCGGCGAACTTTGGTATCAGATAACACGCATTATCTATGTATTCTCTTTTATTTGTATTTGAATATCAATCAACATTTAGTACCAGATATATTCTTATAACTTTCATTACTGATAAAAGGTTTGTAATTTTAAAATAGATATAAAAAAAAATAAGAAAACCAAAACAAATTAAGACGTTAATTTTGTTAATTAAATACAACTCAATTACAAATAAACAAACAAAAACATCCGGTAATTTTAAACTTATTTTTTAAAATTCGTTGTGTCAATATGCTGTCATAGATTTCGGGCAAGCTAACTATCTTAGAAGATTCAAGCTGACTTTTATTAGAAAAAAAATGTTCAGTCTAGAATAATAGAACCATCACTTTCAAGTTATCATTGCTATCAAACAAACGTCTACAAGACACTTAAAAACAGTCCCTCGAAGCGATGGACGCTCTAAAGGCTGAAATAAATTTTCCAAGAATTCAAGATAAAGCCATTTCTTCACATTATAACCCCATTGCAAATTACCTTTTAGAACAAACACCACCAAGAAACAACCCATTAAGTTATTAACTAAACAATAAATGCCCGCATTCGCCTTCATTACAAATATTCCCATTACCTTATATATCAAGCATTCCTAATCTAGTAATAACATATACGTCATCATCATATTTCCCGAGGAAACACGGTGGTCCAGTACTAGCTTGAGGGAATCGAAGCGCGGTATAGTAATCATTGGTTTCAAATCCTACCATACAATTGGAGGGCCCCGAGTGGCCGAGTGGCCTAAAGCGCTTTCCGTTACGGATCACTGCCGTCTCACCTCTGTCTGCGTCGGTTCGAGTCGAAGATTCGACTACGGTAGTTATGTGAGAGAGCTTGCTTGTAGCTTCTCGTGGGTCGGTGGTTCTTTACGGGGGTTTTGCCTGGTTCTTCCTCCACCAATAATACTGGCCGCCATGTATAGCCTATCGTGTGCTGAAAAATGGCGTTAAACCCTAAAACAAAACAAACAAACTATACAGTTGGGTGGGATACCGTAGTGCACCAATTGCCTCGACAGTTCATAATCTATTTGTGTAGTTGTGCCGTTTGAGACAAAACCAAATTTTCTGTGTTCCCTGAATGAAGTCCCTTTGACACACCATATCCATGACATACATTATATTTTGGCACAAGCCCGTAAGCTACTGCATGATCCTGTTTATTCTGCAGTACCATCTGATAATAGCACGCGAGTCTCCATGAGCAATAAAAATAAGAAGCCACACAACTTGATTTGTTAAAATCAACATGCCCCTGTAACCAACTGGTTCTAGATCATGGATTTCCGCCATTTCTTTAATCAGGTCAAGACAATGCATTCTTTGTGTGAAATTCATTTGCTTATGAATTTCAACCAAATATGCAAGGAAATATAACATCCAATGTATTCGTCTCAAAGTTATCGATGTGCATCACGGCTGGATGTTTCCTTCATCACCATGCAATGTCTCTTCTACGAAATATTACTTGCTAGTACCGGGGCATATGTCATGTATTCAAAATTCAGCAGAGATTTCCAGAGTTTACGGCGTTAATCTGGCACGTGTCTGTTGATTCTTTTAGTCAGAACCATTGTCTACAATACAAATGGCTAAAATATACCACCTAAGTTTGAAAGGTGTATATGGTTCAGGCAACAAAGCAAGACCAAGTGGTATTTCATACTTTAAGTGAAAATCTTTTGGATGCAGACCTTTGAAAACAGGCTGTTCAATTATAAACGGCATCATGGTCATTCTGTCCTTCAGCGTGAGAAAGCTTGTTAGTGGCTTCTCGTGGGTATGTGGTTCTTTCTGGGGGTTTCCCGGGTTCTTCCTCCACCATTCATACTGGCCGCCTATCTTGTGCTGAAAAATGGCGTTAAACTCTACAACAACAACAACAACAACTGTACTTAAGCCTTGCTATACTAACAACCATCGGATTCATCTACTTAATTTGCCATTACTTTACTGCCTATATCGGTAGTTAATCTTCCGTGTCATCCCCTTAGATCAGTGCTGTCCAACCCTTTTGACACCATGGGCCACTGAAATTTCTTTCTTGATGCCGAGGTTCGCAGCAGAAAACTTTAAAAGCAACGACTATGCAAATTATTTACAATTTTTAAAAACCTGGTTGAGATGATATACAATAAAAGAATGCCACTGACATTTATTTACATAAATGCACAAGAAATTGCTCTGGCTCTGGCGGGTCATTAAAAATCAGCTTGAGGGCCGAAGGTTAGACAGCACTGCCTTAGATAAATTATATCTAGTGCTCGGATCTCCCGAATGTTTTGGGCTGCAATGTGTATTGTATAAAAACCTGTTGACTACACGCGGTTTAATTCGCCATATGTATCTTTACATGTTTAAATACCGTCTAGTGAAGTATTTGTTTCAGTTTGGGTGCTTAGATTACAACAGTTTATAGTTCAGTGGGAAATCCACTAAACTATTAAAGCTTCGTCACTGAACTTACGCCTACATGATGTCTTCCCAACTTGTTATCATGAAACCACATTTATCATCATAAGTAAACGGTATTGACAAAAACAACTGACCGCTGAATCCATTTTAAAGTTAAAATAAATACGAAATCAAACCCAAGATATCCGAACATAGATTCAGTTCTTTATTTGGTACATCTTTTGTTACATGTATAGCCAATTTATATAATCTGATAATGAATCCCTCACAGAAAATTATTAATATTGACATATAGTTTATACATTAGGAATGTATGTAATTATTAATAAACATCTACACGTTCTATTTTCTGTTCAGTTGGAAGAGCGTTAGACTCGTAACCCAAGGGTTGTGTGTTCTATACCCGCCAATGCCTGGCACGGGGCATCTCACTTTCTCCTTCACAAAGGTACCCATTTTTTCTATCTTCGATACGATACAGCCACTAATGTGCTGAAAGAGCGGTTACAAACCAATCAATCTTGTTTTGTTTCTTTCGTTGTTTCCTTTTGCAAGCAGAAATGAATTTGTTTTTAAGTAAATATTTTCCTTGTATGCACGGTATTATGTTTATTGTCTCTTGCAATTAATAGCTCTTAGATACGATTTTGAAAAAGAATGCCGTTTTTATTTTATTACTCATTTGTCATAATTTTCGATATATACTACTGATTCATCTTACACAATTTAAAAACTAGTCCATTGGGTGAATTCGCTATGAAGGAAGGTTCTTTTATTTGATAAAAAAATGTTTTTTTTGTTAGTGAATCAGCTATGAAGGTTCGTTCTTTTTAAAACAAAAAGCCTTTTAGGAGAATAAGCAATGAATGTTCGCTTAAAAAAAACACTACCACGGTGGATGAATCTGCTGTGCACATCCATTTTAAAAACCGGTTATCTGTTTTGATGAATATGCTATGGAGGTTCATTTTAAAAACCAGTTGTCTTTTGGGCGAATCCACATTGAAGGTTCGTTTTAAAAAGCATGTGTCATCTGGGGTGATTATGAAGGTTCGTTTTAAAAAAGCGGTTGTCTTTTGGGCGAATTCACATTGAAGATTCATTTTAAAAATCAGTTGCCATCTGGGGTGAATATGCTATAAAGGTTCAATTGAAAAAGCGGCTGTCTTTTTGCGCGAATCCACATTGAAGATTTATTTTAAAAATCAGTTGCCATCTGGGGGTGAATATGCTGTGAAGGCTAATTTTAAAAACCAGTTGCCATCAGGGGTGAATATGCTATGGATATTCATTTAAAAAATCAGTTGCCATCTGGGATGAATATGCTATGGAGATTCATTTTAAAAACCAGTTGCCATAAGGGTTGAATATGCTATGGAGGTTCATGTCATGTATAAGACACTGGTGAGATCATCAATCTTCAATGAGGCTGAATCTTTGTGGCGTTTTGCATCGTATCATGTACGTACATACATTGTATTCTTCTCTTTCAAACTTAAGAACATTGGAACAAATCGTTACTTCATTTACTTTATTTACAGAATTGCATTACACCAAAATGTTTTTAAATGTTCATCTCATCTTTCATCGCACTTTTTTAATAAATGATGTGAGGGATGCAACCTGGAAGGAATATATTTAATGATATTAAATAAAGTGCTGTGATTCCTTTTAATATTTATATTTTCATGTAATATGGTGTAAGGTGTATCCTTACAAACTTTTAAATTCTTTTCATTTTTTCTTTTTACTACAACACAACAAGGCAATAAAAAATAAACTGACTTTGAAAAGGTGATGTCTTAATATGTAACTTGAATCAGCCGGCAACGAAGCGATACAATTTCTCTCAAGAATAATTTTAGTTTCGATAGATGTATTTTTATTTCGGACATGGTCAATACTTGTACAAATTTAGCTATACAGTTAAAGAGATTGCTAAAAGAATAGTCTACTTAACTATCTAAACGATAATTGGCCCAATTCTGCCAAAGCGAGTACGTGTTTGTGTGTGTGTGTGTGTGATATTAATTTTTAACGTAGCTTTAACAAGTTTTCACTCATATCGCTGCAGTTTGGAAGTGTATAGTGATGTCTAGCACTGGGGCATCATGCCGCAGACATGTAGCATGATGTCCCACCCAGTCACATTATCCTGACACCAGGACGACCAGTCCTAACACTATCCTCTCAATGCTGAACGCCAAGCGAGGCAGCTGTTAGTATCATGTTTATAAGTCTTCGGTACGACTCGGCCTGGGGTCGAATCATCGACCATAACCTCGCTCCCGCATCCGAGGCAGACGCTCTAACCATTAGGCCACCGGAGCGGTAGAAAGGGAGTACGACTTGGATACCTAACGTAAAAACTACAACTAGCCTGCTGCGAAAAAAGAAAACATTATTAATAAAGAGATCAAGAAAGACGGCCATTGGTGAAGCGATGGACTGAAATTTCTGTCTTGCGCATAGAGTTACACCAAAATATCTCCGGATTTCATGACTGGGATTCATTACCGAAATTTAAAAACAGTGTTTTTAAGAAATATTGCGGGGTAAAGTTCACTATTCTCCTGAAAATCTAAAAAACATCATTCCCTAATCCGAAAACTAATGAGGTAAGAGCTAACATTTCAGTTTTTGTCAGAAAAATACTGATATTCCCAAACAAACGTCCACATGGGAAACAAATACAATGTATCGCGTCCGCTTATATCCCTTTGACCAGGGGTGCACAGATTTTTCGGCCATGTGCCAGATTGCATTTTCTAAGACCACTCGAGGCCACAAACACGACAGTACATGTGCAGTACAAAAGTGACTTTGTAAACGAAATTAACATTAGTGTTTTAAAAAACTATTGCATGTCATGAAGGTTTTATATAATATTATTTTAGTAGCCCTATGGATTTCTAATTTCTGTTCACGGGCCAGATTTCTGAGTTGTTTTAATTTGTCCCGAGGGCCGGACAGAAAACGTTTGCGATCCGGCCCGCAGGTTGTGCGCCCCTGTTTTATACTTTTATTGCAAAATATGTCCCTTGTATGTAAACCAAATGTGGATTCACATATTGATAAACACTATTTGTGAATACTTTCAAACACTTTGTAGAAATAAAGCTCTAGAACAAATACTAGCGTGTATTAGATATGTTGACTAAAAAATCGTAACAGGCCATTTTATCCTCGTGCTACCCTTTTTTTCTAAAAAACAAAGTCTTGGAATAAGTAATTTCACGCGTTTGTTTAGCACCAAATCAATGCACCAAATCAAATGAAATTGTAAAAACATCAAGTAACACTTTTATCTTGTATTTTGTATTTAATAGAACATTTTATGTGATTTAATATTACTTGTGGTTATGTGGATTGTTTGGTTTGTAAATTTTGCATAAGAATACATTGCTTATAATGCCAAATATATAGTCGAATCAAAAATAAAATAAAATAAATAAATAAATAAATAAATAAATAAATAAATAAATAAATAAATAAATAATACACATGGATACTATATGGCTAGTAGTTAATGTTGGTTGATTAAACGATGGATGGACGAGTCAAACTGTGACTATTTCGACATGTGTAATACTCTACAGGAATCGGCAACATACGGCACACGTCAAGAGGCTTGGTGTGGCACGCGAAGGGCAGCCACAAATATCTTTTTTTTAACACTGTTACTATCTTATTAGTCTCAGCCACTCATTCACTGTCATTAATCCTGGAAGAAAAAACGTCCCGCCATGTAAAAAAAAAGTTGCCGACTCATGCTCTAAACAGTAACAAAATATTGAATATAGGACTATGAAAAAATTAATTACGGATTGAATCCTACCCAGAACAGCCCAGATCGGCTGCCGTCTGTGGGCACAGAACGTTCTCCCACTGCCTCGGCAGTAAATGGTCTCTTGCGCGCTGGTATGCAGTTCAACACTGATCAACCTCACTCCTAAATGTATGGCGTTGGGATAAAAGAGGGTACCTCAATGTCACAGACTCTTATGTCAACGTCAGACAGGATAAATCAACCCAGTGTAAAACATTTAGATAAATGAAAGAAAACGGCCCCTTCATGACTCTAATTCACAGCCAAATGACAGTAATGTAAAAGTCCGATGGCTACATTTATAAATAAAGACAAGTTTGTCAAAAATAGGGTACACTGGTTGTTTTAAAATTCTGGGGTCATCGTAAAGGCATTTTTAAGAAACTTGGTATGCTGTTGGATTCTTAGAAGAAAGGTCTAAGTTCGAACTTATTAATGTTTCCATGGTGATATGTATAACACATAATGTGTTTCTGCACAGATCCAAAGCTTGGTATTTCTAGGCCCAAATGAATTACCAGTAAAGCAGATTCAAATGCACAAATTTCTATATTTCCTGCTTATTTATGATGGTGAACATATTATTGATTCTACAATGTCTTTTCATTGTAGAGATTTAATGCTGTTGTCTATTTACATGTGCGAATGAAAATTAAATGAAATTAAATAGATGAAAACGATAGCTATGACATATATATTTCCATCTCCACTATGTCAGAAATGTTCTTTCGGCGATATACATTGATATTGTTTCTCAAATAATCAATGGAGCACATTGCTTGTACTTTCATGGAATCTTCTTGGTCATGTCTAAATCCGAGTTTATCAAAAACGTCAATGACGTAGGAAAGTGGCTGGGTGTTAACATGCGAGTATCCAAGTTGTCCAGGCACCGCCCAACTTAGGATCACGCCTTCACGTGCGTGGCGAACAATGTTATCCAGGAAAATACTTTCGAATTGGTGTGGAATATGTTCAGCAACCTCCAGACTAAAAATCCAATCGTAAACAGGAATACCATATTGCGGCACTGTAAAGTCCATGTATTTTACACGGCCGTTACTAACTTTTTCTGCATAAGGTGCGCCGTCGTATGCGTCACACAATAATACCTTTCCGGAATCGCTAATGATTTGCTGATACCTTCCGGGGCCATCTCCAAAGCTGGCAACTTTTTTTCCCTGAAACAATATCAGATATAACGTATAACGTACGTACGTGTATGTATGTATGTATGTATGTATGTATGTATGTATGTATGTATGTATGTATGTATGTATGTATGTATGTATGTGTGTGTGTGTGTGTGTGTGTGTGTATGTATATATGTGTGTGTGCGTGCGTGTGTGCGTGCGTGCGCGAGTGTGTGAAAAAACGTGTGTACGTACGTACGTACGTATGTATGTATGTATGTATGTATGTATTTATGTATGTATGTATCTATGTATGTATCTATGTATGTATCTATGTGTGTGTGTGTGTTGATGCACTGCATATAATTTAATCTTGAAATTTAAGAATCGATTAAAATGCTTTTGTTATCATGATACACACGGATGTTCTTATGCACTTCACTCGTATGACAAACACACAAGAAGCTGTCCATGTTGTGCATGTTGAACCCGACCCCGAGCTATATTCAAAGCACGAAGTTAATCTATTGAAATGCACAGTACGCCAAAGTAATCGCTCTATCAAGCATACGAAAGTATATCTCGACCTTAGGTCAAAGTGACATACTTTGGCAGACTGGCGCTGAATTCATTCGTCTAATTGGGTATTTACACCAAGTTTCGCAACCTTGATGGAACGCGAACTTAAAACTGTCAGAAGTCAAAGAAACATGAAATATATGACACAATGACCTACTTTCAGTGGTAAGCGTTGTACGCACCATGGCGCATCGACATATCAAATTCCATTATTATGTAGCCAGCATAATCCAAGAAGTTCAATGTGAAATGTAGGTTACAGTGATCTTGTTTGGTAAACTGGAGTTGTATCCCTTTACCAATATATATATATATATATATATATATATATATATATATATATATATATATATATATATATATATATATATATATATATATATATATATATATATATATATATATATATAGGTAACCAAATCTGCTTAGAAACTGAAAAAGATTAATGAGTTATAACCAAAGTACATAACAACTTCTACATCAAAGCAAAAGAAGAATGGAGCACGTTATACGATGCAAAAACAACAGCAAAAACAGCAGTATTCAAAGAACAAACATTCAGTTAATCATTCAAATGTTAAAACAGCATCACAACAGCAGAGAAAAGATACACCCAAACAGAAATCTTCAAAACCGAACCAAATTACAACATTGAAAAATGTAACACCTACAGCTGTACCAAAAGCATCAACAAGCAAAACGGGAGAGGTAAAAAGGAATGTGATAAATTCAAACAAGAACAGTAAAGATCAGCAAGAGCAACAAAAAAACTGGTCTCCCCATGGCACAACAAAGAAAAGTTACGCAGAGGCCGTAATCATGGGGGAATCGGAGTCAGTGACCATGACAAAAACTTTGACACACCTTGTCAAAGTTTTAGAACAATTAATACAAAAGACTTACCAAGACAAAATAACAGGAGATTCCAGAGATTTAGTAGTAGGAGACAATGGAAAAAAGAACAAAAACGGAGAAAACAAATTCAGAGAGGTAAAGAGACAGTGTTAAACCTATCACGTAAAAAACTAACGGATAATGATTACATACTTTTAAGTAAAGGATTAAAATTTTGTCCCAAACCAAAATCTCATGATAAAATTAAATTAGCTGAAGAAATTTTCAATTTTTCTAGACGCCTAAAATTAAAAGAATTTTTTTATGATAAATCAAGCAGCAACTCTAATTGTGAATCAGATTCTTTCAATTAAAAAAATATGGGTTATTTCAATAAAAACAAATCATCATTTACACCACCGAGTGGACGTGACTCCCATTTAGATTTTTACATTGAAGCTATCACACAAGAAATATTACACAATATTCTTCATAAGAGAGGTTATAGTAATATTTCTAAGAAAGAAATGGAGTCTTTACATAATTTAATTAATGACGAGAGTATTGTTATTAAAAAGGCTGATAAATCAAATAATATTATTATTATGAATCAGGAAGACTATGTTAAAGAAGTTGAACGTCAATTAAATGATGAAAAGTACTATCAAAAAGTCGATAAAGACCCTTCATTAGAAATTAAATCTAAAATTTCCACATGCATTGATGAAATATCTAAGAATAATAGTTCCGTATATGAAGAATTTGATACTTTTCCTCTCAAAATACGTACACCTCAGTTCTACATATTGCCCAAAACTCATAAATTTCCTGATCATACATTACCTTTAAATTATCCAGGACGACCAATTATATCAGGTTGTAATTCATATACAGAGAACTTATCCAAATTTATAGATAGTATTTTGCAGCCTTTAATGAAATCGCTTCCTTCATATATTAAAGATACTACTGATTTCATAAAAAAGTTGAAGTCTATTCCACAACTATCTCATAATTCCCTCCTTGTATCTTTAGATGTTACATCATTGTATACAAACATACCGCATGCAGATGGTATTAAGGCGTGTAAATATTTTCTTGACAACACTCTTAATAATAACAGACTATCGAGTGAAGATATTTGTAAAATAATAACTCTTATCTTGGAAAATAATAATTTCCAATTTAATGGTACTAATTACATTCAAATAATGGGTACGGCAATGGGTAGTCCTATGGCTCCTTCATATGCTTCCCTTTTCATGGGTAAATTAGAAAAAGATTTTCTTGAAAACGAGAATTTTAAGCCCACTGTTTGGCTAAGATTTTTAGATGATATATTTATGATCTGGAACCACTCAGAAGAAGATCTACACAAATTTATTAATAGCCTAAATAATTTTCACCCAACAATTAAATTTACTTACACTGCATCCACTACGCATGTATCCTTTCTAGATGTAAATGTGATGAAAAATCCTGATAATACTATCTCTACAAATGTTCACGTAAAAGAAACTAATATCCACCAATATGTGGAATATTCGTCTTGTCATCCCAGGTCATGTAAAAACGGCATACCTTATAGTCAGGCGAAAAGATATCGACGTATCATTTCAGACAATCATCAATTAAAACATTCTTTAAATGAATTAAAAACATATTTCATAAAAAGAAATTATCCTATACATGTAATAGAGTCTGCTGTAAGTAAAGTCTGTATTCTTACCCAAAATGATGCTTTAAATACAGCAGAATGTACGAAAGATAAAAATATAATTCCTTTCATAATACAATATAATCCATCTTTGCCAAATGTAGGCCTTATAATTAATAAATATTGGACTCTCCTTAACTTATCAGAAAAAAACAGCGTCAAAACACTTTACAAGAGCAAGCCAATTCTTGCTTATAGAAGACCTAGGAATTTACAAGATCTTTTGATCAGAACTAAACCGACAAAAAATTTTCAAAGATGTTTTTCGTCATCTAAATGCAACAGACGTAGGTGCTCTCAATGTGCAAATATTACAGAAAGTACCTATTTTAGTAGCTCCAATACTAAAGAAATGTTTTCTCTTCGTTATAACACTGATTGTATATCAACTGATGTAATTTATTTGATAACCTGTAAAAAATGTAACATGCAATATGTTGGACAAACACTTCAACAAGTTTCTAAGAGAATGAATAATCACCGCTTTCATATAAAAAATTATATGGATCCTCAGTTCTCCTCTAATGTTTCAATGCATTTTAATACAAATAATCACTCTTTAAGGGATTTTTCTTTTATGCCAATCGATATTGTGCACGGAGAAATGAACAGACTCATTAAAGAAAGTTATTGGATTAATCGGTTAGATACTGTTTATCCCAATGGCCTTAATACTAAGGCATTATATAAAATTGTATAGAATTTTAGTGGACGATTTGATATATTGTATTTATATATATATATATATATATATATATATATATATATATATATATATATATATATATATATATATATATATATATATATATATATAATATGTAGTTATATGTATTACTGTTAGTCTCTACATTATAATCTCACTCTCAGTTTTCATTAGAGACTCATGCATCATTCTGATCCAGTTGTACATATGATATTTGTATAATAAAGAATATAAATTATGATGTTATGTCAATTACGTAATTATTGACATATAGACGTCATCCGCTTCTTTCAAAAGCATGACGTTATGTTAATGACGTAATTGTTTATAACTTTATAGACGTCATCAGTTTCTTTCAAATAAAGTTTGTGCCTGAAGAAGCATAAATGCGAAACTAGTCGCACAAGTTTATCGGCGTTTGTGTTGTTTTTTTATCCCCTATATATATATATATATATATATATATATATATATATATATATATATATATATATATATATATATATATATATATATATATATGCTGAAGCTATATTCTTAAACTGGAGAAAGTGGGACAGAATGGTTTTGAAAGAAAATATATTTAAGACAATCCTCTAGGGTTTTCGGATTTATAAAAGGTCAGTACACCAATGCCAAAGTAGTCGCTGTGTAGAGCTTCACCCCAGGTCGGCACGACAAGAACTATCTATATTAAAAATCTTTTAGATCAAGTTTGCGTATTTACTCTAAAACTCACTTAGATCAAGTTTGCGTATTTACTCTAAAAGTCTATTAGATCAAGCTTGCGTATTTACTCTAAAAATCATTTAGATCGAGTTTGCGTATTTACTTGAATTAAATATAAATTGATGTTTAAAACGTTAATACTTTCCTTGTTTAACCGAAGTTTATTCAATCCTAATTTTTGAAAGATATGCACATTAACTGTCGTCAAGAAACTGTCAGACAAAAATGGTCGATCGATACAATTGTTTACAGTGACGGCCAGGTAAAGAACTGGGTTATCGTCAGGTTATAGGATAGGTAATCACGAATTTGTTTATCAACATTCATTGTGAAATACCAGCGCGCGAGATCTATTCCATATTGTAATGGATCACATCTTTAGGTTGATCTCGTCTAAAAATGTCAACCCAACTTTAAAACTGATTTTGCCGTATGCACTTTTCAGAACGTGTATATAATGACCTTCCAAATCAATACAGATTAATTCGTTTCTAAATAAAGTGAATAATTACCATTTAAAGGTGTATATATAATCAAATTCTACAAAAATGATACCTATTACTGAAATAATCGTTGTTGAACGCATACATGACCTATGACCTATATGATTTTTGCTATAGGCGATCATGTCTTGCCAGTCAGAAAACAGACAAAGAAGTAGTAGAGAGGACATCGCAAATGATTTTTTAAAAAACTCATGTATGAAAAAGTCAAACTATAACTTGTACATTCACGTTGCAACTAAATGAACATTTCATATGAGTAATAAAGACTTGCGTTGACGTTAAGTGTAGACACATATTTACATATACGAGAAGTGGGGAGAAAATGTACCTTAAAATATTCAGCCAATTCATCCGCTAGCTGCCTATCGGTTCTATGTTCTCCACTGTCTTCCATACTTGTTTCTAAACACCATCCTCCACTTTCACTTGTTTGTAGTGCCTTTCTCTTTGCGCTCTGTAATCAACAGAAAAACAGCAGAAAAATTAAATCGGTCTGGATGGATGACAATGATACCATCTGGTGGTTTTAACAAGAGTTTTTGTCAATGGGTGCAACGGGGGAAGTGGTCCCCCCCCCCCTCCATCGTAATTTGTTCCATCAAGCCTTAAACAAATGAATCCGAGTTCAGGAAATCAAAGTTAAAAGGAGATAGCCCTTCTGGGTCCATGGCTGCCCTAAAAAAATGACGTGGAATGAATAAACATTCCAGCTCCTTCTAGGTATCATCAATACAAACAACTCCATATTAAATGAATGTGCTGAATCATATACGGAGTATTTAAAAGTAGAAGACCAGACAAGATGCATAAATAACACACCGATTTATATGAATCATTTATTTGTTCACATTGAATTTCATCAAAATATGTTGAATTGTTATTGTATGATGATTACAAAAAGATGGGAAGTTGACTGACATGGGACATAACACCTTCCAAAGTGAAACAGGCGGGGTAAAACACATAAACGGTACATCGATGTATAAGTGACGGTATTACTGCGAAATGTTTTGGTTCTTGCTGATTACAACCAACCTCCGCCGTTTTCTTGCGCTGAAACAAATATGCTCGACAAGGGCCATAACTCTATCCAAAATCAATTGAAAGGGACTAAACCCACGAGGTACATGTAAGTTTATGAAAATGTATTCATGCCAAAGTTTTTTGTTTGCAATGTGCAAAGTGGTTTTGGGCTATTCCAGGGCAGATCCGTGTTACCAGCATAGCTCTGGAGTTATTAGAGCTATTCTATATTGCATTATGCAGTTTGGAGTTTACGTTGCTACATAGACCATGGTGTAACTTTTACGGGTTTAGTCTCGTCAGCTGCATTCAGAATCGAGTAAATTAGCCCTTGACAATTAATTTACTATCTTCTCATGGAACATAGCTTGTATTACACAAAATGAGAGATAAAATAGCCCCGACAAAATTCGACCTGAAAAGGCAACTCACCTAACCTCTTCCCGTCAAGCGCCCTCTTCGGATACGGGAGGTCGCGGGTTCGAAACCCCACTGAGTCATACCAAAGACTTACAAAAATGGTACTATCAGCTGCCTCGCAAGACCCTAAGCATAAAGAAGTTAGTGATGACTGGTGGGTCTGGTGTCAGGAGTCTCGTCAGCTGCATTCAGAATCGAGTAAATTAGCCATTGACAATTAATTTACTATCTTTCCATGGAACATAGCTTGTATTACACAAAATGAGAGATAAAATAGCCCCGACAAAATTCGACCTGAAAAGGCAACTCACCTAACCTCTTCCCGTCAAGCGCCCTCTTCGGATACGGGAGGTCGCGGGTTCGAAACCCCACTGAGTCATACCAAAGACTTACAAAAATGGTACTATCAGCTGCCTCGTAAGACCCTAAGCATTAAGAAGTTAGTGATGACTGGTGGGTCTGGTGTCAGGATAATGTGACTGGGTGGGACATCGTACTACATCGACGTGGACGCTCTAACTCGTTTGTGAAGACCTATACATATTCCCATTGTGTGTGTGTGTGTGTGTGTGTGTGTGTGTGTGTGTGTGTGGTAACGTCTCATATCACTACATTCGCTGAATATCTAAAAAAAAAAAAAGTAATCATGGAAATTCTTAACTTGGACTAAATTTAAACTGAAATTCGCAACACAAATATGTCTGTCCTAACGGATTATTTTGAGTCTTCAATGTCAAAAGATCTCAAGTGATAAATACCGGGTTAATCACATCTGCCAGTGAGGGAGCTGGAACATGTGGTTTATGCGTGCTTCAAAAGGATCAATGACCACCGGGTCCATTATTTATACAGAAAACCCTGCTTATCTACGCTTAGCCATATAACCGATAGATATATAGATAGGAGTACATGAAATTTGTTTACTTTTTGTATCATGTAGGTCATATTGCGCTGATAACTATTGCAACAACATAAATGACCAATGTATCTCTCTCCGTCCCCCCCTCTCTCTCACACACACACACACACACACACACACACACACACACACACACACACACACACACACACACACACACTTCTCGTATTGCTACATTAGTTGAATATCATAAAACTAATCCCGGAAACTAGTAACTTTAAATTTGCAATAAATACGCCCGGCCGAGTCATAGCAAAAACATAAAAATGGTACTACCAGCTGTCTCGCATGGCGCTCAGCATTAGGGGGGTAGTGTTAGGACTGGTCAATGTGGTGTCAGGATAATGTGACTGGGTGGGGCATTATGCTACGTGTCTGCGACATGATGCCCCAGTGCTAGAAATCACTATAAACTGTCACACATGCAGCCATCGTTGCGATAAGACTGAAATATCGTTAAAGCTATGTACAAATTCCTAATCACACACTGGCGGCAAGCAGTTACATTGGACGGTAGAATGTTGTAATTTGCTAACACAATGTAAAGTCTTACATTTTAAAAAAGCCAGAAGTGTTGTTTTGAAGAAAATTACCATCTGAAAGTGTTATTTTTTGTCACCGCCAATAAAGCGTTGACTTTTTGTTTTTCACAAACATTATCAGCGAAATGACTCGGTGCGCAATTCATTTCCGGGGATTTAGGGAGGCGCATTTGGAATGAGTATTTTATGACACATTCATAATCAATCAGCAAAAATTCTTTTTCACAGCTAATTTTCACGTGCATTCATTTTTTTAAAGAGAAGTTTGTCAGTAATGGAGTAGCAAGTGTAAACGGTGTTTTTTGTTTTCTTTTTTTTTTAAATCCACGTGCTTTAATCATCACACGTTGTCGACCCAACACTCAAATAGGGTACACTATATTAACAAATATGACCTCCTTGATAAAGACAGGCCAGGGGAAAAAAATCGTGTTGCTATAGACTGACGCAGTGATTTATTGTATTAGTCTGGTTCCCTGCTTAGTATGCTCCCTGTCTTGCACTCTGTTATAGCAGATTCAACGCAGGGAGCAAACTAAGCAGGGAACCAGACTATTGTTGTATATACTATTAGTAAGGCCGATAAATCAACCCATACCAATAATGCTGATAATAATTGAAGACGTTACACTACAAGTTGCAATTATTTGCCGTCATTTATTTCCCCTGCACAATCAGTTTCGTCTGCACACATCTAATTACAATTCATACATTTACTGGTTTTTCTCGCGGCTGTTGAGATATCGTCGACTGTAGGGTTCTTTAATTTCCAGATTAAATCCCAGGTTCGACGAATCGTAAATCCACGTGGAGTAGCGCAACCATCTGTCGTATGGCCATTTTTAATTTCTGGATAGATATGGCTGTTAAAAAATACCGACAAGTGTGTTTAAACTGGTTTGTTCCAGAATAAACTGTATGGAGCATAATTGCTAATTTTAATAACCAGGTGACATTATACCGACATATCGTTCATCAGTATCAACACATATTTGGGACTTCGATTTATTCTGCCGGAAATGTGACCTAAAAATTGCGTAAACGAAAAATCCAGATATTTCAAATTGTTAACAGACACTCGAACATTGTCTACTGACATCTTTTAAACAGAAGTGAGTTAATTTTGGTATACAGTCTCAAAAGTAACATGTGCAATATGAAGCTTCAAAGGTAAATGAATGAATTTCCTAAATTATGATTGCAGTATTTTGTCCAGGGTCTTAATTGATACATTTGGATTATTCATTACGTGTATCAGTCATAAGCGACTTCAGGTCTTATTCTGTTTGCACATTGCTGTAGTTTGGGGGTTTATCGCAATTTATCAAAAAAAGCAAGCCTGCTCATAGACCCACACTGACAAAGTCCGAGACTCGAATTCAAGTGGACAGGTGAGGTGGCATTGGAGTGATAGGTGAGATGGCACTGGAGTGATAGGTAAATTGGAGCGCATTAGACCGCTAGCAACCCTATTTGCACAAGTTAAAAGTATGCTTCGACTTTTCTACTTAATAGTGCGTGCCTTGAACTGCTAGTAAATATTATATACATAGGCTGCCGATATACAATAACGTAAAAACTCACTATGCAAGAATTAAGTTAATTACGTACATAACTCTAAAAATGCATAAAGGAAACATATACATTGTATAATCAATGTAGGGGGTCATTAAATCAACCAATTACTATAAGAATAGATCGTGCGGATAAAAAAGATCGCGTTTTTAGTTATTATTGCACCCTCATTTTTAACTAACATCCTACGAGCTCAGATATGTCGAATGTTTTTGGAAATTTTTGTTGAATTTTTCACGTAACATAACAATCTGAGTCATATCGCTACGATGTCTGCCACGTGTCATTATTTTTATAGTGATCTTTAGTACAAGGTCATCATGCCGCAAACATGTAGCATCATGTCCCAGCCAGTCACATTACCCTGAGGACTCCGCCAACCAGTTCCATCATTAACTTTTTCATGCTGAACGCAAAGCGAGACAGCTGCTAGTACCATTGGTATTACTTGGCCGGGGTTAGAACCCACAACCTCCAGCATCCAAGGCGGTTGCTTTAAGCACTTAGGCCACCGGAGCGGTACATGTTACTGAGACCTGATGGATCCTCTTAAATGTCGTAAGAGGTTAATGTTGGATAAAGAACCACTGTGGTTAGCGTGTCTGACTCGCGACCAAAATGGTGCAGGTTTGAAACCTACCATTGAACCTAAGTCGGTTGTCACTGAGCAAGAAATACCTACTTGTGTTACTGTGACGCACCCCCCTCCCAGTAATTGCAAACTGTATTACCACATATTTTAAAAAATTTTTTTTATTCAAGTGGAAGATTGGTATACGGTTTTTTTTTTTTTTTGCTTTCTCTTTCGAATACTGCACTGGTGTATTTCTTGTTTGTTGCAAAACTGTGGACTTAAGTCGAGATATAATGCGGGCAAGTTACCACCTTATTACAGCTGTATTTTTCATCAAAATTACGAATTTTAAATTACTATAACAATTAAGTCTTTTTAAGCTCAAGCCGATTTAAAAGCTATTTGTCTTCCCTCCGAAATTCACCCAGCCCGTCATTTTCAGCATTGTAGTTTTCTGTAATCGCTAAGCTACAGACTAAAAACGCATCGGTTAGAATCAATGGTGTGGGAGTTTCGCAAACTAGAATCTTTCCCTAGTGTTGCAAGTCAAAACACGGCCAAAATACAATCATGCAACATTCCCTATGTTTATGTTTTATTTGTTTTTAATTCAGTATAACGGATTTTACCGTTAAATCAGTTTTCAATCGGGCGCAAATCTCGTGGTGTTCATTCTTGGACAGACTGCACGCTTTATTATGATATTCATAACCATGTGTAATTTATGGACTGCCTGTATAAAGTCGACCTTTTCAACTGTTATTTCCATGTTCGTGACAAACAGCATTTGACATCACCCCAAGTTGTTATTATTTTGGGGTTTATGCCATTTTTCAGCGCATGATAGGCTTATACATGACGCCCAGATCAACTAATAGGAGCGAGAAAACCCCGGAAAACTTCATAACGAACCATTAATACCTGGAAACTACTGGCAAGCTTTCTCACATACCAACACTTGCCGAGCATCACAAGCACTTGATTCTGAGTAAATTCATGTATACACTCACCATGTTATATGGTGAGTGTATACATGAATTTACTCAGAATCAAGTGCCTGTGTAAAACCCCCATATCGCTATGCTTTCTAATCTGGGGGAGTTGAGATAACTAGAATTTCAATCTATCTGCCGTAGTGTCAGTTCAACACCATTTTAATTTGGGATCAACTATACATGTGTGTGTGCGTGTGTGTGTGAAAAGTTACACGATTTTCAAGATGACTACTGTGGTGGTTATATTGGATATATGAGACACACATTTTCAGTTAGGATCAACTATACCGTATGTTATATTTCTTGCAACGATTCATAGGAATCCTCGAAGTATTTAAAAAGTAGTAACGATAACAACTGTGTGCTAATGTACGTCAGAGGACGGATGTCACGCAGACGATGAAGAACTGGATATCATATAAACTCCATTAGAGTTCACTCTCCCCTCCCTCTCTCTCTCATACACACCACCAACAATTTTCCCCTCCCTCTCTCGTTGTCATACTCACACGCCCACAAATACATTCACAAACTGGCCGCCATATATAGCCTATCGTGTGCTGAAAAAAATGGCGTTAAACCCTAAAACAAACAAACAAATCTCCTACTCTCATCTCTTGTATTTACTACATCTGGTAGGTATTTAAGCCGCAAGACAAGAACGAGACATGCTATCGTCACTAACGAAACTGTCTTTGCTAAGTGATTTATATTTAGTTATGTTAACCATGACGCAGTGCTGAGTGATTTCTAATCACTCTCAATTAATATGGGGGAATATGGAGAAAAGAACTGGGCAAAAACAAATGTATACCGCTACGCGATAAATAAAATCTCTCTCTCTCTCTCTCTCTCTCTCTCTCTCTCTCTCTCTCTCTCTCTCTCTCTCTCTCTCTCACACACACACACACACACACACACACATGAAGATGCCTTACCTCACATTCAAGGCGTCCAATTTGCTGCATCTTTTCATTAAGTAAATTTGAGAGCCTGTTTCGCTCCTTAATTAGATCCTTTGCGATGTTATTGATGTAATTTTCGCTTGATTCCCTCCTAGCTTCAGTATCTTCCTGTTGTGAGGACCACACGTTTTCCATCTTAGAATTAGTCACAAAAAATCTTAGTGACAAAATAACAAACAACGATGATAGGAAACCTACAACTACACAACCTTTCAACGTCACCGACGGCATGTCTGCCTTTTACGTTCTTGTTATGTAGTTTTAATGCCACGGGTTTAACTGGCTGATAAAAGGTGAGCTTTTACTAAGCACGTATATGCTACAATTGTGTGTACTCGACAACTGATAACGAAAGCCTACGCAGTTTGTTATGTATGCAATTTCCCCTACTAGATGGCGATACTGGTCTCCAGTATACATGTTGCCTTACAGTAGGCCAGATCTGCTGGACATGTTTGCGATATGTAACTTGAGTATGTCACTTACGTTAAAGTGTGACGTTGCAGCACATCTTGTAATAGTACAGTATTATAGTATAAGTGGATTTAAACGTTTGTAGGATACGCCTCAGGTAGAATGAAGAAACAAAAACGGTTTACTGCAAGTGATCGCAGAGGGAAATATTTAGTATAATAATATACCCCTGCTAGGAATTGTTTTCACTCATAAAACAATTACTGAATGGGTGCCGCTTGAACAAACATACATATATTTGCATTTTTTGCACAGGGTTCAGTTGTACTGTAAAACAGAAAATATACAATGCCTTATGATTTATACATGTCAGTTCCTTGACATACATCAATTTATTATTCATCTCCTTTTATCAGCATGTGTTGTAAAATTGATGTAACATATACACGAAACAAACCCGCCAAGTTCTGGCGCATACCCCCACCCCCTAAAATTGAAATGTTGTCCCTATATATAAATTGGCAGTAACTAGGGCTGGTGGTCGTGGCAATCTTATTTAATTGTAAATTATCAGCATTACGTGTGATAGCTTGTCAAAAAAGCACGGGTCAGCGATTCCTTTATTAGACGCCATTCCATCGGATTTTTTGCTCACCGGAAGTAGATTTAACAAATAACAATAATTCGCGCAAGGGAGGTAACAGCTCTTATTAAACAGGCCTATTGACATTCAAGATGTGTTTAGTGCATCCCCTCCCCCTCCCCCCTGCAAAACAAAACAAACATTAAATTCGCAGCCGATGAATTCTACACTTTATCCAGGTAAAACGTAGGCAACTAGAATACAAATTATTACAGGAATTGTGAAAAAAATAATATTTTCTTCATTTACTTACTTTTGGACTGGGTCTTTTAAAATAAAGTATAATTATCATGATTGAGATAAAATCACATATTTGATGTGGCCATTTCTATGCATGTGAATAAGACTTTAATATTATTTCAAGCCAAATCATCTATATTTAACTGACTGATCTTCCAAGATATATTTCATGTCAAAAGCTAATACATCAATACTATGTTTGTGCTTTGATCTCATGACCACCCTCTTTCTCAACCTGTCTGATTTCAATTTTCCAGGACTGGAAATGGTGTCTTTTCTGAATTAACTGTCACCTATTCTACTGTAACGACGTATCAAATCTTCATATCGATCTCCGATACATGAAACAATAATGCCAATAAAATGCGTCAATCTAACGACGTATTAATCCTTCATATAGATCTCAATACGTGAAACAATAATGCCAATTTCATGCATCTTCAGGTTGATACTGTCCCCTTTTATTGTCAACTTGCAAGAAAAATTCAACCATAGAGTCCTGAATGTTAGACCATGGTTTATATTCTGTCTTTTTTGAGTCTCGTGCAAGGTCTGTTTATACTTGGTAGTCAACAGTGAAAGTTGTAAGGTGGTCTATTATTTTTACTGGTAAAAGACACTGTCTGACCAAGTTAAGTGTTTCCCTTATGTACAAGCTGTTCTTTCCTTTCTTCATGTTATGGTATCTACTCTTTGCAATACATCTACCTGCAATATACCTTAATTTTACTTGCCCTGGCTCTGATACAAGTATGGAAGGTGCATGTACAACTTGTGTGGTACTGAAAAATGTCAGTAGTATTTTTGTCGAAAACAATTTCACAAAATCTGTCAAAAATCTTTTCAAATGCAAAAATAAATCATCATTTGGCACAGAATTCAAGAAATTTTCAAAACGTCGGATGCATTCTTGAGACACTGAAAACTGGTAAACTTCAGAATAATATTCATACCATGTCTTTGAATCTGGTTTTCTGACCTCTATTTTGCCACATATTTTATTAAAGATACATGTACTTTGAATTTTTTGGGTACAATATCTAAAATGTTTTAGTCATCTCTTCCAGTGGCTGTTTGAAGATTTATGTTATTGTTACTGTTAATCTTATTTGTTCTGGTATTGTTACATTACTTGGGATAAGTTGTTTCATTTTTGTGTGGTCATCATGATGCTCTAAATTGTCTGTAATCTGTAATTAACCTACATTCTTGGTCACTACATGAAGCAGCATGTCTTCCCCAATGGACATTTCATCAACTTCTAAAATTTCTCTATCAGAAAAGTCAGAGTTATCAGAATCAGAACCTGTTTCATAATCAAAGTCAACACTGAGGTTTTCTAATAAAGAAACAGAATGTCTACAACATTCTAAACTTGAATGAAACTGTACAAAACATTAATTGTATTATTCATACATGCAAGATCTTTATGGAATCACAGAGTTGGAATTGAAGCTGATGATCCTTAATCCCGTTTTATTTCTGGTCCTCTCCAGCGCCATATTTAACTGACCCGGTTCAAACATTTTTGATGCATCAACTTTAACTCTATGTAAAATCAATCATTGTGCCTTGTGAATGGTAATGCTGAAAGACATAAACAGTAAAAAGTTATGCCTCGTGGGTGGAGTCTTTTTATAAATAGTACTGTAAACAGTACAAGTTTCTCTTTCCAAATGAAACTAAATTATTTTCAAAATCAACTGTCGAAGTCTTCCTTCATTGACACATCCTTTCTCTGTAAACGATTATCTAGTGCAGAACTTAAGTTTTTGACCAGCATAACTGGGCAGCTAATTTTCAAGTTTAATAATTTTGGAACACACATTGTATTGCACCGATTATTGTCACCATCGTCTATTGACGGATAACACTTTGATACACCATCCATTTCCATAGGTTTGCATGTATTTCACAATCAAAGTTCCCTCCACAAAGTCTTTTTGGGACATATCCAGGGGGAGAGGTTTATGCAGCCTCAATATCACGTGTTTGATACATTCAGGGATTTTCTCCCTTTGAAACATCACTGATAGCCTTTATGAAATCAAACTCATCTTGTCTTATGACTTCGTCAATGACAATTTTATGCCCAGACACCGTTGCAAAGGTGGTGGATTTGAAACAATATTCACCCGTATCATGTCAATGGGTCCGGTACAGGCCAAAAAAGAAAATCTGAATGTTTAATCATTCTACATAAATGTTCAATTTGTTCGACAAATTTCAGTAAAACCATAAAAATTTTATTAATTATAAAACTGAAAATATTTTGTTTATATAAATCAAAATGTTCATGAGTGAGAAGTTTTCTACATAGTTCATTAGCGTCATATCTACCATCACCAATCCCAGGTCAGGAATGCACTGTGCATCCTTTCACAATCATTGCTGAAATGCATGTTGTGCCAGTTACAATGACATTTTAACCTGCTGTAGAAATTCCCGTTGTATTTCCTTAACCTTAAAAGGTTTTGCCTGTTGCACTTGGACCTACCAAAACGACATTGTGGCCCTCTACAACTGTTTCAACAGCAAACAATTGGGCTTTATTAATTTTACAATCAAACATTCTTAAAGTGCTTAAAGAAGTAATGTTTACAAAATAAGAAAGCTTTCCTTTACAACGAGTAAATTGTTACATAACCAAATCCAATCATCTACCTCACGTTAAGTGCCGTTAGCTCTAGAGGTCATAACATGTATACATTTTGAATACAATTTTGTGTATGGATATTTCAACTAATGACATATAATTACACAAGAAGTAAACAATTGTTCTGTGTTCTTTCTTTTTTCTTCTTGACAGCAAATCCAATACGAGATTCAGTTTTGTTTTGGATATGCAACATTAGTGGCAAATGACTGTACAAGAGCTAACCAAGTTAATCCTTGACGGTGTAAATTCCATATCAGTTTCAACTTTATGCTTGGGTAAGCAAGGTAGTGACAAATAATTGCCCAAGAATTAACCAAGTTCATCCTTTTGTTTTCTTGACAGTGTAAATCCTTTACAGAGGCGTAGCTGGGGGTGGGGTGGGGGTGGGGGTGGCAGAGGGGACAAATGTCCACGGGCACCAGACTAGTGGGGGCGCCAAAATGGGCTTTGAAATAGGTTGCATGTGGAATAATGGGTTTCAGAGTGGGGGGGGGGGAGGGGGGCGTAAAAATGATTCTTATCCCCGGGCTCCAAAAGTCAAGCTACGCCTCTGATTCTTTTAGTTTTGTGTTTAGGTAGTGTGAAGTGTCGAATTTGAACCTTAAAGATGAATGCATTGAGCATTAAGATTTTATCACATTTAGACCGAGGGAGTCTTTGTGAAGGGTCTCTCCGACTTTATTCTTCATTTCTTTTATATCAGTTTTAACACTTAAAAGAGACCAGCGTTCCGACTCACTGAAATTGACCGGATATCTTAGCACGGTTTTGAGAAAGAGACAGCTGAACTTCCGATCCATATAAAACAAACATTCTTCAAAGGGAAAAGTTATATAACGTATTCATAAAGTCTAACTGAGGAAAGAAAAGTTTGTCTTAAGATTTAAAAAAAAATAAACCACTGTTTAGAATTGGTCAGAGTGAAAATAAGGTGTACACATTGGAACCAAAGTGGATTTAAAGTGCCAACCTTGATCAAAATTCTTTAGTCCGACTAAAGTTTCTGAGAGCGAGAGAGAAGTTTGACTCGTAAGAAAGCCTGGGAAAAGAATTGTTCTTTCCTCTTTAAACATGAAAGGGACCAGGTGTTTGTCTTGTGAGAAAGACAATGTTTAGTGCTGGATGCACAAGTTCTAAAGTTAACAGCACTGAGGTACGCAATTTAAGTTTCACGTCATTTTCTATTTTGTTTGTTTGTATGTAAATGTGTTTGATATGACTAGGTTCCATATTATGTATCGTTTATTCAGTTTCATGGAAATGTATTGATGCTAGAGCTATTATGCAAATTATCTTACTAAATTTTATGGATTTGTGCTGATTTTATACCAATTTAAACTTTACTCAAATACTGGACTGACATGACTATAGAACGCAATACATTTTACTATACATTCTCTTCATTTGTTTCTCAGTACTGATTTTTCCATTGTGTGACAATCAATACACGGTGAAGTTTATGTCATAGGTTCACCGGCATTTTTTTTTGAGATGCTGGACTGTGAACAGAACACAGATTTCACTTCCGGATCATCGCCTTATTACTCACTGTGCAGTGTTGCCGAAATGCACACATACAACAACTCCCTGAGCTCATATTCTCAAGAAACAACATTTACCTTTAAATCCCTACCAAAAATGCACAAATCGAACTCGTCTATCACCGCCTAAATGAAAGAAAAATGTTCTAAAAATAGACTAGAACTACATTCATGGGTACTGAACATAACATATTAATTGTGGCCTGATACCCGCTCGAAACACGATAAGAATCAGCGACCCACGGGAAACTAATGACAAGCTTTCTCAAACCTCCAAATTGGCCGAGCCAGAGGCTTCAAATCACTTGAGCAGATATCGGTAAAGGCGAGTGCTTTAGACTACTGGGACACCCGGGGACCCTAAAGACTGGTGTACAGCAATAAGTATACCGTGGCATAAAAAAGCGTTAAAGATAGCCCAAATAATTATCGAGGGACTAGTCTGCTACCCGAACTATGTAAAATATTCACATCAGTTCTGAGTGAGATGATTACGAAATGACAGACAAGCGGGGCTTTAGAAAATAATATATTTACTATAGCCCCTTTCGGTAACCTTGTTATTAGCCATCTTCCCCCCCCCCCCCCCCCCGACCTCTTAATGTATTGAAGTTGCGCTGGAAGCATGTCCTGTAGGTATTTTAGTTGGTCGACATTCACCAATTGCAAAACAGAACGAAAGTGAATGAAATGATATTTCTCGCCATGAACAAACTTTCCAATTAAACGCCAAATAAATGCGCGATAAAGTAACATATGAATATTAGACACAATGGTCACAATCATATAGCAAAGCGTTTGTGTATAACCTGTGTAAATAAATGTAATTGATTTTTTAAAACAATCTTTAAGAAGATAATTTCGAAATACTAAAATCAACAACAATAACAACACAAACATGTTAAGCTCTAGGCTTTGAATTCCCCGACACCCACCACCGCCTCAGCCATTAGAACATTTTAAAGGCTTTTATGTGTTTCTGTATCCCCAATATTGTAGGTCTTTGTTTTTCTGTGAGAGATCAAAACTAATTTGTAAGAAAAATAGTAGTTACTATTATTATTCAAGGGTTTGTTTTCCTTCCCGGTTTATTTCATAATGACATATAATTCCCTCCTCAGACTATAGGTTTTGGGGCTGGTTTCTATTACATGGTCTTTTCATTTCAGTTATAACCGCTCCGGTGGGCTAGTGGTTAGAGCGTCCGCCCCGGAAGCGGGAGGTCGTCGGTTCGATCCCCGGCCGAGTCATACCAAAGACTTACAAAAATGGTACTAACAGCTGCCTCGCTTGACGCTCAGCATTAAGAGGTTAGTGTTAGGACTGGTCGGCCTGGTGTCAGGATAATGTGACTGGGTGAGACATCATGCTACATGTCTGCGGCATGATGTCTCAGTGCTAGACATCACTATAAACTGCCTCACTGCAGACATCGTAGCGATATGACTGAAAAATTGTTAAAGCTACGTTAAAAATCCTAATCAAACAAACAAACAAACATTTCAGTTATCTTGGCCAAGGATCAATCTAATGTATTTTGTGTATTATATGCGTATGCTATATTATTTTAATCATGATATATTGTGTTTGTGTTATGAATGAAGAATTTATATTTTTGAATTTGTATTAAATTGTATTTATTTATTTTGTCTCTTTACGTACAAAAAGGGAAATGAAAATATAAAAGGTATATTACATATTTATGTGTTGTGATGGTTCTTCTCCGGTTTCGGTCTAGTAATTAGCATATAATTAGTGACGAGAACGAAGTTTTTGCACAGAGAGAGAGAGAGAGAGAGAGAGAGAGAGAGAGAGAGAGAGAGAGAGAGAGAGAGAGAGAGAGAGAGATTTTATTTATCGCGTAGCGGTATACATATGTTTTTGCCCAGTTCCTTTCTCCATATTCCCCCATATTAATTGAGAGTGATTAGAAATCATTCAGCAGTGCGTCATGGTTAACATAACTAAATATAAATCACTTAGCAAAGACAATTTCGTTAGTGACGATAGCATGTCACGTTCTTCTCTTGCGGCTTAAATACCTACCAGATGTAGTAAATACAAGAGATGAGAGTAGGAGATTTGTTTGTTTGTTTTAGGGTTTAATGCCATTTTTTTCAGCACACAATGGGCTATACATGGCGGCCAGTATGATTGGTGAAGGAAGAACCCGGGACCCCACCCCCCACCCCCACCCCGAAAGAACCACCGACCCACGAGAAGCTACTGGCAAGCTTTCTCACATAACTAGATTAGCGGAATCTTACACTCGAACCGACGCAGACACAGGTGAGACGGCAGTGATCCATAACGGAAAGCGCTTTAGACCACTCGGCCACTCGTGGCCTCTCTGAGAGGGAGATAACTGGGTTACGGAAAGAGATATAACATTTGATTGACAAACATTAATATATAAATATTTTGATATATGCAATGGCAGATTTAATTGTACAGTGATTGATTTTGAGAATGAATTTGATAGAATAAACAGAGATGCTTTGTGGCATAAATTTCAAGAACGAAAATTTAGCAGCAATATGGTAAATATGCTTAAAGCTATGCATTTGATTTATGAAATGTTTAATTGAATTTGTTAATTTATCCCTTATAATTATACGTTTAGCATACATTAAATTTGGAATCGACCATGTCCAAAATCAAGTTCATTGTGTAACTTGTAACTGTCTATTTTGTCAGCAAATAATATATAGTTAATTTTTCTCAAGGAGTGTGGGTTAAATAGTATGATCATTGTCGATGAAGATAAAAGTATTTGTGTGGATATGTTCCTATGAAACCATATGTTTCCCATATTCTCTATTGTAATTTTAGTAATAGATCTTGTCTTTTTGAAAACGTAATACATTCTATAAAAGAACCTTGGAACCTCATCCCGGTACTTTTGTGTCTTAGCTTTTTATATAATGTTGTTTACTTGGGAAATTAATCTTTCTTGCATTTAATATATCAGGAAGAATCAGTCTGTTTTTATGTATTCAGTGTTACATTTGTCTGGAATTAATTATGCAAAATATTATTAACTGGAAATTGAAAGTTCTCATCCATAATATTCTTGGACTGGGACATTAATATGGAGTTATAACGATTTAAACAAGAGTATTTTTAGAGTATATTAGCATAATGCATAAAAAGACGGTTAACACATCGTCACACCTCAAACAACTTTCACATTTGCTTATTCGATACCACATGCATGTCAACAAAGTCAGTATTGGAACTTTATGCATTTAGACTTGTGATAAATCGTTTACGACTTTTTGGGGATTAATGCGCAATATTCTAAGTTCTTTTTAAATTGTCACTTTTTAGTTTAGTGAAATAAATTATCTGTTGAAATTTACATAACTTGTTGGTTTTCGTCCTTTATTGTTACTTAGTTTAGGAACATACAGTCTATTTATAGGCTTGTGCTAGGACCAGACAAGGACAGGTTTATCCTTCGACTTTTCTTTTGGTGTACGTCAATGATGCACTCTTCCACCCTGACTTTTTCTTTTATTTCCTGTGACCTTCAAAGTAATGACTTGAACACACACACACACACACACACACACACACACACACACACACACCACATTGCATATGGCAAAAGTGAAAAAGATCTTTTTGGGGTGATATATGGCGATCTGAAAGGGCCGTTGGTTGTTTCGTTCTAATTTTTCTCCTTGACATCCGGTTTTTACACCATCTCCTCTGCTTGTCTAGGAACCTAACGCTCTTGTTTCCATCTTCATGCATCCAGTCTGAATGCCCCATCAAACTAAAGTTATCCTGGATTTTGAGCGGGTTCTCATTCATTCTTTAGAAATCTTGTTGTTTCCTCTCCTTGTTCTTTTCCCTTCTCTGCCCGTCCGATATGGTCTTCAGCTTCTCCTTTTCCCATTCCATAATGTTTGTGATAAGGTCTTTAGCTTTATCTAGTTGAGGGTGGGGTGGGGTGCAGGCACATCCCTTCTCAGTCAGCGTAGCATATGCCATTTGTCCTCCACTTGCTCAGATAGCTGCTCTACGTCAACCATGATGATGATCACTACTTCCAGCTTTTCTAGCATACTTTCCTCTTCTTGGATATCTAGATAAGGAATAGTACGACTGACTGATTGACTGAAGGCATACCCAAGACGAATTATTTGTACATTCCCTGCTGGTCTTCTTGTAGTCTTTACACAATTCACAGTGTCTAATTTCTCCTCCGTGAATTGTCTTTCTGCCTCATTATTTTCGATGTGTACGAAGGTATTGTCGAGAGCGGGAAATATGTTAACCACTTAGTCGGGTTCGTCTACCAATGTTTCTAACACCGTCTTGAATGTCCCGTTCAATTCTGGACTGGTTCTTAGTGAATTTTGTTTCCTGGATCAATGAATCAGATCTTTGACGTAGTCGGCCACTTCGTTTATCGAGGCATCGAAGCCAAAAACGTTTCCGGTCGTGAATTTGTTAGTGTAACCTTCTAGCTATATATACCATTTGGTATCTATCGAGTGTGGATACTGTTTGACGAAGGTTTTCTTTACAAGGAGATAAATAATTCATTTTCATCACTATTCTCAATACTTTTAACACAATTTGTCTTTCTTGCATAGATAAAGTTGGAGTAGTCTTGTAGACTTTGAATGTACTGGTCATTAATAATCCATAACGCATCTGCCGGAAAACGAAAGCCGAGAAAAGTAGTCACTAATACGCATACAAAACGTTTTCAGAACCCAATGGAAACAAATGCTAAAAGGATTTTTGATAACCCTCACAGAATGTGTCGTGACACTAAAGACAAAAAACATTGCAGGTGATATTATTTTATATACACCTTCAAAGAACCAGTCTTCATATAACTACGTAACTAAAATAGAAAAGCGACGACTGAAATTAAGTTTGTGTCAATCTGTCTCCACTGTTATACATAATGATCTTACAGCGATCGCATATGGGTCACGTTCTAGTAACCTATGATATCACCATAATCACTAAGTCTTATATGTTTGCGTTTGGAGACTGAGCAGTGTAGATGAAAAGCAGGAATGCGTACCGAACGATTTGATTCACTTTCAGATTTTTGAAAGCTGTATTTACTTGGCGAATTCAAATATCACCAGAGCATGATTCTTAAGCAGTCGTCGTAAACCTTTGCAATGATTGCATATCAATACCACTGAACGTTTTATATATGCAGAGCGTTTAGTCTTAAGTTGGCTCCATTCGTCATTTTCATATTCTAACCTTTATATATTGTGATACAGAAGTAAACGTTTCATAATCGAAAGGATAGTACTAATATTTGAAACCATGAAGTATATAATACATTTTCCAACAAAAGAAGGTGACTTTCGATCTTACACAAGGCTCTGTTACATAAGCAAGCACATATTCCAGATTCCGGTCAGCTATATTAGGTTCTGATTTAGATATTATTTCCTCAATGTGTGCGTCACTATTATTAAGTACCCTATATTTTCCACTGTAAATTTTGTACACCAACTTGTAAATTTTCATTGCATATTTGCATCAGATTGCTAGTGGTTAAACTTATATAAAATAATCTGAGGAATCCGTTTATTGAAGACATGTATTATTATTGGTAAATCTGTCATATAGAGTTAGCGGTTTTTGCCTCTAGCACGTTTTATAATGTATTGTAATTCCTTTCACGATTGGTTAATTTGTATGCCTGATGTTTCGTAATTCCTGTCACGATCGGCTAATCTGGATGCCTGATTTTTCCTTGGTGATTTTCATTATTTTGGCTACTATATTTCCTGGTTGGTTCAATGTCCTTATCGTCGACATCGTCGTTGTCGTCATCGTCGTCGTTGTATTATTCATTTGTTTTGTTATGTTTACTTTTTGTTATGTTTACTATGTGCTCCAGTTAAAGTCAGCGACTTTTTTTTCACTGAAGAACAACAAACAATTGCTTCAAGTTTTTTCCTCATAATATTAACCATGTTGACACCTCCAAGATAACTCCTAACTATATTAATGTATAAAGATGCACTGGATATTTGTTTGAAAGACACGGAACATATTTTGGGCATCTTTGACAAATCTGTATGATGCACGGTAATTTAATATTTTATGTAACGTTACGCAGATAGATTAATCCCAGAATCAGATATATTAACAACTCCTTCTAAATCCTAGACGCATCAAACTTAGAAAATTTTAGGCCTCTTAATTATACCGCTGTAATTGTTGAATATAAAAAATATTCTCTTGCGTAAATTGTTATAACATATTCAATGGCATTAGAAAAAAAATTTCAGACACTAGAAAATATTCTCATACTATCTCTGCCACAGACAATATATACAGTCTAGTGGAAATCAATATTATTATGCATGCAATATCTTTTGGTCGGACAGAAAAAAAGCAGTACAGCCACAATCAATAATATAGGCTAAACTGATTTCGCTTTGCAAAACGTGGGCAATTGTTTTTCCCCAAAATCTATAATTGTATTTCCCCCCAAATTGCATTGCTTTACGCGTGCTATAGTTTACCACGCAAGTACTTTCCCGCTAGCTTTCTAATTATATTTTATTGTCATATAGCTTATGCACACGTGTGTGACCATATCATTAACATAGTACAATCAGGGGTTATAGAAGGTGTTTGGTTACATCGACGCCAAAGTTTTAAATTATATAGAGTTTCCGTGAAGTTATCGTTCTGAGCTAAAATTAAACAAAACAATAAAACATACTTTCACGTAAAATCGTTTTCTTATAAAAACGTTTTTTTTTTGTTGTTGGTGGTAATGAGCAAGTATGGCTTTCATTGCACTCGGATTCGACATTTTCAGGAGTAGCACTTTTCCCGTTAGTCCCATAAATAAACCCATAAATATATGTTGATACTGATGGGCGATATGTGGGTATGATGTCACATGTTCATTAAAATATGAGATTTTTACAGCATGCAAATCTTTCTAGAATTAACCTGCGTACACTTTCAACACATGCCACTAATTGGTAATATTCATATCTAGAGCGAAATTCAGAATAACCACATAACAGATGGTTGTGCTATTCCAAGTGGATTTACATTTCCCCGAACATAGGATTTGCTCCGTAAATATAATGTACATTCCATTAAAGAACCCTTAAACCGACGGTATCTCCATAGCCACGAGAAATACTGGTAAGTGTATGAATTGTACAATATATATAGTCACATATATACACATCTCCATGCAATCAAGATATACATTTTTCCATCGGTTCTTCAAATACACTCGTACAAACTTTTCGGTCCATTATAATGAATACAATGAGTAACAAAAATTGTCTCGAAACTTCTGTATCATATTCCTCCATTCGTAACATTGTTTATGGCTTGAAATGGTTTAGTTTTTCTGACATATTACCCTATTTGAAACGAAGCTGATTATAAATTATTTCTAAACTAATTAATATACCTGGCGTTACCAATTTCCACAATTTTGTATCATGTTTCCACAAGGACTAAACGTATTTATAAAAAGACACGCAACTAGGTATTTGTATTATTAGATAAGTGTCTGTTAGCAATTCTTTGTAATACATCCCGCATGTACTCGCCTATAAGACCAGTCAAACAGCCAACATCAAAGATCATGATCTATCGTAGCATAATGCGCCTGTAGATAAGTGTCTATGCTGTTTGTTCTACTGATTACTCCTAAAACTACTGCATAGACCCAGATCTGTCGGCACATTATGCTACGGCTGATCTGGGCCTGTGCAGTTTGCAGTTGGGTCTGTTGTATAAGCGAACGTCCACACAAAATCTATCAGCATGAATTCATTATTAGCTCACCTGGTCCGTAAATAAGAGCGAGATCTACGTTTAGCCATGAGGATCCATAAACTTTATTTTAAAACAAGATCTGTGCTTAATAATGATATTCAGCACAATAGTTGTGTGTGTGTGTGTGTGTGTGTGTGTGTGTGTGTGTGAATTTTTTAAATGTATGTTTGAGAGGAGAGAGATGAAAACTTTATACTAGAACCTACTCAAGTTCTCTGCTATAGAATTTTAAAATGTCCGATAATAAAATACAGATCAAAGGGATAAAATATACTTTCCCCATGTATATTTACCCTTGGATGTAAAAAAAACAGCAAAATGATCTAAGTTGAACACAAAATGCATTCACTTTTATTGTTCAATTTGGTTAAGCTATTGATTGATGAAGAGCGGCATTGTGGCCTCTATGATGTTATGGAAATTATAATGATCCATCTTACTTTATGCATTATTAATTAATAATATTTGTTAACTGAAACTCTAAATATTGCATAAGGAATATTCGAACAGATAATTTGAGTTTAACTGTGTACAACTGACCTTAACATGGTTAGAACAAATATCCACATATTTTAGAATGTTTGAGATCCTTTGTTCACATTTAATATATCATATAAGCTGACATTGTACCTATAGTGAATCTGTTAGGACATTTCTGGCTGTGTGCACTAAAAGTATCCCAACATGTTATTTTCCTCATGAAGATGCATATGTATGGTAACATATTTCAATTTTTGTACTTGGACAGAGTGCCGTACTGTATCATCATCTGATATCTGATTCCACTGAACCATTGAACTTAATAATTGGTAACAAACACAATTAAAAATACACTTTCAATGTTCAAACAGATCATTTGAATTATGTTTGCACATTTTATCATAACATGTACATTGTATATGTCCAACATATACAAATTTCCATTCTTGCTTACAGGTTTTTGGGATCAGAATTTCCCATTTAGTTTATGATATAGGATGTTTTGGTACCTGTAGTCGATATGTGTGGCCACATTTGGCAGTATTCTCTTGCAATATCCAGAAATATTATTTCTATCATGAATAAGATTGCTTATAGTAATATATTTTATTTTACTACCTTGTCGCTTGATTTTCCTGTATACTGTATGTACTAATGTTTGCACCAATGATCAAACCTCACTGTCCCAACATTGCCTTAAACGTTATGATACATAGTCTACAAGATTAGTTATTAAACCTGTAAATGACTAAATATGATTCTAAAAACCTGTATTTATGAATTTATTACTTTAATACATGGTTATTACTTCACATTTCTGAGTGTCACTCTGTCAAGTTTAATATTTTGTCCCAAGCTTGCAACTTTTAACTTCATTTACCTACAGCTTAGTGTTTTCTAGAGTGAATCATGTTATATCTTTTCAGGTCTAGGCTGGTATCTGGAACAAAGTGTTAGAGCTGGATCAGCTTTGAAGCTCTCCAGTAATCTCGTGATGACAGCAAGGTTTCGTAAGTACATGTGATGTGTACTGCCATAACTGACCACGATTAGTTCATATTACCACACTAATATATATCACCTCAAAGACATGGCTTAGGTCTTCATGAGAGTGATTAGCACCATTGTTCAGTAATGTCGAGCTTGTCTAGAGACTATTTTTATATCCCATTGTTGCCTTTTGTATTTATTGATATTGAGATATAATTCAAGTTTGCTGTAAAACATGGGAGTAGTCTGAGTGCGCTATTAGTTATACAAATAACTTCCTAAGTACCTGACACAATAAATAGCACATGTCATCGCTTCTTTAGTGTGTACACCTATATGAACGTGGACAGTCATTCTGCGGTCTGTTGCCAAAATGAGATATGTTACTTGACTACCCCTGGGAAAAATGTTTTTAGTTATAGAGACCCTAAGTACCATTTGTTTTAAATACGATTCATTGGTCAAATTTGCTGATTAAAATTTGTCATATTGAGTTTAAAAACTTGTATGAAAATATAATTTGTCCAAAGAAATTAATTTATAAATTTAAATGTGTATTTAAATTTTCTTTAAAATTTTGATTGATCATTATTTTTTAGATTTCAGTGTCAAATATCTTGTCTGCAAGGAAATTAAAAAAAACTACATGTATAAAGTTCAAGCAGGTGTGGTGTGCAAATAAAAGCGTTTTACTAAAATTTGACCCCAAAAGTTGGGCCTGTCAGGAATCTCATCACAATTAGTATTTCCAGCTCAGTTCCAACGAATGCAGTTGTAGTCTATTTTAGAACATTTTTTCATCTCTCATTTTGGTGGTGATATAAGAGTTAAATTGATGCATTTGTGGTAGGGATTTAAATGTAATTGTTTATTCTTAAGAATATGACCTCAGAGAGTGGTTGTCTGTGTGTATTTCGGTGACAGTACACATTGAGTAATAAGGCATTGGTGACGATCCGGAAGTGAAATCTGTGTTCTGTTTAGATGCTGCTCTTTTTACAGTGCAGCTTCTGACAAAATTGCCGGTGAATATTTGACAAGAACTTCACCGTTAAGTCATCTTTGGAGTTATTTTAGATTAACATATACTTTGCATTGTCACACAGTGGAAAGGTCAGCACTGAGAAATATATGCCGGGAACATATAGTAAAATTAATTGTGATGTATGGCCAGGTGCGGCAGCTATACCATTTTTATATCTTTGGGATGACTTGACGGTTTTCGAGGCGGACCTTTTAACCACTAGGCTACCGTAGTGGTCCAATGGTTATGAATTTGTATGCTACGTAAAATCAATTTTTGTCTCTTTCTTCTGTATCTTAAAAAAGGAAGGAAAGTAACCCGTGGTAAAACTATACACTATTGAGAATCACAGGTTAGGTGTAACCTGTTATTATGACCTCCAATGCTGCTCCTCACACATGGTCAGGCTCACATCTTTGAATAGGCAATATATGTGGAGAAATTCGATATGGCGTAAGTATAAAAAATGCGTTGACAGTAACGATATATTATTGAATCATTTATATCGGGGAGTATTAGAGCTGGCTTTTTATTTGTATTAGTCAACACTTACGTAACTTAAAGAAGTAGTGAATGTTTCTTTAATATGTCACCATGCATGACTTAAGGAGGGGTATGTATGCTGAGAGATTTCACATTGTTGTGCTGTAATTGTGTAATAAATACTTTATTTGAATGAAAGTTGCATCAATACTGTTTATCATTGGTTTACATTACGTCGCAATGTTTTTTGAAGATATATTGGAATAATGGAACGGTTAATGGAGTCGGCGCGATTGGGATTAGGTTGTAAAGCTCAGATCCCTCTATTTATTTCCATCTATAAAATTCACCACTTATCTTTACTCGAAATGGGGTAATTATATCGAGGGCGGTCATCTCCTAGATATCGAGTACCAAAAGAGGTGGGTTATAGTATATTTATTATTATAGTATTTACACATACTTCAAACCACCCCGTGACAATATATATTGCGTTGTAAATGTATCAACTATAAAATCTATAAATTTAAGTGTGACAGAGTAGATCCAACTATTACTTTTGCAGATCTGAGATTTTTTTAAAACGTGACACTATGGCTAACACTAGTTTCGCAGACTTGTACATTGCTTGTTGTTAAAACTGTAGCTTTTCATTATGGAACTATTGATACATATGCAAAACAGAAAAAGCTGATGTCCATGATCGCATCCTTCCTGCCAATCTGAGTATTTTATTATCATCATAGTGTTCCGTGTTTAGGCTCTAATAAACGTAGTACATAAAAAGTAAAAACAACAAGCTTTGTAAAATTTAACAAATACTTTATTTCCCTGGGAAAAGATTGTAAAAATGAAGAGAAAACCCCAAAATGTACAGTTTAAAGAATAAAATCCAAAAGTAATCGAACAAAATCCATGAATTAAATTAAAAAGTCCTAGTAATGAATTGTTCTAATAAATTACGCCTTGATTCCTGATAGAAAGCCCAAGACGGAGGACAGGGACGTATGCTGAAGTCTGTACTGTGTATATCTACAATTTTATTTGTAGAACACACACTATTGAACACACCTGTATTGCAAATCCGAAAAGAATTTGGATAAACTGTCTTTGTCCACGAATTCTGTATGAGCACATTAGATATTTCCAGAGATTCGAATTAATCTCTTTAAAATCCAAATGATCTGAGGAAAAATTCACATGAACTCAAACCTAGCTACAACAGACACTTTCCAGAGTAAAGTGAAAGGTCAAAACTTAGACTATTTCTCTAATAAGGGTTATGTTGTTTTCTAAAACGCAGTTTTGGAAATCTGCAAGGTACGAAATAGAGGAGAGTCACCTGATCGTGTTTAAATCACACACGCCTAACATGACTTTAACGAAAACCAATAAATTAACTGTAAGAAAAGAAAAACTTGTTTAATTCTTAAATCACATAGTGCCATCATGACCTTGACAACAAACAATCATTTTAAAATAAAAATAGAACTTGTTTATTTTGTTACTGCTACTAATTTTGAATTAACGTCAGGATTTAAGCCAACATTAGTTATTTACGAAAGAATGATTCAGGTCAAGTGATTTTCTGAAAAAAAATATCATCCATAGTGAATAAATTACAATGGAATATAATGAAAACTTTATTTTTTTTAAAAAAAAAAACTGAAAAAGAAACAAAAGAAATTAAAATAAATATAAATAAACTCATATGTACGTAACAATAGTGAAATTGAAGTTTTCAGTTCAAGGTTATTTAAATCATCAATTGCACATTTTTACAGGTGTGACTATTTACCTATATAAACACACATATTATGCAAAAGTATCAACACATATTTGTTTACATATTGCTAAAATATAGCTCAAATAAACATTACTACCAAGTGTATCTACAAGGTCTCTGGATTCTTGTAATGATCTTTTCCTTTCGTCGTATGTCATGTAGGGAAATAAATGTTTTTGATATTAAACAGGTGTTGCTTGTTTTAAAGAATTTGATATTCCTTCTTGTATTTTGTATGTACCAGTTAATTTTTGCTAGCTGAGAGTTTAGCCAATCATTCATCTCCAAAAATTGCGCTGAATCAATTGGCATATATTGCATTACCACCCTAAATCCACCCACCCACCCAATAACGTTGTATATAGCAGTAATGCATTCTAAAATACGTGCATTTACAATGATAAAAAATCAGTTTATTATAAAAGGTTAAAACATTTATTTAAATACAATCGATCAAACTTTCATTCACACATACACATCTCAACCAAACGAGAGCTTGATCTCTCACGGTAGCTCCCCCCCCCCTCCCTGCCAACGCATACATAACGGCTGAGAATGGCATAGTGACACGTTACAGAAACACACAGCACTTCTATAACTGAAATAGTTGTAACTAATACAACGAACACGCTTGCAGCGATACAGCTGTGAATAACTGATGTAATGCCATTGCCTTATTGCCAACGCATTTTTCGATAGCTCCCTCCATCTTTATTTCTTCGCCAGTATCGGCCATTCAAAGACACATGCCATGCCTCGTGTCCGGAGCATCATGGGAGGCCTGAGTACCAGGCTAGGGACTGGAGTTAAGCGAATTCTGATATGTTTGGAAGCAAAGAGTTCGACACTCGTTAGAATTACCACGTTAATATTTGTCAGTTATAGTTTACCACATGCATTTTGCATTATTTGATGACGTGTCATGCATTCAATGCCAATATTTTATAAATTATTTGAATTCATTTTTTTATATATTTAGCTTTACCACCGATATGTTTTGTTTCCTCATGAAACTCTACAAGAAAAGTACACCCATAAAACAACAACAAAAAAACCCCCAACCAAACAAACAAAAATACTAAAACAAACACCCCATCCCCACCTTCACCCCCAACTAACCAGCAAAAGAAAAAAATGCATTTCAAATCGTGTTTTGTAATTTTCAGTCGTGTGAAAGATACGTGACTATAGACCACAAATTAGAACTGTACAGGCAAACATGCATTTTAAAGATCTTGGTAACTTTTTATGTACAAGAAACGACACATATGAATTATGCCTTTATCTTTGCAAATAATTTTTATCAGAATATATTAAAATATATACAATCAACATGATAAAAAGTTAGCTAAATAGTTTACTGATGAGGCTGTATTTTTGCACTTGCACATAATCTTGCTTAATGAAATGATCAACTGTTAAGTTATAGAAGACAGATGAATGATATCACTCCCACTTGAGACTCTTTTTATAATACGCCACATTTAATGTATGTATTGATATGCATATTTTTCTGCTCAAGTAATTTACAGATTGATTGGTAACGCACAAGATTTAAATACGCAAAGGACATGCGGTCATCATCATCCAAAACATTGTCCGTTTTTAGCTGCATGTTATCTCCACTGTATTCCAACAACTTAGAAGAAAGTTACGACGAAACATGGGATACATTTCATGTGAACGTCTAGTTGGCGGCTAATGAAAGTGGTGCTCATTGGACGTCTAATGTGGTTACCACGGTAGCTATATTGAACATTTTGTCATCAGAGCGGGGTAGAGAGCGATCATGGACCCTGGGTTAAGAAACACCATGGCATCTCCTAGTTCTTGTTGAAACAAATGTTTTCTTCTATAAAATTAAGAAATGTTGTTCGACCCGAACACATAAGCGCACAAAGCCGAACAACATTTTTTAAACTTTATATATATATATATATATATATATATATATATATATATATATATAAATCCCTGTTGCCAACCCATATTGTCGGCCCTGTCATCACTTCGTCTTCAGAAGCAGATCGACTTTTTCACTTTGGATCTTGATGTTATAAATGCTTATTTTTTGCGACTCTTCCAGCAGTAATTGTTACGGTTTCTGTACTTTTAAAATGACAATGATATTGAATTGGTTGTAAGATCGTGCCGATCCGTTATATCGTAGAACAGATCTTAAGAATCATTTATCTAAGGCAGATCCGGGTTCTATTTCGACTGCCTTATGCACGACTAAATACTATAATTATGACATCACTAGATTACAGTCATGGTTCAATCTCAGTTATATGGCTTGTTTTGTTTACGAGTTGTTTCTTATCATGAAATACGGTATATTGACGAGAAAATGCAACAAAATTGACTAAACACATGTTACTCAGCTCTTTATTTGCGATCAATTATGTGCAAACATTTTCATTTCAATACAATACATTTCCATATACATGTAATGATTCCGATTTGATAAAAGTCACAAAGTACAAAACATTTTTAAACCAAGCATTATGAGTGTAAATTACTATCTTCTTGAAAAGGTTTGAAATTTGATTAATTGCTATGCAGATTATTAGCTTAATGTGCTTGTTTATACAATATATTGTTGGATGAAATCTATCTAATCTTCACCTAACTCTGGAATCACAAAAGTACGTGCATACTAGGTGCACATCATACATTACTTAATGTATAAGGGATCAGTCCTATTTTCTTTGGTGAGGAGGAGGTAGATGACTCAGACGTGGTTTTTTTGGCAAGAGAACTCCTGTGGCCCATTTTCTGGAAAAAGTTTTACCACCCGAATGTGCACACATTTTTGTTGTTCAGTGAAACATTTTCTTGCTGGTAAACATGAACAAATAAAAAGAAAACAACAGTCTCTCTCTTCCTTCCTCCCTGACCCCCCATTGGAGATAAATTATCGGTACGTAAGATGTGGCGTAAAGATGGCACCCACCACATTATCTGTCTCCATTAGTATATTCTGTATACCATTTTTTAAAACTTTATAATATACGTATTGACTTTCTTGGTTTGCACATAAGTTGAAATGATTGACTAATTAACAAAATATATGATAGTCTTTATCGTGGGATGTTCGGACTCAGTACAGCCAACGGTGTTTATGTTCAAGTATAGCCACTAATAAGTTTAAAAGTCAACATATATCGGCACAGTTCGTTATTCTATCAAGGTAATAAGTTCGTGACTGTGAATCTTGGACTCTAAGGATATTGCTTGTTTAAAGCCAGGACACGTAAACTATTGGTTAACCAGAGGTATGACCTTCTAATTAGTCTTTATTGATCCAAAGGCAAACATGCGTTTTAATCAACGTGACTCATCAATCATATTTGGTGTCAAGTAAAGTTTAGTAACTATGATATGCGCAAACCAAGAACAACCTTAGATTTCTTACTTTTCTCTCAAGATAAAAGGGAGATAAGACGTTTTTCCATTTTGTTGCGATCATTTCTGGATTGAAGCAATACATATAGCTACCTTTGATTGCAATGCATAACGTGTAGTATATATGCTAAGAACTACAACAAAAAGAAAAATGTGATCCGTGTAAAATTTCAATTAATTGCATATTTGCCAAACACTCAAACTGTACAAACGTTATCCAACCTAATCTAATCCAGCCTTAAACCAAAATAGCCGTCTCCTGAAAGAAAGACAACAACAAAGATTCATATCCGCTTTGTTTTTATTAAATAAACTTCAGTAAACTCTGTGCATGTTTCTTTTATCAAACAGTCTCGTTATCCACGTCCAATCAAACTTGCCCTGACGGCCACATGTACTAGGTAACAGCCTGTCTTAAATTGACAGTTTCCAAGATTATTTCAACATGGTTGAAAAAGGGAATGAACTTCTACGAAGCCACCGCCTATCTTTAGAAGTTGCGGTGAGCCTTTTTTATATAGCGGCAACTACTGAGACAGGCGTGGCTTTCAGGACTGAATGTGTAACCTTAGGATAAAATACATGGTTTTACTATATAGCTCGGGGCTGAGACAGGCCTGATTGCATAGCAGTCAGTTTAGGTCACGTTCAACTTTAGTGACTGTATAGTCCTGGGTTAAGACAAGTTTGAATGTATATCATTGCGGCTGAAGCACAATTTATTAAGGTGTACACAGTCTTACATATAGCATGGAGTTGAGACTAGACTGGTCACATGGCCCATGATTTGAATTCGGTTCAATCATTGACCTTAGTGATACAACATATATGACTAGATATCAATATGGATGGGAGGGGTTGGACTGGATAGCACTGGGATCGAGATCAAGAGAAATCTATCTCAGTATCATTGGGGTTCGGGAAATTTCAACTGATAAACTTTGATTGACTTATAGTCTTGGAGTAAAGACTGGGTTGACAGTACTGATATACGTTTATATATAGGGCATGATTAGCACTATTAATTTTTCTCTTTGACAAAATGAATAGGAATCGTCACCTGAAATAAGCATAAACTTACCACATGTACAGATTATTTCGTCATAGAGGTGTGTATGAGAATAATCGTTCAACAGTGCATATTTTGAAATGGTCTTAGGTAGGTCTTTAAACCAGCACTTTAATCGTTCTGCATTCGACCATAATCAGCCGGTGCATAATTCTGATGAATCCTGACATCTTTTATAGACACAGTTCCAGAACTCATTATGCGAAGTTAGATTTGGTTCTTTGCAGATTTCACGTTGATCTGATATATACGCGAACAAATTTATCAATATCTTTAATGTGAAAAACATTGATTCGAAGCGGCGGCATATGATAACACAAATACAAGCCGATGCTCCAAGCTGTACTAACAGAATGGTCACACTGGGCAATGTTCATCTAGCTAAATTACAATTTCATTCTCTTTTATGTTGGAGAAATAATAATAATAATAATAATAATAATAATAATAATAATAATAATAATAATAATACCTTTTTGATTTCAAGCTCACAAAGTGATATCCATTCGAAGTCTAAAAATTATATTTCAACACGAACAAACATCTTGGACTCATCACCCAGCGATAGGAGAAAAAAACCAATAGAAACAACCCCAATAGAAACAAGACCAATATAAACAACCCCAATAGAAATAAGATCAATAGAAACAAGAGCTGCTCTAGTAGTAAAAAGAGTGTACTAGTAGAAACAAGAGGTGTACTAGTAGAAACAAGAGCTGTACTCTTGAGAAGACTAATTTAGACATTATGATATTGGCCTGTTCAATCAAAGTAGCGAGCGATTTTAAACCATAAAAAAAAAACTTTATTATAAACGAAATCTAAATTACATCTAATACGATCTGTTATATATTACATTTCATTTCCGTTCTTCACATATATTTACAGGAAATCACACATACCAGCACTATTTAATAAAAAAAAAATATCCGTGCATCCACTCTTTTGCGATCATATGCATAATCGTGGTTCCTAGAAATTATGCTCAGTAAGCAACATCCATCATGTCTAAATAAACTTGCATTAAAAAGCAATTTCCTCAGATAGCGTTAGATTATATATTCCTCAAAAATCATCTGTAGTAGATAGACTTGAATCGTAAAACGTCTTTTTTCTTCTTCTCGTGATTGTACACTTCTGTGTAATATACACGTGTACAACAAGTATGGATTCATGACGCATCACCTTGTCATGAGTACAAAAAAGATGACACACACTGTTAGCTGCACAATACGGTGATATGAAACAGACGATATAGTCCGGGACTGGTTTCTAGACTTTGTTTTTGATTTTGCTGAAATAGAAAAGAAGTAGATAATAACCGCTTCAATAAAACATTTATTATCTCATTGAAATGTTTGGGGTTGGGACTTATCAGTCTGGCGCTGGTTTCACATAATAGGAGCCAAAAAGAAGTAAATTAGGAATGTACATAAAACTTTGGGGCAGAATATTTCATACGTATAATGAAAACCATCTCATATTTGTTAAGTTAGCGGAACCTGCAGCATCTGGACTACATATCACTACCCATGGCAGAAGGACAAAGTGATTTCACTAGCATGGTTGGTATGCAAGTTTAACAAAATAAAGTTAACAATAATTTTAGCTTAATAGTTTAGGATTTATAGTTAGTCATAGGTCAATGTCACAGAAAATATGTTTAGAAAGTTACACATCCATGTTTTAATAACGTCTATGAAACAATCAACGGTACTGAAACAGTCAAGAAAGATTGTCGTTAGTATGACTTTTTATTTACTGTGCAAAATCATGGGTCCGTCGATAAACTGTCAAGGTTACAATAAGTCGCCTTACCAATTAAAAGCATTACTAATCATGGCTAAAAGTGACTATTTATTGTACATAGCCTTAATGTTGATGAACAATATGACGGTATACACTTGTTAATAAGCTGGCTGTATACTATTGAATTATTAATTTTAAATAAAATTACATTTAAGCAATCAGTTAGGCTTTTTAAGAAGCGTTTTCATAATAACCCATTTTGGGGTATTTTAAATTTTCTTACTTTTTTGGGAGAAAGAGTCATCTACGTGCACAAAACAACGGTCACGGACGAAAAAAGTCAGTGATGGAAACAAAATACCCTTCTGCCAATAAGTTATGTCAATGAACATGCGCATATGTTCTGCATGCTTTAACTTTGAACATTAAATTATGAATCTGCACTGCAATCAGAACTTTCGTTCTGACTCTCGTTCTAGTTTGTTTGTTTTGGACGGAAGAACCAGGATGCACCACTGATTAAATGGCAAGTGAAAATTTGCCGTTCCGTAATCTATGTATACTGGTTTAACACAATCTCTGTTTTTGATGCGTATATTTGCCTCCTCTTCATAATATTGAATTCATTCCCGTTAAGAGTCAATAGACTAAATTAAAAAACCTTAATGTCAGACAAAACATCAAACAAAACGGAGCTTGAGTATACATCACTTTTCATTGAAATATTCTATCTTTGCGTTTGATCAGTTTTGTAACTATCCTAATTCTGTACTTATATTTCTTTACAAAATCAATTTTTTTTAAACTTGATAAGCTATATGTATCTTCTATACCTGTTATACTGTATCTTATGTAAAAGGACAAATAATAAATCATTTGTTCCATGTACTACTTACTATATATGCGATATAGCTAATTATTTGGTGTGTATACGGTAAATATACCACACGAATGTTAAAATGTCTACTTTATCAAGTGACGCACCCATTGTAGCCATCTGTTTTATTCGTTGAAGTTGTTCATTCAACAAATGCCGACACTTTCGATACATTTAGGAAATTTACCAAAACAGTTTTTGTAGGAGAGAAAAAAATAACTTAAACAAGAAGATTTTAAAAAAAGCAAAGAAAAACTAAGTGAAAAAGAACACTGAACACACAAAAAATTTTAAAAAGTGAAAAAGAACACTGAACACATGCTAGAGAACCTCTTGACTCCTATTGACGTCAGTAATGATGACATCAATAAAATGTCCTAGCTTTTGGGCCCCATCACACCTTTAAGTTTACTAAACACTTTATGGTTTAAACTAAACGTCGCACTGTGGGGTATGGGGAGGAAAAAAAAAACCTACAGAAACAAATAAAGTGGGGAGATAACTCATTAAAGAAAGATTTCGAGCTAAACCAGAATAGTCAGAGTTTAACGTGAAACAGACGAAGACGAGTACAGTGGAGGACATAAGAAACATACGAAATAATAAAAAAAAAGCATGGACGCTAACAACCTCTTTCCAAAAAGATTTCCTTCCACCATCAACAAATGTTATGAACAAACGTCCAAGTGAGTTTTGTGACTCCGACCGTCCATTTTTACATTAACTCTTGTAATTCATGTGCATGTAACTCCTCAGGTGTATGCACCTGGAGCAAATGAGGAATAGTTGGCTACGACTTAAGGCATTATAAATCCAAGCATGCGAATATATATATATATATATGTTTTCCCATTTATGAATTGCTTACTTTTCCACACACACACACACACACACACACACACACACACACACACACACACACACACTTTATGGTTTAAACTAAACGTCGCACTATGGGGTATGGGGAGGAAAAAAAACCCTACAGAAACAAATAAAATGTCCTAGCTTTTGGGCCCCATCACACCTTTAAGTTTACTAAACACTTTATGGTTTAAACTAAACGTCGCACTGTGGGGTATGGGGAGGAAAAAAAACCTACAGAAACAAATAAAACTCACTTGGACGTTTGTTCATAACATTTGTTGATGGTGGAAGGAAATCTTTTTGGAAAGAGGTTGTTAGCGTCCATGCTTTTTATTTTATTATTTCGTATGTTTCTTATGTCCTCCACTGTACTCGTCTTCGTCTGTTTCACGTTAAACTCTGACTATTCTGGTTTAGCTCGAAATCTTTCTTTAATGAGTTATCTCCCCACTTTATTTGTTTCTGTAGGTTTTTTTTTTCCTCCCCATACCCCACAGTGCGACGTTTAGTTTAAACCATAAAGTGTGTGTGTGTGTGTGTGTGTGTGTGTGTGTGTGTGTAAAAGTAAGCAATTCATAAATGGGAAAACAACGGATGGAAACATTTACATTTAGCTGTGTGATGTGGAATCCAATATATCATTGTAATTTAAATATCAGAGGTAAAACACGTTCAGTTATATCGATGCTGTACCAAGGACATGTCAGATTAAGTTGTACGTCCATTATGCGAAATTTCGATGCTGCAACAGCTTGTGTAAAGAGCGCTAAACAAAGTCAATATGATTTGAGCTTATCATGTTATTGGCTATGTACGGTGTAGATTTTTGTAAAGTTAACTCTGTATTTGTTTTATTGTTAAACACACTGTCTTATCTAAATTAAAATGTTTTTCAGGGCACAGGTATTTTAGATCTATTCGTTTTGCACGAGAATGTAAAGACAGTTGGCGTCTGGCAAACAGTGCAGATTGTATGTGATGGGGATATCAAAGTACAACACCGATGCACATGCTATTACCTTGATGAGGTTCAAAAAAATTAAATTCGTTTAGGTATCTAACGAGGGGTGTGTATACACACTACGCACGCACAGGTGCCACATTAGAAACAGAACCTTTGTCGAAATCCTTTGAAAATTCACCTCGATGCAACCACATAATTCTGTTTTAGTGCGTTTTTATTTCGTCTAAAGGGTCATGAACAAATCACAACACTGTATATATATATATATATATATATATATATATATATATATATATATATATATATACCCAAGAGAGGCAGCTGTATGTACCATATTTTTGGGTAAGTTTTTGGTATTGTCTTTGGTATGACTCTGGGGATCGAACCCACGACCTTCCGCATCCAAGCCGGTCGTTCTAACCACTGGGCCATCGGAGCGGTCGGTAATACTCGTATTGCCGGCCATTTTATATCACGCAGAGAAAGACTATTGAAGCATAATGTGATAACAAAGATTGTCTAATTTAAGATCAATGGACTTTTTACCCCTATGAATAATAACAGCATAAGTCATTGTATTTGGCAACAAGACTATGGTTGGTTTAATAATAAGTGTTGAATTTACATTCAGATCATGCACAAACGTCGTTATTTCTTTAGACGTAGCATGAAGTGCATGGCAGAAGGCAAGCGAATACAAAGCAAGGTGTTTAGTATTAGTTACATGATATGCGCGAGATACCATATATATTATATGGTGGGGCTACGAAAATGGTGTTGGTTGAGTAATTCAAGGGGCTTAACTCCCGAGTTTTCTTTGGCAATAGCCTCTGAGTTATCCAGCCTACGTTGTAGCTAGCATCGAACGAGATAATGTCTTCTAAATGATTTAGTGCATAATCGTGGCTTTCTTTTCAATTTGTATGTAATGAACACTCGATTTGCATCTAGCTTGCATATATGTTTACCTTATGCAACTCTTTCCCGACAAACAAGTTTTTTTTTTCTTCTTTTAAGATTTTGTTTAAAACAACAGTTGCAGCATATTTAAACAATGCAACCATTTTCGACTCTTTAGTATTATTTTTTAATATTTTTCCTATTTTTTTTTTTAGCAATAATTCATTTCGAAAATGTATTTGTATCATGTCAGCTGAAAATATTGATATTTTGCACAATTTTTACATTTATCTAAATGATGTATTTAACAGAAGAAGGGATACGTAATTTATATACTGTGTTGGTTGATACTCTCTAATAACGTTATTGTATGATATCAGCTATCTCATCAGGTATAACGGTACCAATTGCGCATGTCCAGGTGGGTGGAGCTTAAGGTGTAGGGAACCTTGCATTCAGAAATATACAACAATACTAGCTGTGATTGGTGCATTATGTAAGAGTTGTACTTTCTGTTAGGCTTTTAAAAAAAAGTTAAGCCTCTTGGCAGCATGTCAGATTAATTTAATTCATATCTAAATCATATTTTATATTTCTTTTATGATTTTTTTAAAATGTGGGACACCTGGGTGAAACTGGGTCTGTTGTGCCTAGATAACACTTAGCCCTGTCTAGTTCCAGAAGAGTTATCTCTCTTAAATGCAATGGAGTACCTGCTTTTGACATTGTCAAATTGATAATCTAAGTTTGTTCTATGTAACAGTGTGTGACATGCACGATGAAGTAAGATAGAAAGTATATATATTTCACAAAACATTATCATTGAGGTCTATGGAAAAACAATTGGTACCGTGATACCATCATATCTTTTCCTTGCTATAATAGTTGATATTGTCATCACATATTGGTAGAATAAATATGAAGGCATACCTGGGTCATACGAGAAACCGTTACCTATAGGCTGGATGATGTTCGGCTTATGCATCCCAGTGTATGGTCTTTCAGGAGGCATAACCCAAAATATACTATTTGACATAGTTGATGTAGACGTAGTGGTCAATCTGGTTCTATCTGCATACTCTGAAAAAATATGAACTCTCAATGATAAATATGTTTCTGGGCGGACACTTTAAACAAAGCTACTCATTGTGTGAGAAAATGTCCTGCTATACAGAGAAGACCCAGTTCCCGCTGTCTCAATGTTTCATTTTTACCCGCGGTTGCAGGGCTGTACGGAACAAGGTTTATGGTTGATGTGGTGATTTTGATTGATCTTGAAAGTCGATGTTAGAACAAGACCTAATAAATATTCCCACTCACCACCCACACATATGCCTAATAGTTCTGCTTGACAACAAGACCCTCCGAAATCTGACCTGGTCTTACACGCCAAAACTGCAGTGAAAAAGTATGTTTTTTTTTTAGCTGTTTACTAGCGAAAGTGTACGTGTTAAGTATGCTTATTCCAAAGTAAGGCTGCGAACCATCGAAAGATTTTTTTCTGTCGCTCTCTGATAAATAGCCTGCCTGGGTGATTGCATCCCGCTAAAAATTCCCCTGGCTTTTATATGTAGCTAGTTAATTGTGAACATCAGTCTCAACATTTCCTTTTTTGATCCACTCACTCTAATTTCACCGGAATGTATTTCACAGAGCGTCAGCTGTAGTGTTAAAATATTTAATCCTACTTTAGTTTTTAGACTAAAACGCATTAAAAAAATTTATTTAAAAAATCACAGAGCAGATTCATCTTTTATAAGATACTGACCAGAGACTTTTCAGGGGAGCTGCGCTTGTCTTTCGAGCCGAGATATATTATTATCTTTTATCTGAATCACAAGATAATATTTTCCGAATAATATAATGGATATAATATGGCGTGATTTTGCTATAAAATAGAGCAAGCTATTTATAAAGCTACTGACAAACAAAAATTTTAAAAAAAATGTCAGGTCACCTGCTTCTGAATAATACATCGGTCCCTAATATAATTGGGTACACTGTGGTAGGTATCACAGTCTGTTCAGACATGTTTCATTAAAGCATTGATTTTATGAACCACATTAAAGCATTTCAGAAACTCATCATCGGTGTTATAAAAATCAGTAATCTCTTCAATGAGTTCGTCAATCAACGCGAGAAACGCAGTGTACATAAAGTTCTTGTTAAGTAACCGATAACTAATCAATGCAACCCTAGTTACGACTTCTGGTGCGCGAACTCACCCCACGAGTGTTTCCAACCTCTCCACGAGTTCTTGGCCTGTGATTGCTCAATCAACGATTGGTAACGTTGCGCTGTATTGTTACATTCACAAACAACGCCTTCTTCCGGTTGTTGTTCATAACAAAATCTCTGAACAACTCTCCTGAACTGTCTTTTATAATTCTCGACATTATCGCAAAATTCTTTCCACCCTTTACCTTGTGCCGAGTATCTTTTAAATCCCTCGATATACCCAATTAGTCAAATTGTCAGATGCTACATTGTCGGTGCGGCCTATACTCGTTAAGTATATCAGGTCGTGGTAACGTGAACTTGCATTGAAGTTTCGCTGTTGTTTCGGCCGCCTCAACTTGGCTCACAACCGCATCTGGCACGTAATCTGCAACCATTCAATGGCTAGGGTGGTCCTGACAATTGGACCAGGTTCTTTTTCTGTTGCAATCACTGGGATTCTGCAATTTTAGTGACTTTTACCGCCGTTTCAGACGTGAGTTTGATCAGCTGTCATAGGCACTTGATTCTGGGTAAATTAATGTATACACTCACCATATAACACAAGGTAACTAACTCTCGCCCGTCACAATCTGACCCCTCGATGACTCCGATCTAATTTTCTGAATCTATCTGTGCATTCAATCACTCATAATGTACACCACTGTAAAGAAGACACTCCACATATTTCATCTATTACCATTAACGTAATCATACTGATTCTGAAGTGCCGATTTTGCGAAAAGTTTATTCGTTGCTTCGTGTATTCCACATAGTTTATACGAATTCCTTGCCTCAACTTTCGGTCTAACGATCCCATCACATGAATCAAACTTAGCCTGGTATCGTATCTGCATGTTTATGGAAGGCTGCAATCCATTTGCTGGCATTTAAAAAAACGTGGACCGTGTTATATAAAAAAGCCACCCCATCTCACGAGACAAATTTACATCACTCTTGAGGTCTCTACTACATATAGAAGCCTGAAATTTAAGTTCGCACTTTATCAGAATATATTATTGGATACTATAGTTGCAACAAGTTAATAGACGTGTTCATGAGCTCATGTATGTTACATGGATAATATATTGGAGGAAACAAAAATACCACACCACATGTATATCATTCAGTTATTACCCTTACACCAAACCTAACATTTAAAGAAAGAAAAACATCTTTAGTCATTGGCTATGAAAATAAAAGAGAAGATTTGTGAAGCAAAATATTAGCCCTTAGTCTTGATGCAAAAGGAAGTAGAAGTAATTTAATAATTTCTTACAGTAAAGTTTACAAGTTTAAAAACTGTTAAAGTACGTTTTGTGTGGTTTAGGTATTTTTCTAGCACATTACTAGTAATTTCTTAAGTAAAAGAAATATAAATTATGTATATCTAAATTATCTACATTATTCACGCCTCTATGTTTTGTCCAAGGTATGGTCCTCAAACTTTCACTTCTCACTGCTCTCTATGACAGTGTGTGCCGTGCATGCTGAGGTAGGATAGAATGTATATTAATTTTACTAAACATTAGCAGTGAGGTCATTGGAAAAACAAATTGTACCGTTATAGCTTATACACGTGCATCTACAGACGTAGGCCAATTACCTACTAGATTTAGATGCTAAATTTAGTTATCTTGATATTCAGGATATATTGCCATGGAAATATACTGACCTGCGAGGCTAAACATGCATATGTATGCAGCGTTGCACATATGAATAAATAAGCAGAGTCGCAGAGAGATGAATCAGAAGATAGATAGGCAGATATATATATATATATATATATATATATATATATATATATATATATATATATATATATATATATATATATATATATATATATATATATATATATTTATATATATATATATATATATATATATATATATATATATATATACATACATATATATATATACATATATATATATACATATATATATACATATATATATATACATATATATACATACATATATATATATACATTTATATACATACATTCATATACATACATATATATATATATATACATAGACATATATACATATATATATATATATACATATACATATATATATATACATATATATACATATATATATATATATATATATATATATATATATATATATATATATATATATATATATATATATATATATATATATATATATATATATATATATATATATATATATATATATATATATATATATTGATAGCCGAGAAAACAGCTAGATAACTGAGGAGACACACCTACCAAATAACAACATGCTGTCCTGATCTGTTCCTAAGTGATTCTGTGCCATGCACGTGTATTCCCCGAAGTCTCTGTCGTCTAAACTACCAATACGTAGACTCAATGTTTTACTGTAAACATCTTCGTCAAAAACTTGAATACCATATTTATGAGATGGCTGTATATCCTTTCCGTCTTTCCTCCAGATGCTAAAACCATGTGGATTGGCTGTTATCTTGCAATCCAAAATAGTTTCCTTTCCTTTTGAGTGGCTCATACGTTTTGTGTACAGCTCGACCTCTGGTTGAACTGAAATGTTTTTTTATAAAGTCAGGAATGGGTATAAAGAAATTGTGGATATTTAAGTTGATTATATACAATCGTAGAATAGAAATGAGTACCAGTCTCTTATATAAAATTTTAAATAATCAAGTTCTGACAATTTGTCAAATCCGGCTATGTGTATGCGTGCACTCGCGCTTCTGTGTGTGTGTGTGTGTGTGTGTGTAATTTGGACTTTTAAGATTTCTTCAACATTTATTCAGTCTTATCGCTACGATGTATGCAGTGTGACAGTTTACAGTGATGTCTGTCTGGCACTGTCTTCATGCCGCAGACATGTAGCATCATGTCCCACTCAGTCACATTATCCTGACACCGAACCGACAGGTCATAACTCTAATGTCATAATGCTGAGCGCCGAGCGGCAATACCTTTTTCTTATAAGTCTTTGGTATGACTTGGCCGGGGTTCGAACCCTCAAATCCGGCTACAAATAGCTAAAAATAATGAATTCAATCCAATACTAAATCCTTATAGTGGTCTTTCACAATGTTCCACCAGAAACAGTTCAAAAGCTATCCGCAGGATTTTGGATAGAAACTTTCCTAGTTATTCAGCGGGTTGTAACTTTTATGATACAAAGTTGACAATTACACATTAACTGTAAATCATATACTAGTATATTTCGTCTACTACCCCCATGGGTAGAAGAACTCGTGTTATGAACAGCGACAGTAGTTAACACACGATTCGTCGATCGGAACATCGCTCAACCTTTTCCTTCAGGTCGTAAAATTGATATCGGATGTAATTCGTCGCCATTGAGAACTATTTTCTGAACTATTCCCCTTCACATCGAACCATGTCATAACAACGATAACCACGACCTTTGCGAATCGCTCAAAACATGACACTGGTATATATTCTTACACCTATTTCCGAGGTTATTTCACGATATGAAGGAAATGGCCGAGTGATGTTCCGATCGACGTTTCATAAATAGAAATGATATCCGTGCGCATATAAACTGTTCAAAAAATGAAGTTCGTATAAGAAACGTTGAAATGATAAACGATTTCGTTTTTTTTCTTCAGTTAAGTTTTGAGATTTTATTATTGTATCTGAAAATACAATGGACAAATATATAATTATCATATTAATTCGATCTTGAATGCTAGATCACGTCTTCTTGTCAATATCAGAAATTCCGGATTAAAACTCTATGATTAGCAACTCGTAATGAACCGGATTTTATCATGCTGACAAGTCGAAGTGATGATGCTGATGATGATAACAATAACAATGATAATAATAACAATACTACTACTAATAACAATAATAACTATAATAATAACAATAAAAACAAAAACAATACTGCAACTACTACGTCTATTAATAATAATAATAATAATACGAAGAAGAAGAAGAAGAAGAAGAAGAAGAAGAAGAAGAAGAAGAAGAAGAAGAAGAAGAAGAAGAAGAACAACAACAACAACAACAATATAATAATAATTAATAATAATATTGATTATAATAGTATTAATATATAACAAATGGTAAACAAATGTGCATGAAATGAATTTATGAGAAGTGAAATAATTGAAATGCTAAATAATATATTTAATGAAGCAGAAATACGCAAGATCTTGGATAAAAAGTTTGCAAAAGCTGATATAAACACGATATTTCACTATATTATTTTAAAATATATCTTGAGCTTTCACCCACGCATGAATTGTTATAACCTTTAATGTTTCCAAAGGTCATACTATTACACTCAGATCTCGTAACATATTACACTCAGATCTCGTAACATATTACACTCAGATCTCGGAACTATTACACTGAGATCTCGTAACATATTCATTTTAATGTCGAATGGAAATATTTTCCAAGTATCATTGAATATTGTACTTCCAACTCATATAAGAATAAATGTCAACTGGTACGATTCGTTCTGTCTGGGACAAAAGCAAACAAACTGACTATTATGTTAATATATGCTTTAAAAGAATTGGATTTAGACACGGGGAACTTGTACGCCAAATAAAGTGTTCTTTACCCAGATTTGACCAAAACATGTGAACCAGTTTTGGGTTGAACGATGATTTTAACGAAGATACAAGATTGTTATGAAAATCTGAAAGGGGTTCCAAATATGGGGATAATAGCCATGAATAACATCACATTATTGGTTGTTTAACTGTCGCAAATTGGGTTTTAGTAACGACGCGTCAAATGTGACGGAAAAACGGATATTTGCGGCAGTAAAGCCATCTTAAATGTCTTCCGATCCTCAACTGAAAGACTAGTATCCCCATAATGACTTTGGAAAATGTTTATAAAAATAAAGCAGAAAATGCAATTAATTGTCCATGACATAAATCACAGGAAGAACCATGATATCACAGTGAGGTCAAAACGTTTTTAACGCATATTATAATTTGTTCAGCTCAGAATCATGAATGCCAATTCGAGTCTATAGCTGTATTGAATTTTCACGTGAGCGTTTCACAATGTCGCTAGGACTCCCGAAAATCGTTTAGTGAAAGAATGATTTGAACACCATTGGTATCGTCATACCGATAACATAAATCCTCATATACATGCTGAAAAAGAGTGGCCTGTCAATCCGCCATGTTCGTTCTGAAGTTGTCGAAGTGTTCATATTTTTAGACACAGGAATAAGGGGTTATTAGAGCCGTTGCGTGTCATTGGTAAACAAATACGATATTTTTTGTGGATTGTAAATGTAAATATTCAACATGGCCAACTCCAGGAATTTCAGCAGTCTATCTATTTATATATCTGCGTATTCTAACGTTATCTTCTGCCAAATGTATTGGACCTATATCCTAGGTAAATTATATCCATAAAATCAGAAAGTGAAATGCGTACTTACATTCAACTGTAACTTTCATTTCTCTGCTGTCCGCAGGTTCAATGTCGTTGAAGGCCACGCATTCATAAACATCAGCACAGTATCTCGTTATATTGTGAATTCTCAAAATCTCTCCCTCGTTCCCAATAGCTGCAAAAAGTATAAAACATTGTTGCAGAAAGAATATGAGATGAATAAATAACAAAGCAGGCATAAAAAATCATTTCTTTATTTAAAATTGTGTCCTCATGCAATACGACAAAAATAATAAAAGGAATTGAATCTGAATGTTTTTATTTTTTTTATATTAAAAACATGACGATTCCTATTACAAAACTGTGACTTTTCGCAAAAGTGAAACAACTAGGACATATGTGTACTTGAAGAGTTAATTAAAAAAATACAGTTTAATCTGTTTCGACCTGTATGGGGCAATGAGTGGACAACAGACGGCTGAAACAGCGCTGATCTTAATGTTGGCAATGACAAGATAATAGAGGATCAAAGAGTACAGAAAACATAATTTTTGCTCCATCGTCTTACGAAAATCGATTGTGTTATAATTAAAAAAATAGCTATCTCTGAGATGCCAAAATATCTGTCTCTCCCTCTCTCTCCGGGGATGTTATTTGGGGAGGGCATTTGTATGTCCTGAATCATTGCTGTAGCCTATATACGACAATTAATAAGCCCGTTAAGCACCCCCTCCCCCCAATTGAAATAGCGTCTTTGTCTCTGTCTGTCTGTCTGTCTGTCTCTCTCTCTCTCTCTCTCTCTCTCTCTCTCTCTCTATATATATATATATATATATATATATATATATATACACACATACACACACACACACACACACACACATATATATATATATATATATACACACATACACACACACACACACACACACACACACACACACATATATATATATATATATATATATATATATATATATATATATATATATATATATATATATATATATATAAGATGTACTTCGGTTAGGTTTTTGATGCATGTTTTCTCCTTGTGCATACAAGAACCTAGTCCACGGATATTTAATTTTTTTTTAAATATTGCAACAAACTCTACTCTTCGCATAAGATTTGATACCTTCTTTCGCAGCATGTTTGTTATGGATGGATTTCCTGAACCACGTGACCCGTGGAGGAGGTATTCCTGTAGCGTTGCACCATAGTGTCACTGTCTGGCCTTCTTGTATCACCTGATCGCCCGCTGACATGTGACCGTCGATTTTGGCGGGCTCTGAAACAAAATACCAATTAGGATAAAATGAGCAATGACAAAATTATTTCCCGCTCGATATATTTCTGCGATATGACAGTCTAATCATAAATAGTGAAAACAAAAATTAAGGAGGACAAAGGTATGAAGTATAATAAAAAATGATTCCTTTAATTAAACAGGCAAATCTCGAAAATTAATCACATGGATTTTGCAATAGTCGGACATCTGCAAAACTTTGAGAACGCAGAGAAGTCTCTACATGTAGCAAGAGACGATATACAACGATCTCGCGGAACAGTGTCTCATCTGCACACCTATTTATGATGCACCGCCACAATATCTTACTTGCAAAACTATTTAGACACAAAAGATTCATACATTATTGCACAAAGATGACGCAGTTGTTGTCACCACCGAGGTCGCTATCTCCGTCGCCAAAGTGATAGTTACGTGTTTTGTTATTTACTGATTCATATTACCTTAGACTGATCACATCTTTCCGTTCGTCGATGTACCGTGTCATGTATACATGTTAAGTGCTATCATTAAGGAATTTTTGAGGACAATTGTCACTAATAATCATCATTACTTGTTCAGTGTTGAACGGATTGACTCATATATAAACCACGTGTCTCAATGATACGGTACGGTCATAAGATAGAAATCTCGTGAAGTTTGGCATGTAATTTCCGCAGAGGCATAGCTAGAGTCTTTAGAGCTTGGGGATAAGATTTATTTTTACGCCAGCCCCCCCCCCCCTCCCCCCGGCTACTCTGAAACCCATTATTTTCAACTAAATTCTACATACAATTTCAAAGCCCATTTTGGCACCCCCACTAGTCTGTCGCCCAGGGATATCTGTCCCCATCTGCTCCTTCCCCCAGCTACGCCTCTGAATTTCCGATGATATATATATATATATATATATATATATATATATATATATATATATATATATATAATACGGTTGTATATCGTTCTCAATAATACAAAACATTGATGACCGTGTCCAACAGATTTTTTTATGCTTTAGTTCATAAACATTTACTTCGTGTCACGTTTCAAGCGCTACGTACAAATATAACTATACGCATATTTTTTTCTTCTGGTTCTAGCTTCAAAGAAAGTGTTATTTTCAGCATCTATATTCAGATGGTTTGGCCATTCATGAAATTATATAACGGTGTGTTTTAGGTGATTGGCAGGATGTTGTAAACACTGTTTTCAGAACATATGTGAAATGGTTCTTAAACATTGCACAATTATAATTCAGCGACATTCAGACGTTTAACTTTTTTTTAATCTTAAAATTGACATGTTTCCCCTCTTACAATTACACGATTTATGGATCCATATTGATTAATAATATAAATAGTTTACTGATGATGAATTCTAACAAAATACTGTATAAAGCTTCGCTTCCAAGTTCTGTGAATAAATTGCAAGTCTCATTAAATTTTTCTGCATGTAATATATTGGATACAGAACATTTCGTACCAGCCATTACTCTTTTCTGTTTTCATAAAAAGTGCATTCCACTTTCAATACAGACAGCGTTTTAGCTTGTTCAGTTCGATTACATCACGCCTGAATCCCACTCCCCCTCCCATTCTATTTTGCAGGCTCATGGATGTAGAATTAGTCTGATTCGCCACTTCAACTCGTGAGAAGGTCTTAATGAAAGCAATATATTTGCCATTATCGCGTCCTGTGTTGATGTTCCATCTGAGAATATCTTTGACTTTTTTTAATTTAAAAATGTGGTTTAGATAGAAGAAATTTGACCATGAATTAAATGTATTTAAACTTTGATCCTTAAAGGAGACCAGAAACCAATGGAAATATAGAATAATAATAACAACACTAAAGAAGAAAACCTTATTCTGAAGTATTATATGCGACCGCAATCCCAGTAGTTAAATACATGTATTGACATATGTTCAAAGAGCTGAATTTCCGTGACCTCGTATGCAAAATTTCCGCACCTATTCGGTTACTCTCGTGATGTGACGTCATAGTAGCGACTACAGCATCTCGACTGGCGATTTTGTATTACTTACGGGTGTAAATATCACATTAAGAAAAGGCTGTAGACAACATTTTTTTCTCTTTTCCAAACGATATAGGCATAAAGAAAGTCTGGATACATTATTACAAGCGAGTCGGTTTCAATGCAACACCATACAGCACTCCGTACTCATTACATTTCTCAAAGGAATGTTACCAGAGGGATCCTGAAAATTAGAAGCTCTAGGATACGCGAATGCTAAGCCTACACTAAAAGCTGAAACTGTTCCAGACATACCATTGTATATTTTAAATCCTGGTAAAGAGTGTCAAACGTACGAGTTACGAAAATAGGCAGAAGGCCGAGTAAGTGCTAATAAAAAAATATAACAGCCCAACACAACTGATTGTGCTGATGAAATGAGCAAATGTTTTTGTTTCAAGATCACAATCTAAATAAAGTCACCCCTGTCCTATGTGAAATTTAGATCTGAATTTAATCTGAATTTAATTTAAAAATAATAAATGGAAGTTTTGCTAAACAAAATAAAATAAAATAATAAGATTCTTAACATTTGACACGGTCGTGTTTTGAGAAAAACAATTTTAAATAATCTTAAAAAAATTAAAATATTAATTAAAAAAAAACAATCTTTCAGTATATGCCTATTACACGTAAAATGTATAAACGCTGATCTGTAACGATGACTGGAACTGATATAAAACTATCCCTTGGTTAGTTTAAATAGCAGCTATTAAAAGAAAAGAGGTCTGGTATAAAATCAACATTTTACATTAACTGGCTGACAGTAGAAATTGGGGGAGGCGACTATTGATATAATGACAGTTTAACAAATTAATAATTATTCCTTATCACTGCACTTATCTTGTGAAAAGGACTGGCCCTCGGACATAATTCAAAGAAATCATGTGCTACAGAGTGTGTATGTAAGCACCAGAAATTCATTGGCAAATAAACGATGCCCAATTTTGTTGTAACTTCGAAGCCAAAGACTTCATTTTAAGAGTTAAAATCTGCAGTCAAACGTTACCGTACATGTATGTGGCCATTGTTTTCCCACATTTTATATCCCACTCTATTTCCTTTAGTTTAAGTGTTAAGATATGTAACACTGTTTACTGAACGAAATATTTATTTGGAATTAGTTTTTTTTAGGGGCACATATACTGCGTCGTATATTTTATTTTATTCCTTCTTTTAATTTAATCATGGTAATGAAACTTTACATATATGGTAGAGGAATGTCAGGTGTTAACTAGCCGAGTTTCTTTGGCGGAAAAGGAGATTTTGTTTGCAGAGAAAATTACGCAGCCTTCATTGTGATCATTCATGGGTTTTAAACTAATTGGTGACAATTGTTGTTTGTTTTACAAGAGGTACTTCTGTAGTAGTTAAACAATCTGAAATTTACGTGAATAATGTTTAATCTTAATCTATTTACTGAAGGTAAAAACTGTCGCGTGATATTAATTATTTCGTCACTACAATATTCACAAGTGATAAAATAGAATATGGCATCTGTGGATTGCACACTTTATAAAAATTTATATATGGTTTTTCTTCTTTTTTTCTTTCTTTCTTCTCCGGGTTGAAAGTTAACAGATATGAACTGTTCGGGTATGTGGAATTTCAGTCAGGGCTAGTAAGTTTATTTAAGTCATCAGCCCGGGGCCTGTGCTTAAAACATTTCTTTCAGCACTGACTAGTACAGTATATAATCTATTTTAACGAGACATGTAAAAACTTACAGATTTGTCAATACGCTAACTGTAGCCTGCATGTAAAATACACTGTAATTGAATCACAGAAAGGATGCTTCTTAATGTTTAAATTAATTACATATGATTTCCTTCTCGCAGATTTATTTGTGGGGTGTTGTTTTATGTGTGTGTGTGAAAAATTACTTCCGATGAAAACCGTTCTCAATGACCTTTTACACCTGCCCGGGTGGTAATGGAAATTGTTTCACATACAAGTCTGTTCCCGATCAAGTCTCTTAGCCCATAATTCAGTATTATCTCTTATATATGTATATTTTACAATATATTAGTCCGTGTGTGTGTGTGTGTGTTTTATGGATAGGTAATGAATATGCTATTTACATATAGTACGATTGAACCTCATCTTTCTTATATTAATTTATTGCATTGTGGCAACAACAAAATTTGTTTGCATTGGACACCATCACTTAATCATTTTCACATGTTTGCACAGCACACATCTCATCTGTATTTATTTTAAAATTACATTGTTTGTTTTGGCTTTTTTAAAATTCCAAAATATGAAATATGAGCACCTTGTTACTGCTGTACTTTTCTGCTGATATGTCTTAAAAGCATTATTGAAATATACTTCAACATATATAGTTATGAGCATATCTCGGAAGCAGATTCAAGGTTTGAATGTGCAACCCAAATCTGGTCTCCTCCTGTCTATCTCGCTTGCCATTTTTCTGTTTCTATACGAGGACTGGCTAGTATGACGTCACGAGACCACGTGATCTGTAGTCTCATTAAAACTCGGAAATACTCGGCAATTTACGGAATCATGGTATCTTCTTCGCAATATAATCAATATCCGCACACGAAAGTGTTTTGTCTATTAACTTTAAAGAGAAATTATTGTCTTCCTAGGGATCTTCGCAATTTTGCTATAAATATGTTTTCTATATTATATTGCTGGACGTTTGCTGATTTGTCGTTGAAATTTGTACATACATACATACATACATACATACATACATACATACATACATACATACATACATACATACATACATACATACATACATACATACATACAAACATACATACGTACAATACATACACACATATATACATACGTTGACTCTTTGTCGGCATATATATATATATATATATATATATATATATATATATATATATATATATATATATATATATATATATATATATATATATATATATATATATCGAAATAAATGCTTCTTCGTACGAAATATTTGACGCCTGATACGTATTCTGCGATATTTAGTATTATTACAAAATTAAAAGACATACAATTATAGCTCACAGTGAATAAGTCTTTGTAATATCAGCTTTATGAATTTTGAATGTGATAGGTATTTGGAAATGTTTCGTTATGCATGTTTGTGCCATTTCTAAATAGATTATCCGCCATTTTTGTTTGGCCAAATATTTTCTTATTTGGAATATGAGGAAGAACAAACAAGAGAAAACAAATCGAATGATTAGAAACCTCAATGGTAGAGTCAAAATTCAGAAGCTATGACTCAGCAAAGACTCATTCCCTCCCAGAAATCCTTCCACTATTAGAGATTTCTCCATCTGAGGTACAAAATTGTGCTTGATTTAAATAATGTATGGTTTCTCTGTGCAGTCATTATGTATTTCTGAGAGAGGGATCAGTATAAGTTAAAAGTGTAAAAAAAAAAACAATAATATAAAAATGTAAAAACAAAAGTTATCTGTTCGGTTTTGTTCCAAATTACCTTTAAAATCCAGGAAATGAAAATGTCTAAGTGGAGTTACCTGTCTTTAAAGAGGAGCACATTCGAAGTAAAGCCACGCCGTGTTTTCTATAACCAACAATACACCAAATACACCAAGATAAAGGTAATAAAACGTTATTTTAACAATGCCTAAGATAAACAAGGTTCTGTGTAATTAATCAGAATAACCAGTGAGGAAATTCTGGGAAATTCATTATCTTCAAATAAATTTTCTGCGAAGTGCGAAACTTCAGAGAGGAACCCATGATATAGGGTTAATCCTTACCAAAAACGTATAGAAGGACTTTCTTTATCTTGACGGGGCTTGTATTTATCTGACACATATATTCCCCAGAGTCAGAATGCTTGACACTCCGGATATGTAGGTTCCAGTCCCTTGTAACGGGTCTCTCTAAGCTTATCCTCTGGTCGAAGATCACGCGGCGATCAGCCATGGTCAGAGCTTTACCTCGGGGGTCCATCCATAGCACCTGCAAATTAGATACAGGCAGTATTTGACGCTCATCACAGCTCATATGCTTCAGAATACACCGTAGCCATAATGCTGGTTTGACCACCTGGGTCATCTAAATTTTAATACGTCGTCTCCCGACATTAGTATACCAGCACGTTGACTGGTAGACCAACAAGTAGGTCTCCACCTTTTTCTTCAGACAGCAGAAACCAACGTTGTCAAGCTGTATTCCATAGAAGTTAGTTCTGGCAGGGGTTATTACGAAAAAGTGCGTGCTCTGAAGGATTTAATGCCATGGGTGAAAAGAAAAGTGGTTTAGTTACCATCCGCATACCAAGATCAGTCGAAATATATTAAGTGCTAGCGAGCGTCCGATAATTAGAACTGATGTGCAGGTTAAAACAGCGTAAAACTTCAGTATGGAACACGGCCAGAAAAAAGCGGAGACCTACTTGTCGCTATAGATGACTTGATCCTGTATCTGATCACCGATCACTGATTGAGATTAAATCAAAACCAGTGTACAAAGAACCAGGCTGTGCATTTCATTGTCACGTCATGAGTATTATACATTTTCAAAAAGTGTATGGTTTTCTACTGATAGTACTTACCTTAAATTTGCAGCGTTATGACAGTGCTGCTATCCTACCCAAGGTAGGTAATCCAATGTGACATGAGTGGGACAGTTAATTTGGTATGGAACGATAGTATAACTGTTGCAATTGTGCAATCCCATCTGAGCGGAGCTTAAGGTGTAGATAACATTGTATTCAAAAATACACAACAACATTAGCTGTGATTGGTGCATTATGTAGGAATTGTACTTTCTGTTAGGTTTAAATATAAGTTGAGCTTCTTGGCAACAGTTGAGATTATGTTAATTCATATCTAGATTATGTTTTGCACTTTGTACGATTTACAAAAAACACATGTATTACACATGGCTAAAATTTTGTATGTTGTGACTAGATAACTCCTTCTCTGTCTAGTTCGAGTATAGTTATCTCTCTTAAATGCAATGGAGTACTTGGTTTTGTCCTTGTCAAATTGATAATCTTACATTGTTCTCTATGACAGTGTGTGACATGCATGCTGAGGTAGGATAAAAGGATATTTATTTCACAAAACATCAGCATTGAGGTCTTTGGAAAAACAATTGGTACCTTGATACCCGAATGTAATGTTACAGATCAGGTGCGGATTATGTTTTTGTTCAGAACTGTGTCCAAAAAATGTTTTGATATTTCCTTCAAATCATCACCAATCAGCGAATAAATATATTCTTTAATTTCTTCTTTATCATCAATAGTATAATCATTACGGTGAACATCTGATAAAAGAACACAAATCTCATCCAATAAATGCGAGTCATTTTGATTAGTCAGGTTCTGTTCGGTATCGCATGCCAGCCAGAGACTAAATGGTACATAGATTATGCTGTCATACTAAAATTTTTCTTTTGAATGTGTCTTTATTTAAACATCATGTTTTCGTTTGGCAATTATCCTATTAATCAGATTTTTTCGACGTTCAGTATGAATTATACAGCTGTATGATCTATTATCACTATGCATTGTACAGCTGTATGATCTATTCTCAGTATGAATTATATAGCTATATGATATATTATCGATATGAAGTATACAGCTGTATGATTGATCTATTCTCAGTATGAATTATACAGCTATGTGACCTATTCTTAATATGAAGTATACAGCTGTGTGATCTATTCTCAGTATGAATTATATAGCTATATGATCTATTCTCAGTATGCATTATACAGCTGTATGATCTATTCTCAGTATGCATTATACAGCTGTATGATCTTTTCTCAGTATGAATTATATAGCTGCATGATCTATTCTCGATATGAAGTATACAGTAGCATGATCTATTCTCATTATGAATTATGCAGCTATGTAACATACTATCGGTAAGAATTATTCAGCTGTATGGTCTAACTTCAGTAATTAATTATACAGTTTGTACGACTTAATAGCCTTAGGAAGACATGCATCATGATATCACTATTTTTCTTCGCTTATAAGTCTAGTAAAACTGCAAACTGAAAAAAAAAACATCTTGATTTGCCGTAGTATTATGTGCATGCGTATGAGGATCTATGTTGATTGTTCTACTGATGAGTCCTAAACAAATTCACAGACCCAGATCTGCGGGTGCACTATGATAAGGCATATTTGGGTATGTGCAGTTTGCAGGTGGATTAGTTTTATAAGCGAGTATAAACGGTGCAATATTCTTTTTCTAAAATGATCAGCCATCACTACGGCTCAAGCTGTCATTTTCTTTGCTAACGCAATGACTCTATCTGCCATTTCCATAAGAGTAACAGTGGTGGTAAATAATTTGCACGATATTTCTTGGTTAAAATTGTATGAGTACCAGATACATCTTCGAGAGAAATCAAAGTACAATCTTTTGACAACGCAGAGCTGTTTCTCGAGAGGTTCAGCATTTATGACTGACGTAAACCAATCAATATGTCAAAACCAATTGAGAGTTAGGTTAAACAGAAGCTATATTGATATAAAGATATAAATCAGTTAATCCAAGCAGTAACATAACTGGAGAAGATCAATATGTCTTTAAATATACTAATAATTATAAACACTCGGTAAAGTATTGACGACTGTGCAAGAGGTATATATAAAAGTTCAATATGAAACTAGGAATGCGCTTATTGCTTGCGTTAAATTTATATCATGCTAAGGAATTTAATCTAGCACAATCATTACAACGCTTATTTATTTGTTACATTTGAGAAGTATGTGTCCAATCAATAGCATAAACATTTAAGAGTCATACGGGAATAGGCTCTTTGTTTCTGCTAATTATTCTTTATGATCTGGAATTTAAAGTGTTTCACGAATAACGCAGATACTTAGAGTCATCCTATTAAAAGGTCAAATAGCTTATATTCCATCGTATCTGGGACCATATCATTAGTTTAATTAAACGTGATCAAATCAACAGATGCAGGGCTTAAATATCGCTATGATATGTCATTCCCATATTGCTTTTATTCTCAGTGTATGTAATGTTTATTTGGCCGGCAAAACGTTTCCAAGTGGACGAAGTCTTATATCAAGAGATGATTTTCGGTCAATGTGTCAAAGTCGATTGCACACTCAATTTCAAGACGGAGAACTCGACTTAATTAATGTCCAGCGATATAATTCCGGAATTGTTATGAAGAATAACTCTCCGACAGTTCTTGGCACTTCATATATTTTATCGATTGGACAAATTAGATTAAGCCCACTTGTGTTTGCTTTTCAGATGAATTTGTAGAAACGAGTTCAGTTACAGATTGATAAATTATCCCAATCGCTAAGCTTTCAAGAGGTCTCATCTCAAACTAAAGGTAGGGATCAGTTGCAGCCAAAGAAAGCATTTTGGCATTTTTATCATCGAGGAGATCGACTTCAGCAGACAAGACATCATTTAGACAGTTTTTATATCCTTATTGTATTCTTTGCCTGTATTGTATTAGGCTAAAAAAAATCCGATTCCTACACTAAGGGCTCCATGGTGATTTAAAAGGCAGCGTGTGAATTATTTTCAACGATACAATCCTTCCTAAATCAATTGGCTAATACGAGCTTGACTTAATATGAACGTAAGCATTAGCCGATCAAGTGTTTGCCCCTAATTATTTTATTTCATTTCTGATAACTCAGTTAACATCTACGAAAGAATACGTTGCAAAGATTGATGATGAGAACAAAATGTTACTCAAGAATCTTCATAATTTAAGACTTAATTGTTGCAGACTTCTTTTGTTTATAATATGTCAGTGATATTTATTTCTTCCGATTTTACACAATTGAGATCGTACACACTAAATATATAGTTTGTATACTTGTTTATCTTTTGAGACTCGCTTTCCCGTTCTCTATTACTTATACGATGACTTGTTAAATGTCTTCAAGAATGATGGAAATAATTTTTTTGGGTGGTGGAATTTTGGGTAAGATTTGTAATTAATTGTAAACATTAAACTAACATTAAACTAACATCCTTACAAAAAGAGTAGTATTATTCGAATAAAGAACCAAACGTTTTTCTAGTATACAAAAAGAAATAAACGGTTTTCCAGTATACAAAGAACCAAACGGTTTTCTAGTATACAAAGAACCAAACGGTTTTCCAGTATACAAAGAACAAAACGGTTTTCTAGTATACAAAAGAAATAAACGGTTTTCTAGTATACAAAGAACCAAACGGTTTTCCAGCATACAAAGAACCAAACGGTTTTCTAGAATACAAAAATAAATAAACGGTTTACTAGTATACAAAGAACCATATGGTTTTCTAGTATACAAAGAAATAAACGGTTTTCCGGTATACAGAGAACCAAACGGTTTTCAGTATGCAAAGTAATAAACGGTTTTCCAGTATAAAAAGAACCAAACGGTTTTCCAGTATACAAAGAACCAAACGTATTCTAGTATACAAAGAACCTAACGGTTTTCCAGTATACAAAGGACCAAACGGTTTTCCAGTATACAAAGAACCAAACGATTTTCCAGTATACAAAGAACCAAACGGTTTTCTAGTATACAAAGAACCAAACGGTTTACCAGTACACAAAGAGATGACAAACGTTCTGACTTTTCATGCATGACTTAACGTACAATTGTCCTAAATGTTAAAGCTCATTACGATAGACAGCGACCAAGTGATGCAAAGCATCAAGAGCTTCGTTTTGTGGTAAGGCAATAAAACTCCAAAACTAAATACAAACGAACTGTTATTTTCGTTGACTTATACTTTCCAGCTCATGTACTGGTCCCTTAGGTTCTGTCTTCGGAATTGAGATTCTAAATTACTTGTATGAGAGATAGCTCCATGTGCAAATATAACATCGATGAACGATAGATCAACCGACCTTACACTTTCTCCAGTCTTATCGATTCTTACAGGCAAGTCCATAAATTGATTCAATCAATCTAAACGATTCTCTAGGTGACATATAAAGATATGAGTGAATGAACTGTCATAACACTAAATTTTTATTGTTTTAAGAGTGTCATGCTTTAGTGTCTCTGTAGGGTACAATCATGTGAAAGAGTTCTGATATTTCCGAATTCGTTTTTTGAAACGATTTTAGCTTGATAATATGCTCAGAAATATAGATAAAAGTTATTTAATATTTATATTTTAACTGGAGAAAAAAATAAGCCTATTTCAGGCACACAAACACACACGCATTTTTATGTATTATTACTATTTTATACCTATAGCTAAGAAAGCAAAAGAAGCAAAACCAATATGTTTTGTAAAACTATGAAACTGAACAAATTATTAAATTATCAAAGTTATAAATGAAAGTGTGAGAGGAATTTACTGTATTATGAGGTGAATCCAAAATGAGTCTCACAAAGTTATGGGCAAGTTCAAAAGAATCAAAAGTTCCGTATAAATTTCAAAACCGGAAATGTACCGGTCCGCTGAGAATCGTGACATTGTAAAGATGGTATTGTCCCAGAAGTCCCTTGACTAATTCGCATTAGTTCCAAAATAATATTACAGTCTAACTAATGAGCACTTTCTAGTTCAATTGAACAGTCCAAACAACTGTTTTTTTTCCTCGAAAAATATATAAATACAATATGAAACACGTCTGCAAACTTAAAAAAGCCCACAAGAATTTAGAATGACTAAAAGATATGAATGATTTTGATTGCTCGGTTCTCTATTTTTATACCTTTTATTGCGACTATATTTCACACCATACCCTACCTGACAGATCTTACTACTCAGTTTATCTATTTTTCTAATCATGTGACCTAGATCAACCAATCGAAAGTTAGTAAGTTCTTATAGAAACGTCCAAACCCCATAAACCAATGAAAACTTAATCGAGAGATGGCATTAAATCGTATTATTAAGATTTTTAAATAATAGTTGTAGACACATGATTTAGCATCTATTTATAGATACAATGACATTTTACGTTCTTAAGAGACATTAGTCACGTAGGCAAAATCTAATGACATGCTGTACAATTTATAGTCATGAACAACATTTAAGAACATTAAATAAAATCAAAGACTATATATAGTTTGGAGGTATTGAAATTATGTCATGAGGCGTGATGCGTTACGCGTTTTCATTGATTGACAGAGTTTCCATTAGCTAAAGTATTTGTATATAAATACGCGCGTGTGTGTGTGTGTGTGTGTGTGTGTGTGTGTGTTGTTACGTATATCAGAGTAATAAATATTCAATTGTTTGTTTGTCAGTTTTAAAAAACTTTTTTTTCATTACATGTTATTGTATTGTAATTGTATTCATAAGAGATGGTGCTTTTTTCTTTAGAAAATCGGTTGACCTGAATTATTCTTTTGTAAACATGTAATGTTGACCTAGATCCTGACCTTGGATTAGGGTTAGTAGCAGCCGCGTAAGCAGGTTTTTGTTTTTTAAATGATAGGTTGTTGTCAAGGTCATGATGAGACTATTGAATTAAAAAGTAAACAACTTCTTATTCTTAAAATAAAATAATTGGTTATCGTCATGGTTATATTAGGAGTACGTGACATTAACACGATCACGTTACTCTTCCAATTTTTTGTATCAATTTCACAGTTTGGGGATTTTTTCAAAACTGCGATGAACACGATATAATCTTTGTTTTAGTGAAATAATCTTATTTTTTGGCTTTTACATCTGACGTTAATTCACCATTTTGCTGTAGCCAGTTTTTAAATCCATGTTAACTTTTCAACATGCCAGTTGGATTTTAGACGATATTTGGTATTTCTGGAAATATTTGATGTGCTGATATAGAATTCGTGAACAAAGACAGTTTAACAAAATTCTATTCAGATTTCCAACACTAGAGTGTTCAATATCGTGTTTCCAGAAGGAACTGCAGATAAGCAAACAACATGCGTTATCGTCTGCCATCTTTGATTTTCGAACAAGACTCTAACTTAAATCTATTAGAACATCTCATTACTCGGACCTTTGTAATTAAATTCTTGGATTAGTCATGGATTCTGTTTGGATTTGACTCTTAAAAGTCTCAGTTCTTTTTCCATTTTGACAATCTATTTGTTAAATTTTACAACGCTTTTTGTTTTCACTCTTTATTTGTTACCGTTTATTAGAGCCTAAACTCGCAACTATATATATATATATATATATATATATATATATATATATATATATAGAGAGAGAGAGAGAGAGAGAGAGAGAGAGAGAGAGAGAGAGAGAGAGACAGACAGACAGAGAGACAGATACACATAGACAGAGGATTCTTATCAAGTTTATCAGCGATATAAATTGAAAATATATATCCGTCATACGGTCATCTCTGCGATAAGATATTGCATGTGTAAGGAAATTTCAGTCTTATGTCCTCATTTCCTAATAAAGTCATGCAAATACATTCTTCCCTAGCAAGATGTCGTGATGGAGAGAAGAACGAAGATTTCCTCACGTAACTGTATGATTTTACTCTATGGAATATTCCCACGCTTGAGGTGCGTTTTGAAATACATTAAACATGCCATGTCTTGATATTACTATATTTAGTTACTTTGATGCTTACTCTGTTGAATATTAATGTATCTCTTTCATGATTCTTTGAATAACATTATTATTTCTTCTTGAAATGTCAGCCAGCTGAATTCGACTCTCCAGTGTGGAGGTATTGAAATTATGTCATGAGGCGTGATGCGTTACGCGTTTTCATTGGTTGACTGAGTTTCCATTAGCTAAAGTATTTGTATATAAATACGTCTGTCTGCTCGACATATAAGAGCGATTTTCGCACAAGCGGTTGTAATAAAAGAAACTAAACCCTAACAATGCTTCAGATATAATTAAAGTTGGATTAAAACCACCCATAACATTTTTAGATGAACTATCAATTGATCCTTACTAGAAATACATTCTAAATTACCATATTTCTCCATCTATGGAGACATATTTTCTAAAATATTGTTTCCAATCCTGGGTAGCAGTCCCACAGATAGTATGATATATGTAATAATATCTGTATGTGTAAAGAAAAAAAGTAAGGTAATTATTAACCTTACAAGTCACAAATATGAAATGTTTTGTACTGTATAAATTGTCGAGTAATGCAAAGACATTATAAACTTGTATCGTTCTCCGGTATGATTGTCTATTTGTCTGTACTGTGTGATTCCAGCGTTTGTATAAAATAAATCTACTATGTTTTACTTATCCTGACTTAGTTTTCTTTTGGTCAATCGCAAGGTTGGGACAAACCTTTCTTTCTATGAAAACGTTTACCTTGTTTGGATCAAGAAAACTGTACACATGTTTCACATCCGCATAATTGTGAACAAAACCAACGTTTTCGCAGAATGAAATAACGTGTCAAATATTTTAGAATACAACTGTTTACCTTGCGATCTCCGAGTGAATTTATTGTACATGGTAGAATGGCCGTCATGCCAATCGTCGCCGTTATGTTCACTACGGGCACGTCAAAACTTGGCTCCTGACTGTCTGCTGAAAGAAAAATAATAAAACAAATGTAAAGTTAATTCAATTAAATTGTTCGTACTTATACTTGAGAATCTCTCAAAGTCATTTTATTTTATTTCATTTTCTTTTCTTATCAAAACGTCACTGAGGAGAAAACAGTGAAGATGATGACTTTTGCGCAAAATGCTTGCATATATTTTGTATTTTGATAAATTCCCTTTCACATATGAGGAAATCAGTAAAACATTCTAAGAGATAAAAAGTCCGCCCCTGTTCAGTAATTATTCTCAAAATAACAGGAAAACGCAATGGTTCTCAAATATGGCTTGATTTAAAATGAATATACAGAAAGACTGAACTGGAAGAGCAAATCAGTCCCTGAAATTAATTCTTTTAACAATGTTACTAACAAAAAACTTCTAATACGCAACGTCTTTCGGACATGAGATTTCACATTACTTGATACCTTCCCTAGCGTCAAATTATGAAAAGAACTTTAATACTTCTAAGATTAATTATTTTTATAAAATGCACGTAGAACAAACCAAATCCATAGCACTAATATGAGAAAAGAAAATATCAAGGATCAATCACACAATGCACATGTTAACAAAGTTGAATGTTGGCGTCACGTCGTCCATCGGAACAAGCCAGAAAAAAAAATGATTTCACAGAAATCACACAAACAGATTAGCTAGGTGCTCAGTCAAACTTTTCTGTATACATTATCCGCATGGAAACATCAGTGGCGATAAACAGAAGATGGAATACATATTTAGATCATAGCAAGAACCAGCAAACCATGGATCGTATTAATTTCATATGAAACACCAGCAAACCTTGGATCGTATTAATATCATATGAAACACCAGCAAACCTCGGATCGTATTAATATCATATGAAACACCAGCAAACCATGGATCGTATTTAGATCATCGGCAAAAACAGCAAATCATGGATCATATTTTAATCATAGCGAGAACCAGCAAAGCATGGATCATACTGAGATCATCGGAAGAACCAGCAAACCACGGATCATGTTTATATCATAAGAAAAACCAGTAAACCATTGATCGTATTTAGATCATCAGAAGAACCAGCAAAGCATGGATCATATTTAGATCATCGGAAGAACCAGCAAACCATGGATCATATTTAGATCATCGGAAGAACCAGCAAACCATGGATCATATTTAGATCATCGGAAGAACCAGCAAACCATGGATCATATTTAGGCCATACGAAGAACCAGCAAACCACGGATCATATTTAGATGATAAGAAAAACCAGCAAACCCCGAATCGTATTTAGATCATCGGCTAAAAGCAGCAAAATATGTACCATATTTTAATCATAGCAAGAACCTGCAAACCATGGATGGTATTTAGATAATGTGAAGAACCAGCCAACCATGTATCATTTTTTAATCATAGCAAGAACCAGCAAACCATGGATCATATTTAGATCATAGGAAGAACCAGCAAACCACGGATCATATTTAGATCATAATAAAAACCAGAAAACCCCGGATCGTATTTAGATCATCGTTAAAAAACAGCAAACCACGGATCATATTTGAATCATAAGAAAAACCAGCACACCATGGATCGTATTTAGATCATCAGAAGAACCAGCAAACCATGGATCATAATTAGATCATCGGAAGAACCAGCAAACCATGGATCATATGTAGACCATAGGAAGGACCAGCAAACCACGGATCATATTTTGATCATAAGAAAAACCAGCAAACCCCGGATCGTATTTAGATCATCGCTTAAAAACAGCAAAACATGTACCATTTTTTAATCATAGCAAGAACCAGCAAACCACGGATCATATTTAGATCATTGGAAATACCAGAAAACCATGGATCATATTTAGATCATAGGAAAAACCAGCAAACCATGGATCTTATTTAGATCATTGGAAAAACCAGCAAACTACGATCATCATTCCGAACAGAGTATTAACCAATTCAATATTGGACTGTAAATCTAAGTACAAGTAAACATGCGCACTGAATCTTGCAATATCATCACACGGCCTGGTTCAAGAAATCTTTATGCAACTATGAAATTATAAACGACAGATTTACAAACAGTTCGACAAAAAATACGAGCTTAATCCATGGATGAAAGAAGTTTCGCAATGTTGAGAACAATTCGAACTAACTCGTGAGAGCTTAAAATTATCGAGTTTAATTTACCTGTTACAGAATGATCAAACTTACATCAAGCACTAGCTGCTGAAATGTATTTAGTGAAGCGTCTGTCATTAAAATACATATTTCAAATCTGTTGTCGTATTATGTATGTGCCATGAATTTAACGATACATTTCGAGTTAGATGTGTAAGGATAGACATAGATTTTGAAATGTGTACGATTCTATTAATTCATTTAATTAAACTGTTCCATCATTTTATAAGTGTCTGAAATAAAACGAGATTGTTTCATTAAGGATAATGATTTTGACATTTGAAAAGGTGAATAAAATATATTTCTGAAAGTTATCTTCAAATTTTTGGAAGAAAAAATGTTTGTATTTATATCAATCTATTGTTCAGTGGGCGTTTTTCTCGCTTAAACCTAAATCGATATAAAACTTTGCACATGTTTGTTTTATCAGACTCTTTTAAAATTAAACGTTAACCATAAAGACGAATATCGCCTGTTAGTATAGAAGAAGAGCATGGCGGATTGTCCAAAAAAATGAAAGCTAATTGCATGCTGCTAAAACATCAAAACTCTCAATTATTAATACAATATTGAATAAAAGTGATAATAATATTCCACCCTGGCGTGTGCCTGTCAACAACATATACCTTGAATAAATATGTCTTGAAAGGAAATTATTTATAAAATTAGTTGTCCAACATATTATTTTTAAAAGCTTGTTCAGTATCATAAGATGATGAATGCAATATGCTTTGATCTCCAACAATAAAACTAACTAGTGCACCAAAAACCGAGATCATATTACGATACAGATCCATATACAGCACCCTCCAACCCACCTCTCTCAGCCTTGAGATATTAAATTGAAAATTTATAAATTCTTAGATATTCCAACAAAACCTGTTAAAGAAACCTAACAAAAATTGGCCGTATTGTTAATGCCAAATATTTTATCATCTTTCATTAATTTGAATACTATCCATCAAAAATGGATAATTACCGGACCTTGTTGTAATTTATCGGGGTTGTGCTCAAATGTCAACATTGAATTATAGAGTAACCAAAACTGACTTGACCGCAGTACCACCACACTTAAGGTATTCATTATTTATACTGTCACACTAACTGACCTTTCCAAACTGAACGTCTGAGAGCATAGACCCAAATTCTATAAACGTGACTGGATTTGCCTTTTCTATGAAAGTTCTTATTTTCTTTACCTAACAGATGCATCAGTTTTCTCTCTCGCTCCATCCATCCACACACACACACACACACACACACACACACACACACACACACACACACACATACATACATACATACATACATACATACATACATACATACATACATACATACATACATACATACATACATACATACATACATACATACATATTTCAATGTATCATTTTTGCTTATAAAATATCTGAATCACAATTTCAAAAAGCAGACTTAATATATTTATGACAAATGAAACATGGTTTTGTGCAGATCATTTAGCTCATCATTTAAGAAGGGCGTCATAAAGTGTATGACTTTGAAACAGGAAGAGTCTCTTTGCTAGCAATAGAGTACGAACGATCTTTGCTGTGCGAAAAATCGTTCTGCTTCTTGTTGTTTGTCTTTTTCTTGTCAGGAGGCTTTTGATGTTATGTCTAATTCAATCGGATATTCCTGTTGTTTCCAAGAGCCAACGTTCCCCAAACCGTATTTAAAAGGTACAAATTTGAATCATACACGTCGTGGAAAAAGCGAAATTCAGAAATCCAAATATAGTGTGCATAATCATCAATGACCATTGACTCCTTGCTTATATCGATGATTGATTTTTCTAAATTGACAACAATTAGGGACGTACTCATACCAAGATAGGAAGCAAAGACTTCAATAAAAGTCGCCACTAACTGAATAAATGAAATCATTGCGATTTGGAAGGAACATTTTACTAGTCGTGTCAGTTACTGGGATTGGAAATCAAAGGTCAAAATCATTGATCATTGCACTTTTCCAATATTTTCAAACACGGTGTTGTGTTTTTGTTTTTCACATTTACATATTTCATCATATGAAATCCCAATATTTGATGTTTTTTTTCACAAGGTATCTTAGGCAAGTGTTCATCTTTAAAGTCCAGCACATCTGATAGCATTTTTTCCAGAGAGAATTCTGACTAAATAGGCATGCGCAAAGCCATATATGTATATACGATTTTTGGCATGTAGGTTACGAGGTTGCGGTTGTATATATTTATATGTGTGCGTGTACGTGTGTTATAAAAAATACTATTTAATTTGCAAAAAAGTTGAGACATTTTGGTGTGATTGTAGCTTTTATAAACCCTCGGTCTATATTTTCAGTTTAAACTCGTCACTTTCTATTTACCTTCAAATATGAAAATATATATTTTCTCGAATATATTTGTTGAGTACATTCAATGTTCAATTTCAGTTATGTCATTTTATTGGTGTACTCATATCGGGTTAGCATGGAAAATAAGTTCTTCACCGTATTGGATATAATACTCAACTTTATTCTTTGAGAACTCTTGAAGTAATATGGTTATGTCACTCTATCTATATGTTTCAGGCACTACAATTTGATATTTTAATTTTATCGAGAACATTCAACTTACAAGGACAACTTAGACTCTAACAATAACTACACTCGAGTGCAGTGAGAGGATAAATAAATTTTAGCCTTCATCCTTCAGAAAAAAAAATTAAGAAAATTTGGAATTTAATATTCATCTTGCTGGCGAAATCCCCATTCAATCAGAGCATGCCTTTTGATTGCTACATTTGTCAATCTTCCTCTGGGACTTTTTTAGGTTAATATACTGAAGGGGTTTAGTGAATGTAGAAAAGGGCTAATCCATAGACTCTGATATAAGTCACCTTGGACCTCATGGTAAGACGATATTAAGAAAACTAATAGATTCTCGCTTTTTACAGATAATAAATGTTGATTGATGACTACTTTAAATAGAGGTGGCTTAACCAAGTGAGCAATCGCTCACAAGGAATTGCAGGCTGCGCAGTACTTGATAAAAGAAACTGAATAAATTAGATTCACCAATTAGCACAGGGATGTTGTCCCAAAGTAACACGGGTTAATTGTTTACAATAATTTATTTGGCATTTATATCAGTTAACATATAGATAGTAGACAGAAGTAACATTCCAAGACACTTACCGCTCTCTCTCTCTCTCTCTCTCTCTCTCTCTCTCTCTCTCTCTCTCTCTCTCTCTCTCTCTCTCTCTCTGCAGCACACCATTACGAGTGAGGTGAGTGGTGGGGGTTTGGGTGGTATGGAACCACTGTCCCATTTGTACCGCCTTTAAACAGACCTTGATTATTATTTCTGGCAACATTGAATTATTACTCTGGGCTTACTTTGATATGGTCTATATAAATAAAAGAGGATAATTTTTTTTTTTTAAATAATGAATGTGTCTTTGAGGTTATTCAATAAATGAGAGAAAGTTTTATAATAATGTTGACGATGATGGTGACGACGATGTTAATGATGCATTTCTTTGACGAGTGTGACTCACTTTCGTTGCAAAAAGTCACTTTGAGGTCTTCTTGATAAAAAAAAAATGGTTCAGTTTTCTCGTACTATACAGTTCGTCTTGACTTTTATGAACTCCAAGGAAAAACAAAACATCTAATTAGCACTACCATGCAATGCCTGGTATAATTTTCAGTAATTCTAGGATGTGGAAGAAAATTGATTGGACTATTAGTAAGAAGTTGATATTACAATGGCATTGCAATTATCTGGGGTATATTGTTTTCGATTCCAAAATACACTTTCGAGTCATAACAGATCGTAATAACCGCTCCTTCTTTTTTGATCTGTATTATTGAGGTGTTATGTCCGATCACACGTTAGTAAAATCAATACGATACAAGCAATTCTTTCTGAAATACAAAGTCTTTCGCATTCTTCCAAAAATTACATAATACATTTTTGCCTTTCTTATTGGAGTGTATTTTGAACTCTTTTGAATATAGCAGTTGGTGGGTGGGGAGGGAGAGAATATTTGAAAATAAGCTAAAATCCACATTCAGGTGGTGCATAATTGAATATAATCACGCAAATAAGAAATGGATTTGTATCATTCAAGAAATCCATTATTACATATCATTAATCAAAAGTGTGGACTTTGTGCTTCTTGAAAAACTAGATTTCCTTCCGTAATTAAAAGTGCACGTAATATCATGTAAACAAAGGGGACAAAAAATAAATAAATAAATAAATAAATAAATATATATATATATATATATATATATATATATATATATATATATATATATATATATATATATATATATATATATATGTATGTATGTATGTATGTATGTATGTATGTATGTATGTATGTATGTATGTATGTATGTATGTATGTATGTATGTATGTATGTATGTATGTATGTATGTATAGATAGATAGATAGATAGATAGATAGATAGATAGATAGATAGATAGATAGATAGATAGATAGATAGATAGATAGATAGATATGAAATGACAGTGTCTTGCAAACTATGAATAACATTCTTTCAACGATTCAGAAATTCACCTGATTGCTTCTTGTGTATAAACTTTCCTTGCTACTTGTTAGAGTATGAATATTAAAAGAAGGTTGTATTCCTTTTTTAATTTGTGTAATATCAAGAAAAGTAATTTAAGCGGACACAGTAAAATAAGTTTGAAAGTAGTAGAAGGCGCTCCACTTTGTAAAGCTGAATTGTGGAAATTGAAAAATTATCACCGACTTTTCTGGACAGTAAAATAGTAGATGTCAAAAGGACTGCTCACTTGTTGCCGTTTACTTGCATTTGTGACGCTAATGTTTCAAATCAGGTCCAGTTGTTAATTTTAGTGTACTCTTTTTTTCATTCAGGAGGTTACTATTAATCGAGATAAGAATAACTATTTCAGAGAGTAGCTAAAAACGTTTACCGTTTGATACAACTGTAGATACATTTGAATACACCAATCTATTGTTTGCATTCCCATGAATATTTCGAAATTTTCATAAAACTGCGAAACTTAAAACCGCGATTGGCTAACTCGATTTTTATTTTTTTTCTTGTACGAACTACTGTATTTTAAATCTTGTTTAAGAAATGTTTCTACCGTTTTGTTTGAACTCTCGGTTTTTCCTGTAATACTTTATGAAGAAAATTATTGATGAATGTAATAACAATGATACTGGGTCGATTAATGCCACTTTATGAAACATGGTTGATGGCAAAAGGTAATTATGTCACAACTTGCATGGAATAATCTTGCTGGCACTAGCGATTGCATAAATCTTCCGCAGTAAGCCCCCCACCCCACCACCACCACCGCCCCCGCTCACAGTACACACTAACTTGCAGTAAGCTTCCTCCCGCCCACTTTACACACTTACTTGTAGAAAGCCTCCCCCCGCCCACATTACACACTTACTTGTAGAAAGCCTCCCCCCGCCCACATTACACACTTACTTACAGTAAGCCCGTATTCACTATCACTGAATCTGAGTCATCCTAGTAGATAAATATTTCAAATATTTAGAATTTGATTGCATTTTTGTGATGTTTTATTTAAATTGATAATTAAGACGTAATAAAGGGGAGTCGTTGTTCGTGTTTCTTTGGGATTTACTTCCACCTCCACGGTATCCTACACGTTCCCAACTGCCCTTTTTTTCTTAACCCGTATGGTAGGGACATATCAGAATTCCGCTCTCAAGAATGTATATGTCACAAAAGGAAACGAAGACTCTTTCACACACACACAAACCCGGTATATGTTACTCAAAGTTCTTAATATTATATTTGGTTAAGTAAATATGTCGTTATATTTGTGACGTGAACTGGAAAGAAAAAACAAGTATAATAATATCTTCAATGCAGATTTGGAGAGAAAAATTATTAAATGATGATCCAGACTTACATCAACTTAGAACCTTACTGCGTTAGAATATATTTTCCCCACCCTCAACCTTGACACGTATAGGACACACTTTTAATGTTGAAAAAAATATTTAATAACACTGTAAACATATTTTCAGTTTTTAAACCAACAACTGTCGCTTCTTAATAACACAGCTGTCGAATCTGGTACTGTAGGATATCGGTTATGTCTGTTAATTGTTTAAAAGAAATTACAGTTGACAAGAACGCGCTTAGGTTGGATTTTTTTGTTTGTTATTGTTGATCTTAAGGACACTTTAAACAAGGTATTCGCTATATATGATAGAGGCTAAAAGCCTTTCCCAAGGACATACAGAAGAGAGAGAGAGAGAGAGAGAGAGAGAGAGAGAGAGAGAGAGAGAGAGAGAGAGAGAGAGAGAGAGAGAGAGAGAGAGAGAGAGAGAGAGAGAGTTTCAAACAGGCGAATTTTTTTTTGTTGCATGCAGGTATAACAAAAGCCTACATGCAGTGAGGTCATTCAATTTACATCCAGACGCAAGTAATATACTATGTACATCTACAATTTTATTGGTTTTGCTGGGTTTCGTGACGTTTTTCAGCAGATGATGGGCTTGAAATAGCGGCCAGTACAACTGGTTGAAGAAAAGAACCTGGGAAAACCCCTAAAAGAACCACCGCCCCACGTGAAACTGCTGGTAACCATTCTCATATACCCCCGTAATTTTCGTAATCCTTAAACTTCAGAAAAAAATCTGCAAGCTCTTTAGTGATGCTCTCCTGACACCAATTTCACCTACAACAATAAGCAGCGCTAGTTCTGTCTTGCATATAGTGAAGTTGATGGAACTATAAGGAGAAAGAAGCGATTAATTCACTTAGATTTTGTTTGTTTGTTTGATTAGGATTTTTAACGTAGCTTTAACAATTTTTCAGTTATATCGCTACGATGTCTGCATTGAGGCAGTTTATAGTGATGTCTAGCACTGAGACATCATGCCGCAGACATGTAGCATGATGTCTCACCCAGTCACATTATCCTGACACCAGGCCGACCAGTCCTAACACTAACCTCTTAATGCTGAGCGTCAAGCGAGGCAGCTGTTAGTACCATTTTTGTAAGTCTTTGGTATGACTCGGCCAGGGGTTCGAACCGACGACCTCCCGCTTCCGGGGCGGGCGCTCTAACCACTAGGCCACCGGAGCGGTTAATTCACTTAGAAGATTTCACGATGATAGTTTATTTTTAAATTGTACTCTCTTTCCATCAGTTCACATCGGAGTAGGGAAGTAGGGATGATAAGCCAATTAACAAAAGGTAGTTCCAACTAAAAACTCAATTTTTTAAAAAAAATGTACAACAGGCACACGGTTTACAGATGCTTTGATTTTGCTCTCATCTCAGACAATTCGATTTTTACAACGTACTTATTTCTGCATAGTGTTAAGCTCCTACTTTTAGACTGTGACCCGAGAGAGAATTTATAGCTTAAGATCTAAATATAAAATCAGTAACATGTTGTGAATATCTATGGCCCATATCACGGAAAGATGAAGCAATAAGAAATGAACTAGGAGGTAGAACTGGCCTATTTTAAGAATGACAACGTTTCCAAGGATAAAGTATATGCTATGAAACTTTCTAAACGACCCTCTCCTCTGCAAACTGTTCACATATCATGATCCAAATATGGCTAATGACTCTCTTCTCTGCAAACTGATCACATAGCATAATCCAGATATGGCTGTTCTAATGCTAATTACACTATTGTATTCCGGACAACTCCGTAAGACGGTTAAAATATTTGGTTGTCAAAATATACACGAAGAAGAAACGGAATACGCATTGCATGACATCGTCCATCTGTATGTTCGTCTGGTTATGCAACTAATTACCTACCTGTGCATTTGGGAATATTTAGGGTTATATACATTGTCCTAATATAATGATTTGATATCTTGTGTAGTAGTATTTGGCATATATACTTTGTACATGTCTAATGATTTGATATATTGTGTAGTAGTATTTGGCATATATACTTTGTACATGTCTAATGATTTAATATCCTTGTATAGTAGTAGTATTTGGTATATATAATTTGTACTTGTCTGATGGTTTGATATCTTGTGTAGTAGCATTTGGCTTATATACTTTGTACTAGTCTAATGATTTGATATCTTGTGTAGTAGTATTTGGCATATATACTTTGTACATATCTAATGATTTAATATCCTTGTATAGCAGTAGTATTTGGTATATATAATTTGTACATGTCTGATGGTTTGATATATTGTGTAGTAGTATTTCGTATATATAATTTGTACTAATTTAATGATTTGATATCGTTTTAGTTGTATTTGGCATATATACTTTGTACATGTCTGATGGTTTGATATCCTGTGTAGTAGTATTTAGCATATATACTTTGTACTAGTCTAATGATTTGATATCCTTGTATAGTAGCAGTATGTGGCATATATAATTTGTACTTGTCTGATGGTTTGATATCTTGTGTAGTAGTATTTGGCGTATATACTTTGTACATGTCTAATGATTTGATATATTGTGTAGTAGTTTTGGTTATATAATTTGTATTAGTCTAATGATTTGATATCTTGTGTAGTAGTTTTGGTATATATAATTTGTATTTGTCTGATCATTTGATATATTGTGTAGTAGTAGTATTTGGCATATATACTTTGTTCTAGTCTAATGATTTGATATCTTGTGTAATAGTTATATTTGGCATATATACTTTGTACTAGTCTAATGATTTGATATCTTGTGTAGTAGTATTTGGCATATATACTTTGTACTAGTCTAATGATTTGATATCTTGTGTAGTAGTATTTGGCATATATACTTTGTTCTAGTCTAATGATTTGATATCTTGTGTAATAGTTATATTTGGCATATATACTTTGTACTAGTCTAATGATTTGATATCTTGTGTAGTAGTATTTGGCATATATACTTTGTACTAGTCTAATGATTTGATATCTTGTGTAGTAGTATTTGGCATATATATTTTGTACTAGTCTAATGATTTGATATATTGTGTAGTAGTTTTGGTATATATAATTTGTATTAGTCTAATGATTTGATATCTTGTGTAATAGTTATATCTGGCATATATATTTTGTACTAGTCTAATGATTTGATATCTTGTGTAATAGTTATATTTGGCATATATATTTTGTACTAGTCTAATGATTTGATATCTTGTGTAATAGTTGTATTTGGCATATATATTTTGTACTAGTCTAATGATTTGATATCTTGTGTAGTAGTTTTGGTATATATAATTTGTATTTGTCTGATCATTTGATATATTGTGTAGTAGTAGTATTTGGCATATATACTTTGTTCTAGTCTAATGATTTGATATCTTGTGTAATAGTTATATTAGGCATATATACTTTGTACTAGTCTCATGATTTGATATCTTGTGTAGTAGTATTTGGCATATATACTTTGTATTAGTCTAATGATTTGATATCTTGTGTAGTAGTATTTGGCATATATACTTTGTTCTAGTCTAATGATTTGATATCTTGTGTACTAGTATCTGGCATATACACTTTGTACTAGTCTAATGATTTGATATCTTGTGTACTAGTATCTGGCATATACACTTTGTACTAGTCTAATGATTTGATATCTTGTGTAGTAGTATTTGGCATATATACTTTGTATTAGTCTAATGATTTGATATCTTGTGTACTAGTATCTGGCATATGCACTTTGTACTAGTCTAATGATTTGATATCTTGTGTAGTAGTATTTGGCATATATACTTTGTATTAGTCTAATGATTTGATATCTTGTGTACTAGTATTTGGCATATACACTTTTTACTAGTCTAATGATTTGATATCTTGTGTACTAGTATTCGGCATATATACTTTGTACTAGTCTAATGATTTGATATCTTGTGTAGTAGTATTTGGCGTATATACTTTGTATCAGTCTATTGACTATTCTTTATATTAATATTGACAGCAAAGTGATTACGATCTATTTTCTTCTCGTTATGCAATGTTTGCCATTCAGTTATCTTAATACACCTTATGTATATGCCTTTGTCCATTCTTTCTTTGTAGCATTCAAAGATTAATAGACGTTGATATATTTTATTAGTGTGATTTGCTCGACAATTCGATCCACACGTAACTAAACTGAGAGAGTGTGTATTTGCATGAGTGTGTGTATATGTATATATCTACTTATAACAATCATATTTTGAACTGAATTATATATATTTAACAATTTTGAATTCATATGGGTACGATGTCGGCAGTGTGGCAGTTACATTGTCGAGGACTGGGGCATCATGTCTCGCCCAGTCACAATATCCTGGTACCAGTCTGGCCAAGTTTAACACTAACCTCTTAATGCTGAGCGGTTAGAACTATTTTTTATAAGCCTTTGGTATGACAAGGTCGATGTTTGAACCCACGACATCACACATCAGAGGTGTATCATCCGACCAACTAGGCCACCGTAGCGGTCCACTTAACAATATAGCTTCAGCCAAGAGTGACGAACACCCAGTGTCTCACGGAATTTCTAGACAGATTTGATATTTTCAGCACGCCTGGTTCATAAGTATAACTTCGAAAGCAGAGAATCGGAAAAATCGTATTACAGACACACACAATCCACATGGAGAACAACTGCGGTTGAGTATCATTCAGTGGATACGGCAATCGATGAAGAAATTTTCCAAAGCTGCAATTACACAAGTTGTGGTCCGAGGTTTGTTGTCCAGAGTCACGGTATGTAATAAGGATGCTGACGACCCTAAATTTTGATGAATGACTTAATAGCGGACAGAACGTAAAATTATTCACATTTGCAATTGATGATCATCCCGCCTTTAATTAATATAAATTGACATTTCCCGAAACAAATGGCGCTTTCGTTTTCAGCGTAAATGAAATGCGTAAAAATTAATAACTAAACTTTGTTTCTGTTGCGGAAAATAAAAAAAAAAATTACCTATAAACACAAGCACCAAGCAAAATAATAAATAAATAAGCAAACAAATATAATATTTAATCTTTACCGATCGAACAAGGGATTGGTTAGTAATACAGGGGAGATTATGGTTTTATATAATTCGTAGTAGTTACTGTCCCAACCGCGTAAATATTATGGGATATATGTATCACGTCGTCTTTAAAATGTATGTGTCCAAGTTTTCTAAAATCAACTATAAGTAGAAACATCAACGCACAGACAAAAGGTGAGCCATCTGGTTCGTCCTAAAACGCTTGAAATAAGAAATGATTACATTGATTATTTAAGATCAAAAACTCGTGTTAATCCTGAGTTTCCGGTATCATCAGTCTGAGGGCAAATACTAGGGCTGGAGCTTTGAGAAAGACAATTAGATAAAAACTTGAAATGAAAATAACCATATAATTAGCTTTTTATTATCGTAAACTACAATGACATTCTGACATTCGATTAGGTTTTCTTATAGGATAAAGTTCTTGTATAATTATTAATAAAGTCGTAGTTCCGAAACTGACGATATTTTGTGTTTCTCTCATTGTCGCTACAAACAAATAGATCACCAGAAAGGGTCTTGATACAAAAAAATGTAACTATTGCCTTGATAACACGGTTTATAAAATATGTTTGCTTGTATTTAAAAAAAAGTACAAACACGCACACAATACAAAGGAAGCAAGATGACAAAGATGCAGCAATCATTTGCGATTTCTGCAAGTTTGGAATCGTGATTAACGCTCTGAAATATCGTCAACTAACTAATTCTTTCAGAGTTTATCATTAATCTTCGAAACTAGTAGTGTCACTGTTACAATTTGAAACTGAATGCAAAAGAATGACAAATTGTAAGTTTCGTGGTATTAAATGGATAAGTTAGGAGCTTGATGGTCTGGAAAATATCCCGCAGTCAGTTACGTTAATGTCTTATCTCGTTTAACAGCAAGTCTGTCTTACCTACATATATTGCAGTCAGCTGAAGCCAGCATATATTCTGTATGTACGTATTACCGTTTAACGGCACGTCCGTACAGCAATGGCTGATAATGATGACGATTAATAGTAAGGTTCTAAAGCTTAAATAATAAGAATGTTTTCAAAACCTTTAACAAGATATACAGATCCAATAAAGTTAAAACGTATAGTACTACAAAATGAAACGTATGTTATCATTCTGCAAAATGTTTATACAGTGAAGTTCGAAGGAAATGAATCAATGCGAAATCCCTAAATATTTGATCATACATTAAGACACTTAATTTCAATTTCATATTGGTGTCATTTCTTGCTTGTTTTCCACTTAATTGTGTCAGCATTTTTACACGCCGACTATCGAATTACCACATTATAGTCAAGGGAGACAACTGGAAGGTATTTCAGATATTTTTGTAGAATGCCCATCTTGTAAGGTACTGCCGATAATTTTGTACAATGTCTATTTTTAAAGTAGCTATTATTCTGTAGAATGCCCATTTTGAAAGATACTGATGATAATTTTGTCGAATGCCCATCTTGTAAGATACTGACGATAATTTTGTAGAATGCCCATCTTGTAAGATACTGATGATAATTTTATAGAATAAACAATTTATGAATACTTACATTTTTTTCTGTAGAATGCTTATACTTGACCCATTTCAGTTCCTAATATTATTTGTGTTAACTTTTGGTTTTGAAATGATATAAACGACAACATCAGTCACACCTTTCTTATGACTGACGTGGATTTCCTTGATCTCTTTGTTAACGAGATCGAAATGGAGAGAACTCTGCTTGTCTGTAAGTGTTAAGGGTATATAGCAAATACCTAGACATTATAGAGGTCTTCGATAATGAATAGATTATAAGCGATTTTATAAATTCAGCTTAACACTCATTTAGAGATGGTGCACTTTTAAAAAAAATGAAATATGTTGATATTTGTTGTGATTTTTGTTTCTTAACTTTTATTTCCTAGTCTCTTAGCTAAAGCCACACAATGTATAAGTTAGTGACAATTCAATAATTTATAGTATTTCGATTTATGTCAGTAGAATTTTTAAAATCATTCAGGAGAAAACTGTCAAAATAATAGTGTTACAACATGCTATTGCTCCATCCCAAAAATGACAAAAAGCATGCATTCAATCAGCCAATTTATCATGTTTTCTGTAATAACTGGAGGTGTTGTGCTGTTCGTATTTTTCTGGATTTTAACAATTTATCCTTTAGTGATATGCCTGCAAGAAAGTGGTCAGGAATGAAGTATTTCACTCGGCAATTTGGTACTGATAGGGCTGGCTATACTACATTTTAACCATTGTATCATTCAGTCACAAAGTAATTTTACATGTTACTCAGTAGCATATATTCAATGGTTATCAAAACCTTTAGAGGTTGCTAAAAACGTGCTTTTGTTGGATTAAAAGTTATTTGATATCAGTTCTTATGCCACAATGAAAGTCTACAACGACTTTGATTTTCATAGTTTGAGACAAGTGTACACATTTTGATTCTCACGATACTTGTTGGTTGTGTAGCCAATGAAATTCAAGCTTTCAAAAGTAACATCATTCGTGAGTGGTTAAAGCAACCTATCAAGCTCAAACTCTCGCTCACGAGTTTTATGATTTCCGGTCAAAACTGTCACTATAAATCAAACATTAACATGGAGCGGGCATGGTACAAGCTATTAGACAGATTTGACCTACCACTGGGCAGACTCCCGTGGCTAATGAGGTAGTCCCGAGACCCGTACTGCAACATTTCTCCTGCAAGGAAGAAAACAACGTTCAACCAAACAGTATTTGATTTTCATGTTGTTGCATGTAATTTGCCCGGATTGGTCTACGAGTAAATACATCAATACTTTTATAATACAGATTAGAAAGAAAAAGAGAAATAAACAAACGTTGTTGATAATTGAAATAATAAAAGTCACGATTAACATGCACCAAACATTTTTCACCAATAAACAAGAGCATGTTTAGGATACAAGTTATGGGTTGTAACAGGTTTATCACCTGGCCGTTATCTGCAACACCCATCCAAAACAATGTCTGTCTGTTCTCGATGTTGGTTCTCCTGTTAATGCTACTGAGCTATTTTACAACGTGCGTGCATGAACACGTATACCATCTGCCGTTTTTTTGTAAACAGCGTATCCTTGTGTCCTGAGGACAGGAAACGATGGTTTTGTTACCAGTCTTTTTCAATGACCGCTAATTCATGTCTTTGATGGTGCAGAAAGCCATCAATTAGTATTGACACAACCTCAGCCAGTCTATCGAAACATATTTGATAGCCATCAATATGCATTAATACTATTTCAAGGTCCGCTCCAAATGAGAAAGTAATGGAGTCCTTGCATTTAAGAAATCTTGGAAGAGCTGTTTACGAATTTAAAATATGTTTGCTAAGCTTATTCTTCTGTAAGTGTTCTCAACTCTGCGTGGGGGACCTGTCAGTACGGAATTGTTTCTAAAGCATGACTTAAAAATAATTAATGAGGAATCAAAAGATTGTTATGTCATTTTATAAGACATGAAAGCTGTCACGTATAGATTTAGTATCATGTTTCTTATCTGAGGAGTAGACGTTCAGTATTTTGTTAATAAACAAACACGAGTCCATGGGACACAAATATCACCATAACACTTGAAAAATTAAATGAACCATCATCCATCGAGACATTTTATGCAAAACCTGCTATGTTCTCATGGATTTGTGAATACGAAAAGAAAAAAAAAAAAACACAAACAAAACGTTTTAATTAGAAGTGTATTTTGAAGTGAATGCGTGTATTATTACTAAAATTAAGTTTTAGATGTCCAAAAGGGTTTCAGAATATCGATTCGTTCCCGATGGAATTTATATGCGGAATATAATAAGGGGTAGGGGATACTCATACACGGCAATAACGTTGAAATCATCCTCATTGACGAAATAATCTTCCTCGTTATCGTTTATCAAGCAACACGTAACCTGGAATAAATTTATAAACTTCTCAACAATCACATAAAGGAGCCAAGTCTCAAAGATAACACTGTCTACATATATGAGTGTTGTAAAATATGGGAGGTGTGTGGGGATATGAGGTGAGAATGGCGGTGGAATACAGTTGTTAATTATAGAGAAATAAATCAGTTCTTTTTTCATATCCGAGATACCTACTTAAATAATGACTATAACTAAAGCACATTAACACTCTTCTTATTCAATGACTATATAAATAACGTATAAACGATATATCGGAATTCAGGAATGCCTTTTGTTAAATGTATCCTTTACAGGTTACCATCATATGCCACATCTATCGCTTTGGAATGATGCCAAATATTTGAAGATGCTTTGTAGCTGCACATTTGACGTATGAGCTAGGCTCGCAATAACTTGGTAGTATGAGATGATTAACCTCTCTTGTTTTGGGCATGATTGAAATTTTTTTTTAATTAGGACCCGTTCGTATAAAAGTCAGAACTGTAAAAGAGAAAATGTTAATGTACGGTCAAGTCACGGAAACTGATAAAGTTGAGACAGGCCAAAACCAATCTTGGGTCATTGGAAATAGGTGTCAGAAAATAAAAATGTCCAGGAATAGTTATACTGGCCGCCATGTATAGTCTGTCACACACTGAAAACTAAACCCCAAAACAACAACAAAACCAACAAAAGCATCAGAGACTAAAAGTTGGACCTAGGACTGGTATGTTGTAAGATGACGGAGTCAGATCCGTACCGAATGGCGCGGCCATGATCGTCTAATTTTCTATCAAAAAGACCAATTACCCGCTGCGGTATGAGGTAATCGACTGTCACAAAAGATGCATTCATTTGACCCTCCAACCCCCGACTAACCTTATCATCCGGGCAAGTCTCAATATTTAAATGTTTGATATTTTATTGGTAAAATTCGAATTATAAGATGCATTATTTCACAATCTTTATTGTTTAGAAGTAAAATTGTCTTCAATGTAGCCTATCAATATAAATATTTCTCTTTCTATTTATAGGGCAGAAAATGAAAATTTTGAATATACTTCCTTACTAATTAATGTGAGGAACATTGTTCTTAAAGAATGGAAGTCAATTAAGAATAGTCAATTAAAATCAATATATAAAACAAAAGTAAGTCGCGTAAGTCGTACCTTAAAAATCAAGTATCTTTAATTAGGCTACCATTCGATTCCCTTCGGTGTTGATCGGTTGTAAATCTTTAAAGGCGTTGCACCGTTTTGATAACATATTCATTGGTTCGAATGGAAATTTGACTGTCACGAATCACCATTACAAACCGACAAAGACACACTTTAGAATACTTTATCTCGCTAAAATCAGTGTTTTGGGACTAGTAATACCGCATATTAGCACCAAATATAATTGTCCTACACCACACGAAATGAATCTGTCTAGTGTTAGATGTAAAATAATATTTATGGTTGCTCCATATTGATATGAATTCATGACATGAAACCAATTGAATTGGAATTCAGTCCGTTGGCCGCCGCATAATTCAATAAACAGCGCTTGTTGATAGATAACGGAAACTACTTTTTATTGCTTATTTACACATATGGGTTTCCATTTTCCAGGCTCATATTGATTATTTTGCAGTTGTACAAAGATAAAGATGATAAATTGGTGATATAAATGTTAAAATGTATTACAAGAACAAGTGCTAACTTGGATCGGAAATCATAATCTAATTTACCGAGATCGATTAAGGTCAGTCGGAATTTTTGTTTCAGAAAAAGTTTTAGGGAGACCTAACCAGAAGCCACGTGACTCGAAGTAATGCTAAATCTTCAGTAATTTAGGGTGAATTATATTTGTGGTGTTTGATTGTTCGTATTCACCTTTGATAGAATTCATAGCTCGGTATATAATTAGTTCACGAATGCGCCATCAGCAACAATATTTGTTGTATGCTGGCAGATTTGCTGTTGAGTTTATATGGTGTATGGAAGTTGAAATAAATTAATGGAATCTCACGTTACTGTTATAAAAATGTATACCTAAACAAAACGTTAATCAGGCTTTCTGCTAGTATCTATATTTGTAATTTATACGTTGATTTTGTTCACGGTGTCTTGTTCAAAATGGTTAATTTAGGTGATCGCATGTAAGTGAAAATGCCAGGTCTCCCATTGTCCAGGTAAAACGGATAGAATATCGTCTGCAAGCGACCTTATCGGGAAGCATCTATTACTCAAGTAACTATGGTATTACTTTTAGTGTATTCAATCCACTCCATTGAAAATGTACTTGACAATTTTATCCTGCTAGGAAAATTAAAAACGAACAACAGTTTAAACAAATCAAAATGGTACACTTTTTGTTTTCTTTCTCTGTACTTTTGACTCTGTTTGGCGAAGAGCATGACGTGACATTGTCATTAGTATCAGTCATGTACATTCACTTGTAATAGCACGCAAGTTACAATTCTAAGATGCATATCGAATAACAAAAGAGACCTGACGATTGTAAAAGAAATTATGTATTTGGACGTCCATAGGGTGGAATTAACAATGTATCCTGAACTTATTAAATTCAATAATATTGACAGTCTCAAGTCCTGATTGAAGTTGATGAGTCATTTTCCCCGTGTAGCCTGAAGTTCTCAAATTTTCAAAATCAGCAACTTATTACTTGACACCATTAATTTGTCTGCGAAGAACAATAATTCGGATTTATGATGATACAAGGCTTAAGGCTGGAAGGAGAATATTGATGGATATACCGATACTCAAACAACGAATCAATATGTTAAAAAAATGCAACAAGATGACCCTAATGTTCCCTTTAAAATAAATGTTAATCAGTTAACAATACGTCTTTAACTTTATTCAGTGAGTTTCATATATTTTGTTTGAAAATAACATATAAAAGATACTATTTATCATACGCCGAAAAATAATGATTTTATTTTATCAAACGAGACTTTGAGTGAATTACACATACATTCGGATGGTGTATGTGTTTTATTTTAAATACATGTTTGGATTATTCAATTCCCGTGACAGTCGAAAACATCTGGATATAATTAAAATCGATCCAATTACGTTTGAGAGGTGCTTAAGAGACATGTTAACATATGGCTACATGGCCAGTAGTAGCTTGTAAACTTGATTACGGTAATATAACGAAAATTGTCTTTCAGTTTTGTTTCTACGGTCTTTCAGTTTTGTTTCTACAAGTTTTCCCTATTCTAAAATTGTACCTGCATCAACAAAAACGAGAACAATTTGAACTAGAAGAAATAAATTGAAACTGTCACATTTCAGGCCTGAAAATTAACCTGGGATAAAGAAATTTGACCGTGTTTCTCTGAAGTTAGTTTCCTTACCTTTCTCGACAACAGCGATAAAAGATATAATTTACTGCGACATATTATATCATCCCAATCCTGTTGCAACCTTATTGCATGTATATTTATCTGATCAGCTAATAAAAGTGATGTGAAATGACGAAAAGGGGGTTGTTAGCGAGTGTCTTGTGAGTCTAATCTTCTTATTTCGATTCTGGAGCACGTTTGGTGATATATCAATGACGACATAATGCAATTATCGTGTCATTTGGATTTGCACTGTAAGCGTAGAATTTACAGAACTGGACATTTTGTAGTGCGAGAGTTGTGGCGAGGGTATGGACACGGAGAAGATAAAAACCTTTTCTCCAGAATAATATGTCATTTCGATCATTTTTCAGCAGCCATTATTGCAGAAGAGATTGTCGTTGCCTAAAAACAAAGTGTTCATAAGGTTTTACTGTTCATTGTCTTAATTGTACACAGATTGAGCCAGACTACTGTAGGTAATATTAAATTGACAAACCCAGATTAAATAAATAATAAAATGGATATGATATTGCAATTGCTATCATAACAGTACACACATATATTAATTACATTTTGTGAGATGACATAACGAGTTCCAGGACGACTTCATTACCTGAGAGAGAGAGAGAGAGAGAGAGAGAGAGAGAGAGAGAGAGAGAGAGAGAGAGAGAGAGAGAGAGAGAGAGAGAGAGAGAGAGAGAGAGAGAGAGAAAGAGAGAGAGAGAGAAAACGTTCAATAATACTTCTCATTACACAAGAATAAATAATATTCAATAGTTACATAATGTGCACCACTTTTACATTACATCCATCCATCCTTCTTTCCTTACTGACATTAATTTACTATTGATATGTTAATGTATTCCTTCTTACTTATATGCTCTGCATTTATTATCCTCTCCAATACGTACATATTCTAGACCTTACAATGCATTATGCTGGAATTTTTTGTTGTTGTTATCCTCTCCAATACGTACATATTCTAGACCTTACAATGCTTTATGCTGGAATTTTTTGTTGTTGTTATCCTCTCCAATACGTACATATTCTAGACCTTACAATGCTTTATGCTGGAATTTTTTGTTGTTGTTATCCTCTCAAATACGTATATATTCTTGACCTTACAATGCTTTGTTCTGGAGATTTTGTTGTTGTTGTTGTTATGCTCTCAGATACGTACATATTCTAGACCTTACAATGCATTATGCTAGAGTTTTCTCATCAGTACACAAAACGTAATAATTTGTGAATTTTTACATGAGTAAACAGCACTCTCGACTGATTCATTTAGTAATATAATTTGTATACCACAAATGCTGCAATTTAGCTATATGCTTCGATTTACTGATCAAATTTTGCATTCACATTAATTGCAATTTATTAGTCTAAGTCAAAAGTGTTCATTCTGGAACATATAATTTGTTTATATAATTAATGAGATTATGTCATTCGTAAGGCCTTATTACAGAGAAGACAAATTATAGTTCTCAGAAGGACAGTTATTATTTTTTGATTAATTTACCTACTATAGTTGAATAAATAAACCTTGTTTCTTTAGCTGCAAGTTTACCCCCCCCCCCCTCTCTCTCATATATATATATATACACACTCTCTATCTTAGACAAACACAAACACACACGCACTAAAGTCTCTGTAAGATTCCAAACGTTTCGGCTAATCTGCTTTCATTAATGGATTACGAATGTAAACAACAGGATGATGATGTCAAGCATACATGTTAACGTCATAAAAATAACACGTTTTCAGTAAATATCTGCGAAATTAACATTGCGAATTTATTCCCATTCTGGTGGCGCTCTACAGTTTCGTATATTTTGCATTTAGAATTTTAAAGAAAAATATTTTCCCAGGATTTCTTCACTAGTTATACTGGTTATAAAGACTTTGTATATCTTATGTTTTGTTTGAAGAACTTATAATTCCCTGTAATTTGATGTATGATTGATGGGTGTAATTTAGGATATAGAGCTTGAGCTCACTTAAGATGTGCTCGTATAAAAAAAACTGCTAGCTCCGTATGGTCATTTTAACTACCTGGACTTCAGAGGTAAATTGTTGACAAAATTGGCGATACTTCTTTTCAGATATTTTGTAATTCGTTCATTGCACTTTCAAAAGCTGATATTGCCTACATCAGCAAAAAAAATCTCTATTTTTATAACTGCTAACGTTAGTGAACTTTTGATTAATTCTGGTTAATTTGTCAAGCACATGGGATCATCCATTTTGTTATACCATGAACTTAGATCATGTATCATTTACACAAGTACAGTTTCCAAAGAAATGTCAGCCACATTACATCAAAGTAGCATAGAGATATGTCATTATTATCTCTACTGTGCATGTTACAAATGCAAACAACTTCATATTACAAACGCCACTCTCTGAAAAGTACATAATAACTGGTAAGCACCCAACATATGACAGCATGGTTTTAGCTTTTTTATCCAAAAATACTTTATTTACGACTTTTACCATTCTTGTTACTGAATAACCACATAAAAAAGCTACTGTTTGTATTAAACTGCATTATTTCAGGAATTTCATATATTCCATTTTTATTATTAGAAGGGTTTAAATGTATTCTTTGGTACAAAGAGTTTCCTCAGATGATAATTTTCCCAGGCTGCATACAATTCGCTGCAAGAGTGGATTTGGGGGTAGAGTTGCATATGGGTATTGTCCCTGGTCACCAGGCGAAGCGCCCAGTCAGAAGGTTTTTCCGCTTACATTTTTCATAGTATTTCACTTTCGACTTGGTGCAACGTGGGCAGTTTTCCTCACAGAACATTTTAGGGTCGGGGTTGGGGTTGGCAACTGACATAAAACTGTTCTCTGTAGCAAAGAAGCGCAGTAATAAAGTACATTGCTCTAGGGCTCCTCTAAACTTTGCACTGCCACTGCATAAGACACGTTTTATCGGGTGATGAAAATGGTCGATGAACACGATTGCCATTGAAATGGTTCACTTCTATGATCAATGGAGAAATAGCCACTTTATCCAATAGTTAGAAAGGAAATCTGCCATAACTGAGGAATAAGACAACTACATGTTTGGCAGGTAAATACGTGCGATTACATAGATTCTAAACTGTATTTTGATTGATGCGCAAATGAGAAAAATCTCCGGTTTCATTAGACCAATTGCAAATCTGATTTGCCCTCATCGTAATTTTGATCGCCCTGAGTGAATAAGAAATTAAGGACATATGTCTTACATATGTACTCAGAAAATTATTTCTTGTGTAAGACTGGAGTGAATAAGAAATTAGGGACACGTGTCTTACATCTGTACTAGAAAAATTTATCTCTTGTGTTCGACTTGAGAACGTAATATAATTTCATGTTTTCAGCAAATACTCATGATAGGGAATTGGGGAGTCAATTGTTTTGGTACGACTTGGGAAATATACAACAAAACACTAGAACATTAATGATGTGTGAAATTCGATGTTGATACATGGATACGGTCACATTTACACAGATCGTCCATCAGTAATTAACTCTCATCTAAGCACATGATTTTAAAAAATTCTATATATATACTATTTTTTCTATATATATATATAATATTTTATTTACATATATATTTTTTCTACATATATAATATTTTTTTACATATATAATATTTTTTCTACACATATAATATTTTTCTACATATATAATATTTTTTTACATACATACATACATACATATATATATATATATATATATATATATATATATATATATATATATATATATATTATTTTTCTACATATATATTTTTTCTACATATATAATATTTTTTTCGACATATATAAATTCTTCTTACATTACAAAGCATCCTCCTGCCATATCCAAGGATAGTTCTTCACACTGTCTTTTGTATATTTAGTTACATAATTCGGCATGACTCAGTTTCTGTCCGAGGAGTCCGAAGTTTCGGAGTATTTAGATGCGCGTACTGGATGGCTGTGTGGTTGTGTCTGCCACGCACAAATGTCCAGCTCCACGACTATCTTTCTATATTTTGGGGCGATTTGCGCTTAGTCAAAAGGTGATAATAACATTATGACAGCTAAGTGACCGTTATTTGCATTTCGGCACACCGCTCCGATGGCCTAGTGGTTAGAGCGTCCGCCGCGGAAGCGGGAGATCGTGGGTTCAATCCAAAGCCGAGTCATACCAAAGACTTACAAAAATAGTACTGTCAACTGCTTCGCTTAACGCTCAGCATATAAGAGGTTAGTGTTAGGACTGGTCGGCCTGATGTCAGGATAATGTGACTGGGCTGGACATTATGCCACCTGTCATGATGCCCCAGTGATAGACATCACCTATAAATTACCTCACTGCAGACATCGTAGCGATATGACTGAACAATTGTTAAAGCTACGTTAAAAATCCTAATCAAACAAATTAACAAACCATTTTGGCAAAACATATCTATCAGTATCTGCTTTTGTAAAGAAATATAAAAAAAGTTAACTTCGTGGAACAAAGTCACCGATTCTAGTATTTACATCGCTTTGGATTATAAACAAGTAAATTGTCTTCTGATCTTCTCGATTGACGCACGATTGCCGCAAATTCAGTACAAAGGAGTCAAGATAGAGTACTGTCATTATACTTTATCACGCAAGGGAAAGCTTCTTTATGTGCCTATATAAAATGATTAGATTTTATACACATAATCTTTCCATAAATGAGGAATTAAAAATAAATTGAGCGCTAAGACCGTTGAGATTAATAGAAACATAGATGTAATCGAAAACAACATTAGAAAATCGGATTTGAATCATGATGCGATCATAGTATAATACAGTTAGAACTATGCCAAAAGTTTGTCCGTTAAGTTTGTCTTCTTCCACCAGTTAAATAGATTTGTAGAATACGTTTAGGTGCTAACTGCCATTAATTCGAAGAAGTTTGTCCAAGTGGATTAAAGTAAGGATGAACCCCAAAAAAACCACAATCGCCAATACTTTTCTCTACAAGTTATGCTTAAGAATTGCCATTTATGGACAACAACTGTCACTATTGCGAGTGACAACATGGAATCTAGCTTATAAATAGGTAGATATTGATGATAATTCACTTAACTAATTATATATACATATATATATATATATATATATATATATATATATATATATATATATATATATATATATATATATATATATATATAATTATTTCGAAACAGCTCCTATTGCCTCGCACGAATATTGTTACTTCAGGCAGGACATATTGTCACTTAGAGAAAAGGATTTGGGATGGACAGTAATTAAAGCTGCCAGTAATGCTATTCATTTCGGCAATTCTATAGGTACCGGTTTATCTCGATAATCTTCTTAAAATCCAAATAACACTTTGAAGAAATATCTTCAAGGGATACTTCAATGAACACCTTAGTCCAAGGTGCACCGTCATGATCCATGATTTAATATTAAAATCTACAAATAACTAGAAATGTCTTTATGGAACACATATGCCTTGCCTCGGTGTCTAAAAGTCGACCTAGGCACTAGCAATAATTAAGATGTGAAGGTCAAACATATGAGGGAATTTAGGTGAAATAAAGAAGTTTACAAATCTAGCAAATGCTTAGAAAAAGGCAAGAATAATAACGAGTCTTAATATGGTTCTTTTTGGTCTATTTTTGTGTAATTTATGACAATTTTGATTCAAAGAATGGTCCCAATTGTGAGGCTTACTTAGCAATACACAGAAACTATCGAAATAAAAAATTTGATATCGTTGAGAAAGAAATCGGGCATACATGATAAAAACATTTGATTTCAAGGTACTAATTTATCTTTCTCGTGGTGCGTAAATTCTTCGTATTGTTCTTACCATAATATACTTATATTTTCCACGAAAGCTTACATTACCTTTTGAAAAAGATTTATTCTGAACAAATATGTTTACTAAAATCCATTAGTGAGCTTTTGAGCCTTCAGTCAGTATATTAAGGTCTGTTCGACTGACAAAGTCAAAAAGTTCAATTTATTGTACAATACGCAAGCTGGTCATCGTATCAAGGTCAAAACCGTTCGAGAGAGAGAGAGAGAGAGAGAGAGAGCATATTAAGAATGGCGAAGCCAAAACATAGCTCGCTGAATCAAGAACTGAACTGTGAATTTCAACGCTATTTGGAGACATTCAGACCAAGGTCTAAGCAGAATTACAAATGATACTGTGTAATCCGTTTTGCTATTAAAAATGCTACGATCCAGTTCATATTTTGGGATTATGACTCACAAGACAAACTTTCCAAAGAGCTTGAGACTAATGGTGGGGACAAGATGAATACCACGTATTCAAGTCTCTTGGATGGACTTAAAATGATCTGATTTCTTCTTTCATACATACATACATACATACATACATACATACATACATACATACATACATACATACATACATACATACATACATACATACATACATACATACATACATACATACATACATATGACCTGGTACGTTAAATCAGCTCCCACGCGTTAACATTCGATGACTGCATTTCCACGCAGTTTGTATGATGAAATTGGCTAACATTCCGCCAGAGGACCAACACGGCCTCATGATTGACAGAGTCACTGTCGGATAACTGTCCGAGTCACTATCTGACTGACGATTGTCCGAGTCATTGTCTGACGATTACCCGACTCACTGTATAATGATTGCCCTAGTCACTGTCTGACGAGTCATTGACTGTTGATCGAGTCAATGCTTGACGATTGCGTGAGTCACTGTCGGATGATCAACTGAGTCACTGCCTGACTATTAACCGAGTCACTGTCTGGCGATTAACCAAGCCAATATTTCACTCATAATTTCAGTCATATCACAAAAAACTTCAGTCAAATAATATAACTTTTGACATATATTATGAAATTCCGATTACATTTTGCACGCTCTGCGTTTGTTGTGTCTTACATAAAAGTAATCAAAACGGCAGTCAAAATAAATTTGAAATCATATTAAAAATATAGAATAGGGATGATTTAATCGTCTCTAATGTTTAAAGTTTTCACTTCGGAAAGTGTGTTGTTGTGATTTTGTCACAACGAATGTGTTTTTTGCCAAACTTACGAAAATGTCTAAGGAGTTCAGGTCGCACTGTAAATACATTTATCTTTAACATAAGCCATGATACTATCCAGTGTTTACTGACCTCTCTATAATTTAGCTTTTTGCTATAAATTATTTTATAATCGTACCAAATATTTCCTTAAGTTTTTTCCTCATAGCTTCTTGTAAATTATTACCATATTGAAAAACCTATATTCCAATGTCATTTATAATCCCCAAATATATAACACACTTGATTACTGAAACAACACACTGCCCTTTTCAATATTAATAATGAAACTTAGACATACAATCTCATATAGAATCCCTGTTGCTTTAATTCGAACCTTCATCCGCTCAAGATGAAGTCTTTTCTCCAAGTGCTCCGGCATACCGATTTGATGAACAACTGACACAAGTAATTCGACGACTTCCTATAATGAATTTACACAGGAAAAGCACTCTCTGCGGCCGTCCTTTGGGCAATTCATATAACACCAGTACAAACATCAATTGCCCGTAATTTATTGTACCGCTATTGACAAGCTGGTTTTGTTCCTAAATCTGTATTTAGCACCTGATCATAAAGCTTACATTATCAAAGCAATAAATACCATACAAGTTACAAAAGGAAGTTCAAATGTTTAGCTTATGTTGACTGATGAATGAAATAAATTTTTATACTTGAAGATGAATCCAGATTACAATATTCGTGAATATGAAGTTGTCGTCATGTATCGAAGTGCTGAAGTGTTTGATAAACGTAAAATTACAATAAAATCCTTCTTTGACATTCTCCATAGTTCAGACACAGGAATTTATCTGCTTTATCCATTTTGTTTTTTTTTTAAAGTATATACTTGTCGCATCCACTCATTCGCTTTTTTTAATGATACCTCGAATATTGGGATGATATAATTTCAATATAGATTGACACCTATACCTTGTGATAGATTTTTGCTACCCTTTTTTATAAGCAAATTATCTCCCCCCCCCCAAAAAAAAAAATCTGGAGAAGCTGAATCGCTGGGCAAATTCTTAGAACGGTTATATAAGCTTTCCTAAATAAATAATCAATACAACTTTAAACAAGTCATTACAAACGACTTTAATCAAACAAGTAAGTTAAATAAACTAACTATCTCCTCCCAACTCAGCATACATACATACATACATACATACATACATACATACATACATACATACATACATACATACATGTGTGTGTGATTTGGATTTTAACATAAATTTAACAATTTTGCAGTCATATCGCTACGATGCCAGCAGTGTGGCAGTTTATAGTGATGTCTAGCACTGGGTCATCATGCCGCTGACATGTAGTATGATGTCTCACACCTAGTCACATTATCCTGACATCAGGCCGACTAGTCATACCCACTAACCTCTTAATGCTGAGCAGAAAAGCAGCATGATATCCCCCATCCAGGCCGACCAGTTGTAACACTAACCTCGAAAGGCTTTTTCAGCCAAGGTATTTTAATTTAATTATATAAAGATTTGTTTTCGTCAAAAATATAATGGATATATTATGGTTGCTATGAAGAACATTTTTTTCCAGCTACTGAGAGACGGAAATTAAAATCGACAATGTCAGGCCCATGCAACATAACATTGAAGTGCTGGTTCTTAATATAATTTGTGATATACCGATATATGACATATATGTTCATAAATACAGTGGTATACCGTAGTATAAATTTGTTCGTGGTACCCAGCTCTACAAACATACATACATACATACATACATACATACATACATACATACATACATACATACATACATACATACATACATACATACATACATACATACATACATACATATACTTGCATGCATACATGCATGCATACATACATACATACATACATACATACATACATACATACATACATACATACATACATACATACATACATGCATGCATGCATGCATGCATGCATGCATGCATGCATGCATGCAGGCAGGCAGGCAGGCAGGCAGGCAGGCATGCATGCATGCATGCAGGCATATGTATTTACGTACTTGCATGCGTTCGAAACACTGAAATTATAAAAACAATAACCATGGAAATCTGAAAGGCTTCTTACAAACACCGTGCAAAGAAGACTTATTTTCTGTTATTACATACTTTTTATAACATTTCTTTAATCAGTGGATTATCATGAGATTTGCTTTAGGACTGAAAAAAAAAAACGTTTAAACAGATTTAACGTATTAAACATACCTTTAGTGGATGATTCGTTTTTTTTTTTTGGAATAGAAAAAGGAACAAAATTGCATATAAACTTTGAATTATGTATCTAACATTAACACGGATTTCAGGAACTACTTTTTCCATCATTTATGTAAATCTAAATGTATCTATTAGTTGGACGTAACGAGGACAAATTATACCATGTATACAACTGCCACGTCGTATTCATCAAGGGTTGTCCAGCACGTGCTGTAACTAACCTTGTAATCATACAGAAATGATTTGGACTATGTTTAAAAATATGCAGGTCGATATAGAAATATGAATGTTCTGCTATGTCTAGCTGCGTTAAAATACTTTCGAAATAACCAAGTTACCGTTACTTAAATGCTTCGCAATATTAGTGCTTGATAGAACAATAAGGAAAAGAAACCTCAGGCGCAGCGTTTTACTTCAATTTTACCGGTGTAAAATTTCTGATGATTGACCTACCAAAAGAAGAAATAAAATCCGACTTTTCTATCTGGTATATAGAAAAATACAATTAAGGCATTCTTTTAGCATTTAAATTATCAAAACTAAAATAGTATGCTCTGCTAAATAAAGAGCATTTTAAAGATAAAGGAAAAATAAGAGTCGTGGTTACCTGTTATATCTGCCATAGTTGATGTAAAAATTAACAATAATTCCAGTGTTTTCAGAATTGGTCCCATGTCTTATTAGATATGTTGCATTCACCTTATGTTTATTCCATTTGCTCTGTGTTCGAGTCTCGCCGAGTTCTTAAACTGTCAGTGGAAACGAAAATCGGAACTTCAATTGAAACTGTTGTGTTTTAGATCACTAGATGACTTTAGATTACTTTAAATAATGCAAATTTCGTCACTGTGCAATACATAATCTTCAAATATGTGTGTCATCTTAATTAAAACCGTAAAAAAAACTTCATAAACAATTTCGACATTTCGAGGATCGGAGCTCCTATCATTTCCACATTTCAAAGATCGGAGCTCTTATCAAAATCTTCTGCCTCAACGGTTACTTTTTTACATCATCGATTTCGACAGCATTCCATATGTTGAAACTAAAATATATCCCACTTAAACAACGAACCATGCAATCGACTAAGGAACCATCACAAATGGTATTCGGTCGAAGCGGAAAGCAATCAATGTAACAGAATGTATTGAACGCTGCTGAAACATTTACTACATCGTATTTGGTAAAGGTAATATCCAAGCAAATAGTCAATCACGGAATAAATCAAGTTTATCCGACAGCTAAATTTCTTGATGCTGGAACCTTGCTAATTAAACCAGAATTGAACGACAAAAGAAAGGTGAGGGTATATAATTGAGATTGATCTTCGTCAATACATTGACCAGATGATGCTTTGTGTTATCAAATAGATAGTCTACACTTTAGCGCTTGTATTATTTTCTTGCGGAAATATCTTCTATTTTTGTGCTCCAATTAGTATACGATATCTTTGAATAGATTCTGCAATACGCCTGGGATCAGTCGGCAAGATTTGTCTATTTTAGGTTAGCCTCACTCTTGTCAGACAGATCCAGTGTCATTAATCAGACTTTTTTCCCATTTCTTTTCCACATTTTTTTAGTCTGATACACTATTTTCATTTAAAACGTTTATTTAAATTTACGATGAAGTATTTCGTTTAACAAATTATATTTGGGGCAACAGTATCGCGTCACCATCACATGTTCCTTTGCACCGTATGCCACTCATCCCATCACCAGTCGAGATACACATCAGAACTTGCTCCACAAAAACGACACTTAGAGAGGCACAGTAAACACTACGTCACACATATGACGTGTTATATGTTACTTGGTAAGAAAATATTTAAACTGTCATCAAACATACCGCGGAGCCGGAAGCCAAGAATGAAATGGTTAACTTTAGATGCTCACCAAGGAACAACATAAATGTAAGGTTGAGTGAATTTTTACCGTGCAGTTTAGGAAGAATTTTGGTAACATTTGTCACTGAAAAAAAACTTTTATTTGAGAGAGAGAGAGAGAGAGAGAGAGAGAGAGAGAGAGAGAGAGAGAGAGAGTAAATCAGAAAATGTAGTTAAGAACACTGGTCGAAAAATGTCTTTAAGCTTGCCGAAACCTTTCAAGGATACCAACTTGACAAACAAATCAGTTTTAATTGATTTTTTTAAAATCAAGTCAGATATCATTTGGATTAGTCGGTGTATTTTCGTATGACATACAGTGACGGGGAGACGGCCATATAGATATACTGATTCATAGGACGTACAGTGACGAGAAACTGCCAGAAAGGTAGCTAATTTAAAAAGTGTGGCTAGCATAGAAATAACAAAAATCATTGCACATATTTTGGGCCATATAATCTTTTTAAATTTACAAAAATGCAACGCTTTTAAGATGTGCCGGGAGACATTAGTAATTGGTGAAATAATTGTCTACATGTGACATAACGTCGTTGGATTTAACTTGTCACTCCATTTCTGGTCAACTCTGCATGTCTTAACATACGATAAGATCCCGTATTGCATACAAACTTTTTACAACTTTGTTATTTACTTGTTTGTATAATTGTATCTTTACTTCTTTTACACACGCTCCATAGTTATCTCTTCTTTGGTTACATTCGTAACATTGTTGAATTGTTTTAATTTGTTTTTGTTAATTAACTATATTATTTCCACTTTATAACTTTTATATCTCAAGTTTTAGTGTTTGTTTCTTTTTAAATCACTTTCTAATATGCTCTGTTCATCATTAACATTACACTATGACCGTCCTTGACACGCCTGATTTCTGCGCATCTATTTCATCCTTATTTTTTGAACTGTTATTTTATATAAATATTTGATTTCGCAGTAGGATTACTATATTTGTACTTAATTAAATACACGTCAGCCAAACATAGGAACTACTAGAGCACTCGTCCCAAAACGTATTTAAAAATTAATCATTTCGATAGCGTTTGTACAATCTTGTTTCCTATCGTGTGCAATGTAGCCATTCCTAAGTGAAGAACACAACAACTTTGTTATTGCTTGTAATGCATCTCGCTAAATATGATTCAGTCATGTCTTATCTGTATCGCATCAATCAGTGTTGCATAATCAATTTATTTTGCATCAATCATAACGTAAGGCTTCAGAATCATTATCCACATCTCGATCTTTGAAGTCAAATTCTGAATACAGTTAATTTAAAACTTCTGCACTACGCGGTACAAAACGCTGGCCGTTTATACCAATTCAAGATTGCATCATTAATATAGCGTATTCCACTTACATGTTCGCATATTCTTTTATTCTAGTGTTGGTATAGTTGTTAAAGGACAAAACAAATATTTAGGCATCCACATTAAAAGAAATGCTTATTAGTATCTTTGTCATAACCATTACCACAAGCCATTATGAAAGTACATGATTTTATGAATGATGTGATAAGTGCGTGTAACATTAAATCTTCTCAAGCATTTATGTGGATAAACTACATCGTTGGCTTTCGAAACCTTCTTCAATTATATCTACAAGTTTTGCAGTTACAGTTTTTGCATAGAAGAATTCAAATGAAATGCAAAGAAATGCAGTTGAATATCCGCAGCGCCGGTGCAAGGCATTTTGGTGCCCTAGGCGAGACCAGATATCTGGCGCCCCCTTTCACACACGCCCTCCCCCACCCGCCCATCATGAAATAAACCCTTAGCCCAGCGCCCTAGGCGATTGCCTAGAAGCGCCGGCCCTGAATATCTGTTATCGGCGGCAGACCGATTCCAATTTAATGGACTACTAGATTATTACTCGACTTGCCGCCGATCACTCTTATCAGCCTAGAGATGGCTTGAATATACGAGGAGACCGGTTTTCTCTTCCAGTATATTCGCGTGTTTGTAAAAAGTCTAAAACATGGAACCAGAAGGTTAGGAGTATTCAAGCGCTATCGAAATGATCAATTTTTAAATACATTTTGGGGCGAGTGCTTTAGTAATTCACATGTTTAAGCGAATCAGAAATGCCTCTTGTTGACATCATGCTTAACAGTCATTTATTACGCAAAGCAGTCTGTACGCAATGTCACTACCATTGAAGTGTTCGTAAAAATTGTATACATTAAAACTAATATTTCTGAAACTGATCTATCTATCTATCTATCTATCTATCTATCTATCTATCTATCTATCTATCTATCTATCTATCTATCTATCTATCTATCTATCTATCTATCTATCTATCTATTCATTAATCCAATATCCGTGCATATATCTTTCTAAATCTCTTTGTCTGACCGTTATCTGTGCTCGTCAAATGTTTAAAAATTAGACAGTAATAGCAAAGCAAAGTTTAAGTTAATTTAGAACATAAATTCCATATGAGTAATGAAATGCGAACTCTTCATAACTACATATTAAAGATAAAAAAAATTACTTAGTTTTCTCCCTTTAATAATAATAATAATAATAATAATAATAATAATAATAATAATAATAATAATAATAATAAGGACTTTGTATAGCGCCTAATCTTTAGAAGTTCTAAGCGCTTCACAACATCTAAAATGCTATGAAAACATAAAAAATGCTGAAAATATATAAGGTAGGATACATGATTAGGACTTTAAGTTTGTTCTTGCAGTCGAGCACTCTTGAAAGAGATAAATGTGTCTTTGTATCTAACTTCACTGGGCAATTCATTCCACGTACTTCTACCCTGATATGCAAAAGAACGTTGTCCATATGACTTTATTTTCATAGTGGGAATAATGAGTATATGATTGTCAGAAGAGGAGCGCAAGTATCATGTTGGTATGCACACATGGGTGAGGTCAGATAGGCATGCTGGACTGGAGTCCGTTATTGAAACGTAGCACAGAGAAATAAAATCGTGTTTGATTCTGGATTGAATGGATAGTTAGTGTTGGGTACAGATCAGCCGGGAGGTGTGTTTTGATCGTGGTACTCTAAAGATGATCCGAACAGATGTGTTTTGATCTTTTTGAAGTTTCTGGAGTAGATATTGAGACGAACCAGACGAAATTGAGTTACAATATTCCAGTCTTGAAAGTACTAATGCATACAAAAGTGTTTTGGTGTCATCAGCTGAAATATATTTGCGAATGAAGCTGATGCGTCTCGGCTCAAGATATGCGGCCTTGCATATGTTCATGACATGTTGGTGCAATGTGAGAATACTGTCGAGAGTAACACCTATGTTTCGTACTGACTGTGTGAATTTAATGTTGGTGTTGCTGATATTTTTTGTTCGACGTAAAGAATGTTAAAGAGAAAGTCTTTGTGTTGTGATAAGAATGGCCTCAGTGTTATCTTATTTTCATCTGCAGCTTGTTACATGTCATCCATGAGTTCACATCAGAAATGCACCTCTATACTCCAGTCTCCATGGATGGTAGTATCAACTTCAGTTGGGTGGATAGACTTGTATATTTGGGTGTCATCAGTGTACAATTGGTGAGACACCGGGTGATGATCTATGACACTTGAGAGCGGCTGAATGTATAGAATGAAGAGAACAGGTTCAATAACAGACCCCTGTACAACAACACAACATAGACTAAATGGGCTGGAGTGTCTTCCATTTGCAGATACAATTTTTGTCCTGTTGACTAAGTAGGATTTGAATCACAGTAGTGCTGTATGGTGAATGCCAAATGCATGATGGAGACGATGAAATAATATATAATGGTCAATAATAATTGATTAAAAAAATTCTAATTAATAGTGGGATCATTAGCAACCATTCTAATATATATTGATATTAGTTTGCAGTATATACGATTTAATCAGGTTAATAGGTTATTGCTACTCTGTGTGCGTAATTTGGATTTCTAACGACGTTTTAAACGTTTTTCAGTCATGTCGTAACGATGGCTTCAATGTGACAGTTTAGAACAATGCCTAGCACTTGGGCATCATGCTGCATACATGTAGCATCATGTCCCACCAAGTCACATTATCCTGACACCAGTCCGACCAGTCCTAACATTGACCTCTTATTGCAGAGCTCTTTGCAAGGGACGTTAATGCTTACATAGCATATTAAAATGTAACATGATTTCGAATAACTTTATGCTTCTTTGTAATAAAATACTGAAACAAATAATATTTGCGTTTAGAGTTTAACAAATTAGATAATCAAAGAGGAAATAAATCTTTCATTCACCTACATTTTTCGGATGCGGGAGGTCGCGGATTCGAATCCCGGCCAAGTAATACCAAAAACTTATAAAAATGGTACGAAAGATCTGCCCTGCTAGTCGCTCAGATTTAAAGGGTTAGTGTTAGGACTGGCGGCATGGTATCAGGATAATGCGACTGGGTGGGACATCATGTAACATGTCTGCAGCATGATGCCCCAGTGCTAGACATCTCTGCCTCACTACAGACGCCATAGTGGCATGACTGAAAAATGGTTACAGCAACGTTAAAAATCCAGAACACACACACACACACACACACACACACACACACACACACACACACACACACACACATACATACATACATACATACATACATACATATATATATATATATATATATATATATATATATATATATATATATATATATATATATATATATATATATATATATATAAATAAATAGAGCCGCTGAAGCAATTAATTTGCACTTACTTTGCAGGTATAGAAACATAAAGCCATATTAGATTAAGAATACTTACCTCTTTCTCAATAATCAATGTTAACCCTTTTAATAACAAGTCTACGCTGTATATCCTAGATACATGGTAATGAAATCAGACTGGGCCAAATTTGTCACGCTGCAGCCCGCTTTAAAAGCTTATGACAACGCAAAATTAATTTTGCAGCTTATTTAAATTCGTACAACAGCGTACACGTTACCTTGCATTCTTTCAACGAATCTCACCTCAATGTACTCGTAATTTTGCAACCTATTTTAAATTCTTACAACAACGTGTACATTCTTCTGCAGTCTATTAAAAATTTTACGAGAAGGTATGCATCTTTTTGCAATGTATTTAAATTTTTACGACAACGTATGCATCCTAGTTTAATTTTCTATGACAACGTATACATCTTTTTGCAGCGTATTTTACATTCTTCTTATAACCTACACGGCGTTTTGTAGACTTCCAAAAAATATTTGTACAAGTACTTGCCAGCTTACCAGGCACACATTATTTTTTGAAATCTATTTCATAATCTTGCGACAACCTAAACGTCTATCCGCAGGTTATTTTTTATGCTTGAGTAAAAGAATACGACATTTTGCTGCACATTTTACTTTCTTACGACAACGTACACGTCAATGACTCAGTCTATTTAAAATGTTTACGATGTTTGGATTATTGTTATACAATTTCATTTAAGCTACAAATGTACCATTATTTTGAATAGAAAGTACATGAAAATCATCGTCCTACCTAAATGTTTTCAAATTAAGCTTAGAACCTATTGAATACGGAAAGACGATTAATCAAACTGCATGGAAATTCACGTTCTTAGAAGTCACAAATCAATTAAAAATCAAATTGAGTTCACATGCAGGTATGCACATCTCCCGTAGGAAAATCGTTCCTAATTGCAGCTGAGTTTGATTGCTTATCTTCTGTAATAAACGACATCCTATCATTGTTATTTCGGTCGTTATGGAACTCGTGCAGTTTCGCCGAACGTCACATTATTTTAGCTTGGGACAGAAACAGGTGAAAGTTGCTGATTATAAATGAAAGCAATTAATGCACAACTTATTACATCACTCCTGTATCTTATCTTGCCGACATATTTTGTATCAGTAGTTATATCATAATAATCATTAAACCCACGCTGTATTCACAAGTATTTTTTTTTCTTGTATGGAGAGTTGAGTCATGTATGTAGAAGAATTCAATTTTCTGGCTTTGTAATGAGGTGAGGAGTGCTTAACATAGGGTCTTGTTTTCAAGGGAAAGACAAAACTTTGAAAAAACTATTCGAAAAGCATGCCATAAAAATGTACGTTTGATTAATCTGAGGGCGTAATTTGTGCAACAAAAATACACGTGGACTATTTTCGTTATGCATTATACACGTGGACTATTTTCGTTATGCATTAAACACGTGTACTATTTTCGTTATGCATTATACACGTGGACTATTTTCGTCATCCATTATACACGTGGACTATTTTCGTTATGCATTATACACGTGTACTATTTTCGTTATGCATTATACACGTGTACTATTTTCGTTATGCATTATACACGTGTACTATTTTCGTTCTGCATTATACACGTGTACTATTTTCGTTATGCATTATACACGTGGACTATTTTCGTCATCCATTATACACGTGGACTATTTTCGTCATCCATTATACACGTGGACTATTTTCGTAATCCATTATACACGTGGACTATTTTCGTTATGCATTATACACGTGGACTATTTTCGTCATCCATTATACACGTGGACTATTTTCGTTATGCATTATACACGTGTACTATTTTCGTTATGCATTATACACGTGGACTATTTTCGTCATCCATTATACACGTGGACTATTTTCGTTCTGCATTATACACGTGTACTATTTTCGTTATGCATTATACACGTGTACTATTTTCGTTATGCATTATACACGTGTACTATTTTCGTTATGCATTATACACGTGTACTATTTTCGTTATGCATTATACACGTGGACTATTTTCGTCATCCATTATACACGTGGACTATTTTCGTCATCCATTATACACGTGGACTATTTTCGTAATCCATTATACACGTGGACTATTTTCGTCATCCATTATACACGTGGACTATTTTCGTCATTCATTATACACGTGGACTATTTTCGTTATGCATTATACACGTGGACTATTTTCGTTATGCATTATACACGTGTACTATTTTTGTTATGCATTATACACGTGGACTATTTTCGTTATGCATTATACACGTGTACTATTTTCGTTATGCATTATACACGTGGACTATTTTCGTTATGCATTATACACGTGGACTATTTTCGTCATCCATTATACACGTGGACTATTTTCGTAATCCATTATACACGTGGACTATTTTCGTCATCCATTATACACGTGTACTATTTTCGTCATCCATTATACACGTGGACTATTTTCGTTATGCATTATACACGTGGACTATTTTCGTTATGCATTATACACGTGGACTATTTTCGTCATCCATTATACACGTGGACTATTTTCTTTACCAATTTAAATCCTATTTAATTTAGAGCCTGTTCATTGTATTTACATCAGTTCGTTATAAATCAAAGTACAATAAGAAAGATAATATTGTGTATTCTATTAGATTTTAGACATATACAATTTTTTAGTCTAAATTGTGACACTTGTTGTCCCAGTATTACTACACTCAGTATATTAGGATCAAGTATATTAAAACTGAATTCATTTCTAGAACCAGTTTAAACTAATAATACGAGAGTCTTAGGAACTCGTAATTATGCAAACCAAATGGTTTCGCAATCTTAATTCACAGAACTGTACATGCTTATGTAAGACTGATTGTTTGCGATTAAAATTTACCCCGATCTCCACATCATCTTCTTTAGCCTAAACGCAAAAGACTATTTTTGTTAAGTAAGTGATACATCACACGTACCCAATTCACTGTACGTCCTACATAGCTTACTGAGTTGCCGCAAAGTTGTCAGACTCATGATTTGGTGTCCTCTCTGTAATACCTTTTGAAGGTTTTATTAAACTATTAGACAATGTTCCACAAATGTTATCGACTGCAGTTGATTACATCAACTGTTGTCAGATTTACGTTAATTGTGTCTTTCCCTTCCCAACCCATCTGCAAATGAAGTTTCTTCAGAGAAAAATTGTCCGTCTTGCTAAAGGGTCTACCGCAGTGGTTATATCGATGGACTGGTATAAATGTATCTCACAGAAATTCTCTTTTTTTCTCCTTTTTTGGGGTTGTTGTTGTTGTTTTTTTAATACAAAAATTAAATGTAGACAGTTTAAAATGCGAATCACGTTTTTATAAAATGGTCTTTCTTATGCTAAAAAAGAATACGATTTATTTTCTAAAGTTAGTTACACCAGTACATTAAGATGCACAATTTCCATTTCTCTCTGTGTCTCTCAGAATAATCCCGACCTCTCTTTGTGTTTGCTTATGTAACCATGTTATATACTACTACTACTACTACTACTACTAACATTATTATTATTATTATTATTATTATTATTATTATTATTATTATTATTATTATTATTATTATTATTATTATTGGCAGTAGTAATTGTTATTGTTGCTGTCATGAGGTTAACGCCATGTTTCAGCACATGATAGACTATAGACTATAAATGGCGGCCAGATTATTTGTGGTAGAGGAAGGAAGAAATAACCACTGACCCACGGGTAGCTACTGTCAAGCTTTTTCACCCACCCACGATGGCCGAGCCAAGACTAGAACCCACGCTGAGGTGAGGTGACAGTGATATGTTAAGGTGAGCGTCATTTGACCACTCAGTCACCCGAGGCCCCAGTAGTAGTAGTTAGACACGACATATTGCATTTTTGTTTAAAAAAAATTAACCTCATAGATGTTCCGCGATATGTCTTAACTAGTGTGATAAATAAAACAAAATAAAATCCTTGGAATATTTGCCGTCGCTTTTCTGTTCATTAGACAATTGCCGTATGTCATGAGGGGAAGTCAGCTGTGGAAATCAAGTACCCTTAGTCATAACCCTTTGAATCAAATAACTAATAGTTCCTCAACTGTAAGCCTTTACTGCGGAATAACTGTAGTCACGAGAAAAATAATATAGTTTTAAATGAATATCACACTTTTTGACAGATCGCTCAGAATGCTGCATAACATATAAACTATTTCTTCGATAAATTTAAACAGTGCCATCAGCTTTTGAAGAAGAATCCATTATTAAAACTGTAATAGGAAAATAGTAGTTTATAGAGGTGTTGCATGGGAACGAGTCTGCTCTAACTGCTCATGGGATTTTCCTTTTAACAAGGATATTGCGTATTATCGAACAGAACAATAATTTAGCGATGAAAATTTCAAATTCGCCATCAGCATATTTGTAGAAGATATGTAAAAAGCTGAATTCTTATTTAGATTCCAATTTCTCAAATGCTGACACTCGATAGATTTATGTAAATGTATTCGACAATCTGAACAAGTATACTATGACGTTCCTTACAAATATTGTTCTAATTGTAATTTATCTTGGGAATTGTGAGAAATTCAATTACTGAAGCTGACACAAATGGGAATAAGGTGTATTCTATTACATTGCCTCGCGATTGCCAATGAAGTCCAAAATATCCACATGGTATAATTTATTTGTCAGGAAACTGTATCAAATTATAAAAACATTATTTCTTCGCTATATCTTTTTTAATTTGAAAAAAAAAATCAATTAGACCAATAGATCGCCCTTCCTTGTGCAATGCTTTCATTTTGCCCGAAAACTCCACTTTTAAAGAATCTTTCATTATTAAACAATCAGGTGCAAACTACAAAAAAATTGAACGTGCCTGTGCAATATATTTATCTACTGCTTTAAAAGCAATTCGAGCATACTCTATCTATTGTGAGCAAGAACTGAGTTGAGTGAGTCAACCAGTTACGTATAAGTATTATATAGACTTTCGAAAACCATTCCGTTTTAAATGTCATCGCTTTTTTCTTCTCTAGAACCTTGGAATTTTTACTTCGCACTTATAATAAGTGTAGATACTTCACACTTAGTGAGAAAACTTCACAATTATTACAAGTGAGGAAACTTTACAAATATTATAAGTGAGGAATATTTACAATTATTACAAGTGAGGAAAGTATCTTATTTTATTCGAAAAAGTCAAACTTCAAGTAATGGAAATAGTTAAGCTTTTAAATTGATTCTCATCTTCTCTTTTTCCCCATTTTCCAAGTTTAATAAGTTTCCAACCCCTTTAATAATAATAATAATAATAATAATAATAATAATAATAATAATAATAATAATAATAATAATAATAATACCAATACTAATAATGATGATACTACTACTACTACTAGTAATAATGAAAATCATTGATATGTATATTTTTTATATTGTGTGCTTGACCTCTATCCTTGACTAAGGGTAGACGTTTGCCAACCTGACGTTTGGTTTCTTTGAGGATAGTCAAACATGATGTTACTAACATCTGAGTTAAAGTTCTGACCTGGTTTACAACTGAACTTGGTTTTACTCTGGAAAGTTCTATTGTCTACCTGATGCTTTTGTTTAAGTAAACAGACCAAAATGTTGTTTACGAATTTGAAGGAAATTGCTATTGGAATTGACATCCGTCCATGGCATTTAGTTGTATCATATGTATAGGAATAAGTAAACAAATGTATTCATTTCTATCTTAATTTCAGTCTGTGCAATTATTTGTTCTTTTGATCAGATATAACTTGAGAGAATGTATTTATTTAAAATATTCATTGGAACTTACAAAGAACTCATTAACTTTATGAATTAAAACATCATTTTCGAAGTATTGTGAATCCATTCAAAGACATTATTTTATATCATATTGATACATCATGACTGTTGGTACATCAGCCTATTCAAGGCTTGAACCCACGACTAAAAAGATGAGATGGCAACGATCCGTAACGATGAGCGCTTTAGACCACTCGGTCTCCACTCCCCTAGATTGAGTGATTGGTCATCTCAGTTTTAAGTGAATTATTTTTGGTAATGCTGCTGTTGGCATATATTGTAAAGTTATTTAGTAATGAATTATTTTGGTGTTTTACGGAACAAGAATACAAGAAGGTTATTTATTAGACCGCTCCAGTGGCCTTGTGGTTAGAGCGTCCGCCTCAGATGCGGGAGGTCGCGGGTTCGAACCGAGTTATACCAAAGACGTCTAAGAGTGGTACCAATAGCTGCATCGCTAGACGCTCAGCATTAAGAGGTTAGGGTTATGACTGGTCGGACTGGTGTTAGGATAATGTAACTTGGTGGGACATCTTCCTACATGTCTGTGATATGATGTCACAGCGGTAGTCGTCACTGTAAACTGCCACAAAGCAGACACCGTAGTGATATGACGAAAGCTTATTTACAGCTACGTTAAAACTCAAAATCACACACACACACACACACACACACACACACACACACACACACACACACACACACACACACACAGCCATTTAAGTAAAGTGCCTTGCCATGAAGACACCAACCTGGGCTGATCTAATAGTAGGATGATAACCTGCACCCTATCGGTCGCAAGGCACGCACGGTAAGCACTGAGCGTCGCTACTCCAAGAACTGTCTCATTGTGCATAAACCTAAGGTGAAATCACAATGCATATACAGTTTTGTAACGTTATTTTAACTTGCATTATCTGGGTAAATATGACTAGCACGGTGAAAACATCATCATTCTATCAAAGTACATTTAAACCTTCGATAAAAGAAGATAATATGTTTTTGTTTTAGTCCGACATATTCTATAATTGAGCCTTCCCTCCCAATAGTTTCGCCCAAATGTAAACTGCCAACCTGGGATGATATAAAGAAAACCAGATTCGTCTATATGTGCACGTATCTTGATTTAAAACGCGTTCCACACGCAACAGTCCTATCCACCTTATTGTCTGTGAGATTTATGGTGATTTGGGGGAAACCATTGTGCCCCGCTGCGACTCCAAATATATCGTTTTCTGAATTTCTCAAAATTATGGAACAGTGCAGTAGATAATTTGTGTCAGAGATACTGTGGTAATTTCCTCTCGATTATTAATGTCATGCAATATTGTAATTCTTGTACTAATTATGTAACGATGATTATGTTAACATCTTTAAATACAGGGGTCTCTTAAATACGGATATATGTTAAGTTTGTTTTGTGTTCAGTTAAAACCAAGGGCGTTGCGTACGATTTTCGATTATCGATTATCGATCCAGATACCAACTTGGACTTACATTATCTAATCTTAAAAAAAAGGCACTAGTAATCAATGGCAACTAAAAGTTAATCAAATCGTATAAAGGTTTAGAATGGATTCACAAATTAATCATATAAATGTTTGAATTCCATATGGAAAAGGACGTGTAGCCGAGCAATTTGCTTCATTTTATGCAATACATTCAGATTATATTCAGAAAGAAAGCAGCTAAAAAACAGCATTGATTCGTTTTTGGACAAAATAAAAAAAACATATCTCATTGGTAGCAATAGATGATGCCAGTTTAAATTAAAATTGTAAAAGACAAGACGCTTCCAACAGTGTTTTAATCAGCCGCATATGTGTAATGCGAAACAAAAATCCAATAATTCCTAATTAATGCACAATAAACATTATAAACCTTTTAGATCTAGGCTTTTTAAAGCAGAAGTAAGAGAATATTACAAGATTGGCAAAGAGGAGAGGGACCAAATATTTAAAAAAGGAGAAATATTGTAGGGTAAAATGAGAATCAAGGCATCACATTTTTTTCTTTTTCTTATATACCCAAGTGAGTTCTGGTAAGTCTGCATAACAAATCTGTAATATAGATCTGATAGAGAAGCTGATCATGTCTAATTTAACAAATGAAAATGTTTTTAATTATTTTAAATATAATTTAATTGTGCAATTAATGCAGTTACTCTGCCAATATATTCTTAAGCTAAGGGCGGAGACTGGACAGTTTGAAATAGGGCGTAGAGTGGACAGGATGAAATATGTCGTAAATATTTTCTGCATGTTTTGCTGGCCATACATGTTCATCTAGCGTTACATTTCTTATGTGGGACTTTAGACTGATAATTAATATTGCGGTCGGAAACGAGCCTCTTAAGCAGTTTGCTTTCCGTGGCAGTCAAGCTAGGCTTTTGTTTTTGCTCTTCCGGAAGTAGCAGTATATTTTAATTTTGTTCTTTACTAGTTCATTAAACAAATTATCTTATGAAACATAACGTTTTCTGTTCATGCTGCACCTGCATGTCTTACATTTACGGCATCAAATTAGAACACAAATAATATAACTGCAAGAAATATAACAATTAGCTGCGAGGTCTAATGCACGAATTAGGCGTAGAAAAATATGTGCACCATCTGTCACAATTATAGCATGATAGGGTTCCTGGGAAAATGAACAATGAGTCTTTCGTAACGAGTCTTTTTTAATAATGGTTAATCGATGTCTTTGATGTTAAAGAAAGCCATCCTTTTATTGACAAATCCTCGGCAGTCTATCCAAGTACATTGGAAATCCATCAATAAGCATTATCACTGCTTTAAGGCATGATTCTAATGAGAAATAAAGACGGAATCCATGCGGTGTAAAGCACACGACAAGAGTTCTTTATGATTTAATATTATGTTTTATTTGGGTTAATTATTTAAGAAGTGCACTCAAAACGTCCCAAGAGGCATTGTATTAAGGGATTATGACAAGGACTGTGGGCTAGATGGTTTGCACATTACGACGTTAAGGATAGTTAATGAGAGTGCAAATGTTTTCATATCCTTTATTGCAAATTATTCATATAATATCTCATGTTTTGATTGGGTGAAGTTGATTATTAATGGCTGCTACACACACTAGTATGTTCATGAAACAGGAGTATACCACTACCCCTAACTTGCGAAGAAATTCGAACGATCTCACGCCCTTAATATGCAGACTGCGTGTTATAGTGTGGTCCAACTGATTTACATTTATTCGAGAAAATGCTTTTCTAAAAAAAAAGTCCAAGAAAAAAGAGCACGCACATTCAAATGTTCATCTCACCTTAGCACATACAATATATCATAAAGTTACCTAAAATTCTTGATTTAAACTCCTTAATTAATATCATATTTATCACCGTACTAACGCATTACAAATTTCCTGAAGCCACACTTAGGCTTAAATACATTGAGTTGATTTATTCATGAAAATAAACTTCCGGTATTATCTGTGGGTTATTTGTTTTAAAAGCGATATTTTTGTCGGTATCTAAATTACTGTAGTCAATTGGAGAAGTGGTCATCGTGGTCATCGTGAATTTACGGAATGATCATTATTCGAAATGTCTTGAAATTCTTCGTTTGCTTCAAAAACGAAATCCGCTAGGAAATTAATTTATACAGCATATTAACTAATTTCAAGACTATAATATAGTATTTATACAAAATATGGACAGATATGATGCCAAGCGCAATTGATTTTAAATAAACTTAAAACCTGTTTAACGAATCCTTCACAAAAAAGTTGCACAATCCACTTCTTTATTGGTATCAGGAGGTCGTGAAAATGTGTGATCTTCCCCACTTTAAATGGCATTTTGGTTATCGTTACCTAGGAGATTATTGACCACCTTATTATTGCCCGGATCGAAGAAACACAATAAAAAAAAAGGTGGCGCTCTACAGTTTCGTACTTTGCATAGGGTTAGAATTTTAAAGAAAAATAATTTTCTGGAATTTCTTCACTGGTTATACTGGCAATATAATAAAGACTTTGTATATCTTAGGTGTTGGGAGAAGAACTTTCAATTCCCTTTATTTTGATGTATGATTGATGGGTGTACTTTAGGTTCTAGAGTATACAGCTTGGGCTAACATAAGATGTGCTAATGTAAACAAACTGCTAGCTCCGCATGGTCATTTTCACTCCCTGGACTTCAGAGGTAAATTGTAGAAAAATGGTACGATAACTTTTTTTACTTTTCAGATATTTTGTAATTTGTTCATTGCACTTTCAGAAGCTGCTATTGCCTACTTCAGCAAAATTCGTTTTCCCTAGTTTAATAACTGCTAAAGTTAGTGTACTTTTGATTAATTCTGGCTAAATTTTCAAGCACATGGGAACATCCATTTTGTTATACCATGCGCTTAGATCATTTACAATTTCCACAAGTGCAGTATACAAAGAAATATCAGCCACATTACATCAAAGTAGCATTGAGATATGCCAACATTATCTCCATTGTGCATGTTACAAATGCAAACAACTTCACCTCACATACGTCACTATCTGAAAAGTACATATTAACTGGTGAGCGCCCCCAAAACAACATGAAATTATGGGATGGAAAAACAGAGATTTGAGCAGAGATATCGACTAGAACAACACGATACACCGTATGTAAAATATAACAATTTAATAAATTACATGAACAAAATGAAATCCAACATGCTATTTAAATGATTCAATTAGCCGTTATTCACCTGATTGAACAAGTTTCAACATAATATTGCCATATGACATCATCATCTGGCGCTTCCGGATTTCGTTTCAAAATCGGCGTTTCGTATGTCTTTCTTTATATATCTCTCTTTTACCCTCTTTGAGTTATCAAACTCTTGGTTACACACTGTGCTATTTTCCCACTGTGCAGTACAGGTATGGAGCTATTTCCATTAAATTAAACAAATAATATCCAGCCTAAATATGCCAAGATTTGTTTTCTTCTGGGATCAACCAGTATCCACACTTTACTACGTCATATATGGTCTTTCGAAATTCAACAGAGCTAGCTGTGTTCGTTTCGTAAATAATATATACTGACAGCCATATTAACATGAATTTAAATCTCGTCTAGCTGCTCTCGCATTCCGGCTGAGACCATAACATATTTAAACCTCCCATATACTAAGCTGCCCCGCTGTTGCTATAAATTGTACAGCTGAGACCATTACATATTTAACCCTCCCGTATACTATGCTGCCTCGCTGTTACAGCTGAGACCATGACATATTTAAACCTCCCATATACTATGCTGCCCCGGTGTTGCTATAAATTGTACAGCTGAGACCATTACATATTTGAACCTCCCTTATACAATGCTGCCTCGTTGTTACAGCTGAGACCATGACGTATTTAAGCCTCCTATATACTATGATGTCCCGCTGTTGCTATAAATTGTACAGCTGAGACCATTACATATTTAAACCTCCCGTATACAATGCTGCCTCGCTGTTACAGCTGAGACCATGACGTATTTAAACCTCCCGTATACTATGCTGCCCCGCAGTTGCTATAAATTATTCAGCTGAACACGCCTGTCAGAATGCATTCCTCTATTCATGGTTGAAGAGAATTCAGAACTCAGTTACACACAAATAAATGGACTTCACTCCATGTACAAACTACATTATTTGCTAATTAGCGTTGCATCGACAAACATTTTCAGACAGAGAAATACATTCTCAGCATACAAAAAGAAATATTTATAATACATGATGTCTATTACATACAAAACAACTAAATCCGAACTCACACATATAACGAATTATATGAAATTTTCTTACAATATATCATCATATAATATGCACGAATTTAAAATGAATACATTTAACAATAATTACACACTTTTATCAATGTATATATTGTACATAACTGAGACTAATGTTTATCATCAGAGAATACCATCTGTCTCTTCTCTGGTTTCAGGCCTCACAAACTTCCAGCCCCCCCCACCCCTTGTCCCTTGGACGATTTATTTAACAAAAAGATTACTTTCTAGTGATCACGGAGCCCCTCAGACGTTCCCCATCATCAGAACAAATTTAACTGACTAATATCGCGACCTAGATTGTTTAAAAAGCCTGAATTTTACCTAGGAATACCTCCATAGCTTATCAGGATTTCTTCTTTGACACTCAAAACGTGTTAACACTCCCATCGAAGTTAATAATAATCCGTTCTAGTCCGCCTTTATTATAACTATTTCTGGAAATATAATTGTATGACACCTATTTAAAATGGTCCATACTTTCTTTATTTTTCACTGGTTTGTATCAACTGTTGTCATTTTCCTCTATTAACATTGCGTTAACAATGTAATATTCACTGTATCATACCGTTATCGAACGGACCTTAATTTAAGTTTAGCGTATGTCCCAAACAGAGCAGATTCCATCCCTTTCAGTCTAAACATTACAGAGAGTCTAGCCCGTAGATCAAGCATAATATTTACGTGTCACGCTGACCCAGACAGAATGTACAGTGAAATTATCTGTACCAAATTTTGCATCCTTAAAATTAGATGTTATTTGTTAAATAAATTGACATCGCTATAAGGAAAGTATTGTTTTGTCCTCTTTGTCAATCGGAATAATTTTGTTTCATTTTCTATTTTTTTCTGACTGATATGAGAATGTATGTACTGGCGTGGATAAAGATCTGAATTGAGTTATATAATCTGCTAATCATAGTATATGAGAAACTGAGCAAAAGAATCCATTAGTCGAAGTCACTAAAACCGTAGTTCGGTTCCACGTGAAAAGGAGAGAATATGTTGCATAGACAAATCCGCAACCCACCTAAACCAAAAACCAGTAGTGATTGAACATGTCAGGGGGACAAAGAAAATTAATAGTACATAACGCAATAATCGTGCTTTAAAAATGAGATAATCTTATTTGCTTTGACAGTTTTACCACCTTAACATGTGATCTGCATTGTATTATCATATTTTATTTGGACACTTACATTTTTGTAATAAAGGTTTTTCAAACGTTCAAATATCTCATGAAAAAGTAATTAATTAAAATTGCAATAATTAATACCTGTTTTCTGATTTTTTTTTTCTTTCCAAGCTAACCAATCATTAATTAATTGACAAAATGTGTATCTGTAGAACCTGAGTCTATTTCATTAATATTTTTAACTTTAAAATGAATTAAATCTTCCATACTCCTATAGCTAAATCTAACATATTAAAGGGCTAAGTTCTAAAATGTAGCTTATGTACAACCAATTTACCCTAAGTATTCCTAATCAACACGTGAGATGTCAATCATTCTAAATATCTTTCACTATCTAATTACCCTTTTATTCGTCATATTCATATTCCCCTTTAATAAGTAATCTTCATATTTGTTAACCCCACCACCTCATTGTATTTTTGTCGCGTTATATAGCCTTAAAATGCTGGCGAGTCGTCAATCAATCAATCAATCAATCAATCAATCAATCAATCAATCAAAATCAATAAATCATCTCTTCTTGAATGGAGGTAGTCAAATACTTTTCATTACACTCTGCAGACTACCAAAAATGATTTCATTGTCGTATAGAATGTTTAAAATCTATATTCACTGCTAACTTAGTTTTTTAAAAAATACATTTGGCTATAACTAGTGCTCTATAATATATATATATATATATATATGTGTGTGTGTGTGTGTGTGTGTATGTGTGTGTGTGTGTGTGTGTGTGTGTGTGTGTGTGTAACACAGGAACTGTCCTATAAGTATGTATGAGTTATATGTTTGTTTTCGTCCCATTCACCGTTTGCGCCTCACCAATCGTTATTTCTTTAACGTCTCTCGTACCTCAAACAATGATTAATTTTACTCATTCTAGTACCATTGCCATTTTCACTGAATGTTTCATAAGATGTACAAAATTGTAGGTGTCTTGCATCTGTTATGTGAATGGCTGTTACAATGTTACGATCTTGTGCTTAAAACGTTTGCTTTACAATACACACAATAAACATGCTTTAAACAAATTGCATAGAAAAATACTTGTTAAAAATATAATAACAAAGAAAGTATTGAAATATTCATCGAATTTGCAAGTCTGGAAATCATCCACTCCTCATATCAATTATAAAACATCAGTGTATTTTGTTTCATTGACGTTTTTTAGAATAACACAATTACTGTGTTCTGATATAGATTTAACAGCTGGTCATGAACGGATGGTTTCCTAAACTCTTAAAGATTATATTAACTTTAAAATTTTTTAACATGCCAATTATTGCAATTTTTAAATTTTATATAAGTAGTTTTAGTTTTCATTAGTGGCTGAGAGAGGGACCTATATAAGGTGAAGTTGTTTGCATTAGCAATATGCACAGTAGAGACCCTCATATACTGTGACTGAATTTTCTTTACATGTGGTTATTTTTTAAATAAATGCGCAATCTAACGCAGACAGCTGATAAAATTGTTGCTTCAATTTGCTCGAAAAATTGCCTGAACTAGTTCAAAGTGTATTACCTTAGACACTTATGAAAGAAAGGAAACTTATTTTTGCAGATTAGATAAAACCAGATTTTGAAAAAGCAATTAATCAATCATAAGATATGTAAAAGTAAAACAAAATATTATCAGCTAGGTTTTTTCTTCTTCCTCTCGACCTTTGAAGTACAGGATATGAGAATGACCAAGCGTTGATAGCATTCATTTGCGAGGTGCAAATTTGATCTAAGGTCAAGCTGTATTCTATACAATCCTAACTACACCCAAACTAAACCTTAACTACACCCAAACTAACCCTAACTACACCCATCATGCACCAAAGTAAAGGGATTCAAAGACTATTGTAAGAATACCTGATATATGCAAGGTCTGTTTTAATTAACCAGGATAATCAGTGCCGAACACCTGGGAAATTCCTTCTATTATTAAATCAAACCATCGCTGTGATAAACTTAGGTAACACGTGACTCCATATTAATGATGTCAATATATACCAATCACATCGATTCCAAATTCTAAAATAAGTCTTCGTGTTATACAAGATAACATCGTTAAGATGTTTTGCTACTGAATCAATCTTTTTTTGTTCAGGAATTTGGTGGAATGTCATGAACCTTGTGTTTCACTGTACATGTAATTATCTTTTACTGTTATGGCTTCAAGTGAATAACTGCATAAATATATATTTGAAAACAGATCCATTAAACGCGATACAAAATTCAGGAGTATCATGTAATTTATCAAAGGAATAGAACGTAGTTTTAAGGCGTAAATCATTTAATTCGTTTCAGATTTGTTCGACTGTAAATAAGAAACAAATTTCGTATTATTTTTTGTAATGTACCAGTTGTTTGTAATGGATTTTCACTGGTACAATTCCCAGCTGCAAACTGATATCGCCACACTCTAGTTCGCTTAATTATATTTTACCGTTCTTGTAATGATTTTGTTGCGCCTCTTCGAAAATAAAGCTTAAAATTTTTGACATAAATGCTAAACTTGAGCGTGTAAACCGTTGTTGGTGACTGATGATTGTATTGAAGATTGTATAGTTTTGTAGCGGTCATGGATCTACAAGAGCAATTGTCTACCAGTCTAGTTGGCCGGTTTCATCTACTCAAGCGGCATGTGTACCAGTATGCGAGAAAGACGAACCATTCTCGGTTCATGACAGAGACAGCTGCATTTGTGTATTGTGTTTGTCTGACTCATTCGCTGATGTCTCGGTGGAGAATGGGTTTAAATCTTCTTGTTAAATAACCCTGGTGACATTCGAGAATGAATATCAAAGTAAGGGGACAGAGTGTTTGCGTACCTCAGGCCAGGCATAAGTAGTGGGATTCATAATACAAACCTAGTTGACGTTTTAAAAATGTTTACTCTAAAATCAACTAAATTTAGTTCGAATATCACAAACGTTGCCCCAATACTTGCTTGTTTATAAATACAACATATTTTGGAAATTTCTAATACACTAACTAAATAACTAAATGTTTTATTATTTTCATCTATATCTAAACTGGCAAAATGTCTTCCCAGCACACAGAGGATGAGTGCACGTACTATCGTTTAATAACGTTCACCTTGAACTGACTGGCTTTGACGGCAAGGCAAATGTGGTAGTACAGCAAAATCGGTCGTGGTTAAAAAAAATACAAAAGATTTTTTCTTATTGAAGATATTTTTCAATTTGACCAAATATCTTGTTTCACATTATGAACAACATTTAATACATTCTAATAGGCTCCGAATGTGTGAGATGAGTAATGTAATAGAAGCCAGCTTGTAAGTTAAACATGAGTATGTACGACAAAAACAAACATATTATTTTAACAATGCATCTGATTGTAAATGTTTAATAAATTAGTAAATTAAATTTGAAATGCTTTTATCAGAAATTAAGGTAAAACACTTCCATTTCCAAGTTGTACAAAAACACGTTAAGATCAGCAGGAAAATTAACTAACTGCAAATGTGAATTATTCAGAAGAGAGAAACAGTGTCATTGAAGTTACAAATAAGGAAAAAGAAAATATATTGGGAGAATTAAGCTGGGATCGCTTGAAGGTTAGGTATCATGGCTTGATTAGAGAGAGAGAGAGAGAGAGAGAGAGAGAGAGAGAGAGAGAGAGAGAGAGAGAGAGATTGATTTACCCAATATAGTATGCACGTTAAATATATGATCATGCGACAGCTAGCTCTGAAGGATTAATTCATGTCGGGCAAACACTCTTTAGCTACTGCTTGCAAACATTCAATTCCCCCAAAGACACTAATGAAAGCATACAGACTAAAGGTCACGTTTGACCTTTCTCATTGGTTAACATATTGGACAAAGCTAAAGATACACACTGTTGAATTTGTTATCAAGCTATACATTTTGATTGAAGAATACGGGATCTATTTACACCACAGACGCTCTAAATATTTAATGACGTCCATTATCGAAACAATCAATTATCTCTGACATACGAGTAGATTGGAATATGAAAAAGATGGCCTAGTCAAACCCGATTCAACCAGACTAAGGCTAGCACATAGAGTAAGGATATTGGAAGATTAAAACTAAAAAAGAACAGTTCCAATGCTATATGAGATGAAATATTTTACGAAATAAATCATACATAATTGAACTCTATTGTGAAAGGTATTAGAAGAAGAAAACAAAACTGTTTTAAATTTCGAAAATTGAAAGTTATGTTGTAGTTGGGCGTGAAAAGAAAATGTGTGGAGCAAAATGACATTCCAAAACATAACACCTAGCGAAACAAACAGTTTGATAACTACTACAATGTAGATACGATATAGGCTAGCAAACGATATCAATGAAACTAATCGAAGAAACACCATTCCAAAAGCTGATGCCGATTCTAGGTATGCATGAGAAGAACTAGATAAATAAAGATAATGTTAAAAGCGTTTCAGTGGGATGTTGAATAAAACTAAAAAGAACCGAAAATCGCATTAATCTCGACTCAATCATTAAGACATCTAACATCCAATTTGATTCCAAGGTTTATCATTGCTTATTTTTGAAACCAATATTTTGCGAAGTGCAAGCTCAATTCATCCATAAAGCATGTTAAAAACACGAATTTTCATCAATATGTGGAATATTCTTCATTCCAAATTAAAACATGTAAAAACGGGAAACCATACAGTCAAGGAAAATTTTTTAGAAGAATTATTTCTGATGACACTGTTTTTAAATCATCTTTAAAAGAGTTAGGTCAGTATGTTGGTAAATAGAAATTACGTATTGATATAATAATAATAATAATAATAATAATAATAATAATAATAATAATAATAATAATAATAATGAGTATTTTGTATAGGGAATAATCTTTAGAAGCTCTAAGCGCTCTACAATATTTATAACACACAAAAAAATAATTAAAAACCCCCAAAAGTCACCATGAAATCGGAAAAAAAAAATGGGGAAAATATTTAAGGTATGAACATTTTTGGGTCTTTAAGTTTGTTCTTGCAGTCGATAATTGTGAGTTTTAAGAGCACTCTTGAAGGGGATCACTGTTTCTTTGTTTCTACTTTCAGTGGGCAATGTTTTCCACGTCGCTGGGCCCTGGTATGTAAAAGAATGTTGTCCATATATCTTCATTTTCATAATGGGAATATTGAATATATAATAAATACTGCATTCCAAAAAGTATTTTCTCTTACACAACTTAAATCATTTGAAATGAAGATACTATTCATGTTGTTATTGAAAATAATCCAAGTTGTTTAATATAGGTAAGAGAATCAATAAGTATTGGATTTTATTATAATTATCAAAGTAAAGAAGTGTTAAATCGCTACACAAAAGCAAATCCACACTTGCTTATGGAAGGACGAAAAAGATTTCGTAATGATATCTAAATTATCAAAACGGATCATCAACTAAATGCAATAGACCTAGATGTTCGCACTGTTGTTTTTATTAATGAAAATACTTCTTTCAATTGCAACAGTACGAAATAAACTTTTACTATGCGCTGTGATACTAATTGTGCACAACATCAAATGTTATTTATTTGATTACATGAAAAAATTTGGCATCCATTATATTGGACAAAACATTCAACAAATATCTAAACGTATGAACCAACATAGGTCAGACATAAAAAGTATATCGATCAATCATTGTCATCACATTTTGCCGCACATTTTAACAAGAGATCCCATACTGTGTAAGATTTCTCTTTTCAACTTATTATTGCTGATTCTGAGAAGAAACGTCTGTTAAAGGAAGCCTATTTGATTCACCGTCTTAATACCATATATCCAAAAGATCTCAATTCCCAAACACTATACGATCTTCATTAATCATTTTTGTTTTTATTTCTGTTTTTGTATATATCCCATGTTTACAACTAGTAAACAATAATTGTATATTATTATAATTTACAAAATAAAATGTAAACTAATATCATAAAAATAAATTGACTAATTCTTTCAATATAAAAGGGCATTTTTAAAATAATCATCAATATATGATTTATTTTTTATATAATGCTTGATTATAAGTATTATACACACCATAATATATATTCTAAACGTTGCCTGGTACTAGTTTTACAACTTGAAATTTTCAGCAAGTAGGCCACTTATAAAAATACCTTGCCATTCAAAACTTGTATTAAAATTATTCTTTTTAAATCAAGACAAAAATGTCAAGATTAAAAACATGGTTAGAAATGCCCACATTTGGAGAAAACATTACCCCATATTTTTTAATTCCCAATTGACATTCCACGGTGTGAAAATATCTAAAATGCAAAAAGGAGCTAAAATCCATTTCGGCTTCAAAGTTTCAAACCTATTGTTAAGTAGCTAGTTTGAGTGGATAACTTAAAATTTTATTTTTTACTTAGGCACCGAATTTGTTTGGTAAATCTGATAATTAAACTGATAAATATATGCGACATGACGGTAGACGTAACACAATGAACAGCAGCTGACGTTAGTGACGTCAATTTAGAAGAAACACGTCATAATGGTGCTGAGTTTTGTTCAACACTGGGTCCGATAGATGGAGCTCTTCGCTTAAATTTTAAATTCTTGCTTCTGTTCAAGTAGATTAAATAACATGTACATTTAATGTAAATAACATTTTTATTTAATTAAAATAAATTTAAGTTAAACTAAATTAAAGTTCAATGCATCAAGAATTTCTTGTAGTCAAACTTAAAAACATAGTTTGAAAGTATAGTACATTCATGAACGTATTCATATACTCATAATCTATGAAATTTGCCCCAAAAGCTGCTTGGAGGTAGAGTTTCTATTCATCAAGTAGTGTGTAAGAAAAGGGTCACTTGCTGGTCCAAATACCTATATTCCATTTGAAAAGTAAGAAAACAACCCCACTTGCCTGTCACTGCAGATTAAACCTTCTCATATGTCCCATACAGCATTTTTAAAATTCAAAGCTAAACCGTAAATCCATACCTGCAACAACGACAGGCCGATAAAGCAACTGCACATCATTTTTTCTAGCCTCGGTTAAGTAAATGAGCTATTTTCATAAACCAAATGCATTATTAACGTATTAAAAACATGCATTACAAAAAATAAAAAAAATTAAAAATAATGTATGAATAAAACGGAATGTGTAATAAATACAATACCAAGTCGGGGGATATAACAAGACTACTACTTAAGAACATATGCCTGACGACCTCAATATTCTTACGCCGTATATGACTTTTCAGATATGCAGTTTTGTTTATTTAATCTGACTTTGTCTGCAACGTTTGACGTTCATATTTTATACTCGCAATCATTATTTGTCTCTTTATCTTATTTTATGCAAGACATGACTAAAAATAGTATGTACATTGGATATTTAATTTCAAATTACACTTTTTTTAACCAGACTTCTTTACTTGCTTCTTTGGTGATCATGGTTTCTTACTTTGATTTATTTTATGTGTTTCTCACAGATTTGGCATGCATTTGAGCTAAGTTGTATTCATGATTTTTCGGTCTTAATTCTCCAAACTCCAGTAATTTTGTAATCTTGCTCAAAGCATGGAAACATAGCCTATTGTAATCTGCACATTTTTAAAAACTATTGGTTAAAATATTTAATGTGTGAATATGAGGTGCTATGAAAATCTTACAAGTCTTTGCAATTCGCTTTCAAGGATGCTGTATTTCGAATGAACATTGTCCGAATTGTTTCTTATAAGAATTTGTTTCTGGGACAATTTTACTTTTTAAATTACAATATATAAACATAGAAACACACAACTAGTTAATTCCTGGTTTCCAACAGAACCATGTTTTGTCGAGGTATAACATAGTCTTTTTTTGTCCCGATACCTTTATCTTCTTGAGAGAAATAAATAAGAGCATTTTTAACAGATGTGTTTATATTAGTGATGCACATTTTAACATAATGACACTGATTTGGAAACAATCATTAACTTTATTTATTTCACCGTAATGAAAATATCAACCTGTATAGCCATTAGGACCAGCACACGGAGATATTATTTACATTTCATCATGTATTTACTGTCCATTTTAGTTAGCATACATACATAAAATAGTATCTTTTTGATTCCAGAAATATCTGCTGTCTCTCAGTTAGAATATATTACACATATTTAAATATTTATCAAATTCATTTTCAAATACTTTCATGTCCTCTATTTCATCTGTGCTTCCTTTAACACAATGACTTTAAGTTTTTTATGACCTGTCTTTATGTTGGCTTGGTGTATTTAATGTAATTTCAACATCATAAATACAAATTTATTATCCATAATGTTAACCTTTAACAAAAGCTCATTTTCTCTTTAGCCCCTTAAGGCAGATTTATGAGGTATTTTTTTTAGCAAACCTTGTAATTATTCGAAATTGTCCAACATCCGTCGAATACTTTCTTGAATTTCTCTGTAGATTTGACATGTGCAATGTCGAATAAACTTTACTTCTAACAGTATACGTTTTACTTGTGTGATATATTTCGAGATTTTATATTGTTTTATTATAGCGATTTATATACTCACCCTGCATTACTTCACCGGCCTGTCTCATCAGAAGTTGAATCGCTACGTCTAATTGTTTACCGAATTATTACAATACTAACCCTCTCCAAATATGGTTGTGTGTCACTGAAACATACATATTCATTTCACATAGATAACTGTTGACATGTACCATAATTTGAAGAGAAACTCTATTTGCACTCCTCTCTGGTTCGTAAAACACATGAGGCACCAGAAGTTATGTGTATCTGACCGCATCCAGGGAGAGGTATCATCAATCTCTCATACGATAAATTATAATCGTTGTCGCCATAGGTCAAATAAACAGGTATGTTGATGAATTACATCAGTTGTATATCATATAAACTGTTCGCTATAGATTACAGGTGAACCGCATTTTCAAATGATACAAAATCGGGATCAATACCAATTTAAATATCTTGTTACGGATTTGATTTTCTACTCGTTTTGATTAAAGATATCCAACACAATTCCTCCGTTATACTTGCAGATATGAATATCTGAATACATGAGTGGAAACATAATTATTAAATAGTGATAATTCCTTGTATACTGCTTTTGTCACGGTTAACTTTTTAAATGATATGAGCTTATTTAAATACACATTGTTTGTCAAATATTTCACGGCACGAAAACCCTTTGAAATTCTCCTAAACAAAGGAAAACTATTTAATTCTTTATTTTAGTCGTATGAATACATTAAAACTTCTCTTTTTCTTTTAAAAATATCTTGAAAATTTGACCCCGGGGTCAGCTGCTCTATAATTAGCAATAATTATGCTACAAACAAGGAAGCGTACTTAGCATAACCGACATACTAAAATGTATCTCCTTGCCTGTTATGGATGAATTTAAACTTTCTGAATATTGTGCAAAAAAAATTAATAAACGTTTAAAATTGCTGGACCTATTATTACTTTGAGTGGATTGGCAATTTGCAAGAAGAAACAAAATTCGAATGTGATTCAGTAATTATTAATGTACATGTATAATATAATGTCCGGGCTGGTCAAGTAATGTTTATTTTTTATTTTTATTTATTTTCTCGCATCCATGCACGAAATGGAGAAGCATACATGTATAGCTCTCTAGGTAATCTAGTTTTATCTGTATTGACTGATGATGAGTGTTTTCTTAGCTTATCAAACTGCATCAATAAAGTCCTATACCGAATGTAAATACATATCTTTAAATTTACCAATACAATATGCTTTTACTTGTACCCCACCCACCCCCCCCACCCTGACATTTTTTTGGTGAAGTGAATGAAAACGTGAACGAGATGATATTTGGTAAAAATTATTTTATTGTTTTATTCCGCCATAATAATAACTCAACCGAAAAATGTGTAACTATTTTTGTTTGATGTAGGACGTTGAATTTGTCACTATATGACTATATGTTTGAAGGTTAGACTACATGCCTGACTATAAAACAAAGCAAGTGAAATTATTAGTAAGAAAGCAATTAACTAGCGAACTACCAATAACTATGCTCTACTGGCTAAAGTTTAGAAGAGTTTCTTTCGCTTTTATACAACTGTAATCGTAGAACGTAATTGCAAAATATGTGGAAATATTTCTCGTTTAGAAACGAGAATTATTATATTGACAGTGATATAAGTCCTTCGTGTCAAATTTAACACACACACACACACACACACACACACACACACTACGTATACCTTTAAAATACATTATCAATTAACATTTACAAACCTGTAGCAACATTATACCTACTGTTGCTCAAGATCAAATACCTTTTAAATACAAAGGTGACTTAATCAAATCAAACGGTACGTGTGGAAATTTAAATATACTATACTTGCGTTTATGATACAATACTCTGTATTTAAGTAATATAATATAGTCTTAAAGGATGTCCTCGGTACTTTTGGTATCAACGCAATATAACTGCGGAAGAGGCTTTCGATAAGATCCGAATAAATAGCATAATTAGCGTTGATCATGTCGGTGGATGATTCTTTACAAAATGATAAAAAATGATTAGAGAGAAAGATTGTTTGATTACGCTCATGTTTGATGCTATATAAAGAGGCCCTCAATTGAAAACAGCTACCAACTTCATCTGAATCAATTGATTGGTGGATGAAGTAAGATACAGGACGGTAAATCGGATTAGTTTCATGACATGAGTATGGTGTAGATCAGACTTACGGAATGTTTATTTCATATCAGACTTACGGAATGTTTATTTCATACAAGTCCTTGCTTGTCTTCTTCGAATACGGCTTATTCTCTTCAACATCCTTAGATCGCAGAAAGAACTGATCGGCACTTTTCATTTTTTCATTTCGTTTAGATTAGAGTTGCATACAATTATCTCTGCAGGCCTAGCTTAATTCTTGTTAATGGATATATAGCTAAGTTCAAACTGAGAATGACTGCATATCGTACTTGTCACAGTGACAACAAAGGTAAAATCTGGTAATTGTCCATTTTTTGTATTTACTTACATTAGATTCTCACCATGGTTACGATAAATTCTCAAAATATCATTGTGGTGTCATTGTATGTGTAGAATAATGCACATCCTGTCCTAGTTTTGTTGTTTTTGAAGTATACAGTATCAATTAATGTGAAGAAAAATTGTGATCGTTAAAATGTAAATGTTTGTACTTTTCAAGTTGATCAGAACACCTTTCATTGGCAATACCCTTTCGAATAATATATGCACTGTACTCTAGTGCATTATGTGTGTAACCATATTTATCAATATTCTTTTTTTATATGATCAATTATTTAGAAATTAAATTATTTACTGTAAAGAGACTGAGGAACAGAACAGTGTGGGCATAATGTTTTGACAATCTACGTCAAACAGATGCATGAAAATTAAACGTCATTTTTCACATTAAGTGCCATTTTTCAATGCAAGTACCTGCATATTCCATCTTGTCTCAAAATGATAATTAATCCTTCAACACCTAGAGTTTAAATCTATGCAATACCTTTTCTATAATTATTACTAGGAGTCTATTGTGTTACGTGCACAATATATATATATATATATATATATATATATATATATATATATATATATATATATATACATATACATATATATGTATGTATATGTGTATGTATATATATATATATATATATATATATATATATATATATACATATACATATACATATATATGTATATGTGTATATATATATATATATATATATATATATATATATATATATATATATATATATATATACATATACATAATATACATATATATATATATACATATATATATATATATATATATATATATATATATATATATATATATATATATATATATATATATATATATATATATATATATATATATATATATATATATATATATAATGTGCTGCTAAAAATCCAAAGAAGCAGCTAATGATATATTTTTTAATAAATACAATAAGATGTGTAAGGCTTAACTTTAACCAAGCTATTTGTATTTCACATGAACATTGTTAAGTTAATAAACTATGTCATGGATACTTCAAATTATCCGTGTTTTCTATGGTCGTTCCGTGAAATATGAGCTGACTACAGTAAACACTGACCAGCATATTTGTTATAAACTATTATTATCACTGTCCTGTCTGTGGGTTCAATTACTGTTCGTAAGCATGCTTTTTGTATCTCTAATTTAAGATTACATCATAAGTTCTGTTTATTTACTTTTTCTAACTCTTTTAGATCACCCCATCCCACGTAGAAGGACGTGGGAATATATATATATATATATATATATATATATATATATATATATATATATATATATATATATATATATATATATATATATATATTGCTTTATGAATGAGACTTTGGGAGACTGACTTCAGAAATGTTTTTAAATATTCCTTTTTTTGGAATAAGACTACAGAAATATTTTAAAATAGTCCTTATTTTAAATAAATTTTATAATCTGATCGTAGTTTCGCCACCACCACCATCAACAAGATTTCTGTTTCACCTCTATTTATGCTGTACCAATTGGGCGCACTTAAACAAATACTTGAGGTACGATGAACAAATATGGCAGGGTTAGAAAGGAACTTTAATTTGTGATCGCTAAGGCTAATACTTGTTTAGAATGAAACAATCAGAGGTACGATAGAACGACATCGCACCTATTTGTGTTTATTTATACGCTGTTTGTGTTTATTTATACGCTGTTTGTGTTTATTTATACGCTGTCTTGGTTAATACAAATGAAGCAATATGAGCGAAGATCAAACGATGTCTTTCTGTATATATATATATATATATATATATATATATATATATATATATATATATATATATATATATATATATATATATATATATATATATAGAAAATGTGTTATTATAAATGCAGTTTGAAAATATTTCTTACCCAAGTAACATGGAGAAGATCGAATCACAGAAAGGGAAGACTATGATATTGGTCGAACGCTACAGATATCGGAAGGACAGGCATATGCTGATGGAAGTACGACATGGAGATGCTGCAAGAAAGATGGTTGCCGAGGACTCATTTTGAGACATTTCATTTCAGTTTATATTCTAAATTTAGGCCTAACATGTAACATCTTTTGATGTGTTATTAGATTGCGTTTTGAATCATTTTTTTCGCCAATACTTGTTTTTAAGGAAGCAAAAAAGAGTTATCATCAAACGATGCCGTCTGATCTGAGTTAATTTTCTTGTTTCTATTTTTTAAATATTTTTTCCGATCTTGAGTTTGCGCTCTTATGTCGGCGCTCTTTTGACGTCTAATTAGTGCGCTCTTATGTCTGCACTCTTATGTCGGCGTTTTTTTGTCGGCAAATTAGTGCGCTCTTATGTCGGCGCTCTTATGTCTGCGCTATTTTGTCGGCGCTCTTTTGTCGTGCGCTGTTTTGACGGGGTGCCATACAGTAAAAAAATCTTTGAAGTTACATTATCATAATTATTCTCTTTATTATCGAACGTAAACTATGTCAAATCGTTTGAATTGCTACATTTTTACACATTCTAATGTATCCACTCCGATGGACATGCTGAGAAAACACGAGAGCTGCGTGTCAAAGTGGATGTATAAGCAATTTACTTCCACAACGCACTATTTTAAACGATAACGCGGATAAATATGTATAGTTTCAAGAAGAAATACGTACCAAGTATCTAGTTTTTGTTGATAATTAAACTCGACTGCAATTATCATGAGATGGAAAAGTATTCATCACAAATTATGTATGTTGTCCTCACACACGTATTTGTTTAAGATGTATAGGAACAAGTTTATAGAAGGAGTCAATATTGTATTCATCAAGCAGAACTAAAAAGACAAGGCAAAACTCTAAGGAAATAGATTTGGACTTTTTGTGTTATATTATAACGTAGCTTAACAAATTGTTCATTCGTATTGCTACGATGTTTGCAGTGAGGCAGTTTATAGTGATGCCTAGCACTGGGGCATCATGCCGCAGACATGTAGCACTATGTCCAACCCAGTCACATTTTCCTGACACCAGGTCGACCAGTACTAACATAAACCTTCTTAATGCTGCGCGCAAAGCAAGGCAGCTGTGAGTATAATTTTTATAAGTCTTTGGTATGACTCGGCCGGGGATCGAACCTTCGGCATCTGAGGCAGAAGCTTTAAACACTAGGCCACCGAAGCGATTAAAAACTCTTAAGAACCTGTAAAAATCAATTTTAAGATCAATATAAGTTTATTAAAGTCTGGGAAAAATGGTATTTTTAAATCTTAACATATTGTAGATTATAAAGATAAATGGGATTTAAACAATTAAGAGTACACTGAAAAGATATCAACCAAAACAAGGCACACAATCATTGCTTGCAAAGCGCATATCTGATGTTTTTAAATTTCTGGCATCGGTTTGGTTACTAATTAGACTCGCATCGACCAATAATGATGATTTTCAATTGACCATAATTGTAATTAGCTCAAATGTCCACTGTGCTAGTATTAACATAGGTTTAAAAAAATGACAATCCTAGTTTGAATCAAACCTCGCAGTGATTAATTTGACAAAGAGGATTTTAAAAGTGATGCATACAATTCCGATATGACTTCAACTATGGGTTATTTACTATAACGAAAAAAGAAATGGTAAAATCCATTTCAAAATTGTGAAAACGAACTTAAACAATATTTGTCAGACATCATAATGGCATAAAAATCTTTTAATATTGTACAAAATGATGATGATGTGCAATCACCGTGGCCATTGCTACTGAGATTTGCAAAATTTTATACCGAATTCTCAAATTCCGCTGAATGGAGTTTACATAAATCCATCATGGTATTACAGTCTTTAAAATTCATACCAAAAATGTTGATGACCGCCGTTACTAAAGATGGAAAACCTTTAAACTTGTAAGACACCCATTTAACAAGCTTCAGTTTGACATGCCAATGATGCTAATCCAAAGTCAACTGTTACTAAAGGTAGAAACAGTTTAAATGACTTTTTCTCATAAACCACGAAATGAATGTAACCAGTCTGACAGGAAGCATTCTGACATAAGTCTTTTTCTCATAAACCGCGAAATGAATATAACCAGTCTGACAGAAAGCATTCTGACATAAAGTCATTTTTTATTTGAAATTTTTTTAGCTTACATTTAACGACGATAGATCAACTATATTCGCTATTTAATAAATACAGATACACTTTTAATCAAATGCTTAAAAAGCTGCTGAACAGAATTTAAACGTTTTTGCAAGGTTTCTAAAAAAATTATCAAAAAAGAAAAAACAAAAAAAAAAAAAAACCCGCCAAAAGAAGTTGACCAAAATGCCATGGAAAGTGGCCATGCATAACGTATTTTAAAGTCTGCACTAATAATAACAACCTTAAATATCTGTCCGAAAATATCACAACGCCTAGGAATTTTCGGGGAGCAGTGCTTTAGCTTTGGGTGAATATCAGCCTTATGTGCTGCATAGAGCTCAATTTGACCTCTCCATGTTATTGTTGGACGTTGCGTGTAATTTGATAAGAAATTGTGTAGACCTTCAATTGTCAAAATTGTGATGAATTTTATGGTTGTCAGCCGAACACGAAATAAAAATATCAGAAAAGAACGTTCTTTTCAATGGGTTCATGATCAAAAGTTGTGAGTTTTGGCAATATGAAGGAGGAAGAGGAAATGATAAATGATGTTGAAACTAATATCTTTCCCGTTGTTATATATATATATATATATATATATATATATATATATATATATATATATATATATATATATATATATATATATATATATATATATATATATACTTTGTTATATATATTTACTTTGTTAATCATTGTAGATTTTAATTATCAAAAGAATATATTATATAGCTATCTTTTGTCCAGGATTGTAGATTAGATTTTAAAATAAAGATCATTTTTAAGCGTCATATGTACTTGGATTTGAATTCACGACATTGTTTCTTTACTTGCTAAAAACATGGTCTAACAGATGCGTGTCGGGTGATTTTCTAATATTTTAGTAAATAGACCTGACCTTATTTACGAACCTGAAAGAAAATTTTATCGTAAATGGCATAATTCCAGGTCGCATTGTATTGTGTCGTGTACATAGAAGTTTGAAGTAAACAAAGGTATTTCATTCTTAGTTGAAATGCATCGCTAAAATCATCGTTAGTTGTGTTCAATTATAATTTCAGAGGGTTTATTTATAGAAATTATTCGTTGAAATTATAAAGTTATCATTGACGTATTGGACTAAAACACAATTTTGACCATATTGTGGATTCATCCAAAAGACATCCTGGATTATTTCATTGTGATCGGTACATAACTACCGTTTGTACATCAGCCAATTTAAGATTACTAGCCCAAGGGCACATTCAAGTTTGAATTAATTCTCATAATTATACTTTTGCAATTGTGATATAACTTTATGATTTTTGTTTGGACTTAATCCACAATCTCTAAGCTCCTTTACAATTTTCATATTTTATTTTTGTGCTGCAATTTACCGAATTTGATGGTTTTGATTTTTCTTGTCACTTAGTTTAAGACCATATAGTCTCAAACATTAAAAAAAAATCACAAATTACTGTTAGTAGGAAATGCACATCATGTGACTGAACAGTGCATATTCAAATTGGATTAGTACTTTCTGTGAATAAATGAGTTCGTTTTGGACATCATTAGATTTTAAATGGATA